>JAWWMS010000282.1:3505599-3527053 GCA_035048045.1 Chlorospingus semifuscus
ATCAGGAATTACACTTTTAATTGATATTATTAGGTTCTTATTATGCTAAAGTTACAATTCAGACTGGTCAATATGTGATGTTTTTAAGGATTGGGAAATTTGGAAGCAAATACAGGTGAGGGAATCTGGGGCACTTCAACTGAGATCTGTGTTATCAAACACCAAACCAGAGCAAAAAGTTTTCTTCATCTCCAGAGGTGAGACACAGCCATTCTCCAGCCTGAGGCTCAGAATGATTAGGAATTACTCTTTTAATTGATATTATTAGGTTTTTTTATAATGCTAAAGTTACAATTCAGACTGGTCAATATGTGATGTTTTTAAGGATTGGGAAATTTGGGAGCAAATACAGGTGAGGGAATCTGGGGCACTTCAGCTGAGATCTGTGTTATCAAACACCAAACCAGAGCCAGGGCAAAGATTTTCTTCATCACCAGGGATGAGACACAGCCATTCTCAAGCCTGAGGTTTAGAATGGATCAGGAATTACACTTTTAATTGATATTATTAGGTTCTTATTATGCTAAAGTTACAATTCAGACTGGTCAATATGTGGTGTCTTTAAGACTTCTTTAGCTACCTGTAATCTGCTAACAGAAAACCTGTGAAGAACAAGAACCAGTGGCAGGCAACAGACTTATAATTCCACTTTTCAGATAAATAAATAAAGCAGAATCTCTGAAAGATAAGGTGCTGTTACTCCTAATTATGCTGCTCCTCATGAATTAGGTGATCATTGCATAAAGGGATCTTTAAAACATCAGTCTCCCCAGTGGAGGGCCTTCAGTTTTGGGTAAAGTTGTGCAGATAGTTGATGCAGGAAAGGAAGGACAGAGAAATGTGTTCAGTTTGAGCCAAGCTAGGATCCTCTGGCACCAATGCTCCCCTCTGCCCTGTTCTCACCTCACTCACTTTATGCAAGGACCATGTGGAAGGATCAGCTCCTGAGCTTGCAGCAGAGCTAAGGGAGGTGATCTTACCACAACTGTGGAACATCTCACACCTATTTTCCTCTGTCCTCCATTCATACTGAAAGCTGAGACAATAAGACATTTGATTCAACAGATATTTTAGAGAGATTATCAAGATGTTTTTTTAACTAGGTGATGAAGGAGCAGTTTCCATCTCAGAAAAGTTTGCAGCTGTGAAAAGAACCACCTTCACCATTTCTTTGGATCTACCAGGCCAAAAACACTGAGAAACTGAGCACTTCTGCACTACCTGTAATGCACAGAACCCAAACAGTTTGGGTATTTGATAAGAATAGACAAAAAGAAAAAAAAAACCAAAAAAAACCCAAAAAACCAACCAACCAGCTACTGAGAAACGACAAAGATTCTTCAGAAATGAAACCACAATCTGACTCTCTGAAATGAAACTCCAGCACAGTAATGCTCCTGCAGTGGTTCTGCACTTCTACACACTCCTGAGGACCCAGCTCATACTGCAGAAACTGTGGGTGCTCATGAGGGGCTCCCACAACACTCTGTCTGCATCTCAGTGCTCTCTCCAGGGGTAAAACAAATTTTAAAACAGATCTCCAGGTGTAAAACAAAACAGCAGTTTGTTCCTGGGGCTGCAGAGCCAAGATCCTGAGGTGCACACTGGGATTGCAGGGATGGGCAGGGCAGTACAGCACTTCCATCAGGTCTGGCTGCAATCCATGTGTTACTGGACATGGCAAAGGACAACAAACTCAGATAGGAGAGAGCAGATAAATGTCTGAGATGTTGGGGCTTTGCCTCAGCTCCTCCCTGCATCCCTCATGTTCAGCCCACAGCACTCATCTGGGTGCTCCTGCAGAAGTCTCTTCTCAGAGCTGGCTGCTTGCATGTCAGTAAGCTCAGCTTTGAAACAGAATTCCTACTTTTAAAATGCTTTTACTGCACATAACTGCACTGACCAACTAAAACATCTCCTCAAACAGGCAGAGAGGAAAACAGGGCCACTGAGAAACTGTCCAGAAACTTCTGCAGACAGCAGCAGCTGAATTAAACCTGTTCACACAAGCAAGCCCACACAACAGTGTCCATGTTCACTCACTCACACTGGCAGCTACAACCTGTGTGCACAGCTCTAAGTGATGTTACCTCATAATTTCACTTCTGATCCACTTGAGCATTTCTTCCTTTTATGAATTCACTCACTGAATGCTCTGAAGTTTTCTAACCTCCACTCAACAGTGATGAGGAGTTTTAAATAGCAAATATCAAGGCAGTCTTTAATCAGCACAGTCTCATCCTCAGTTTTCACTCTGGTAGACACAAAGTGGCTCCACAAGCACCAGAACTCCAAGGATTCAGCTTTAAGAGCTGGCTGACTTTGGTTTCAATATAAATCCTAGGTTAATTTATTTCTTTTTCCACAACTGAGACCCTAATAAAATCCTCAGCTCTGAGGGAATTCTCTAAACCTCTCATGTCAAGGCACTGCAGCTGGGAACAGAGAGGTGGTGAAGAGATTGCAGAGATACTTTTACAAAGTGCGTGGGAACTCAATTATCTCAGAAATTCAGCTAAATTTGACAGATGGGTACAAATCAGCCAAGAGCACAGACAGGATCTTCTGTGCCTGCTCAAACCTCAAGAAAATTTAGTGAAGAAAACAGCTGGAGTTAACTTGCTCAGTATGCAAGTCTATTTTTAGAAGGTGAATGTTTCTTCCTCAATTAGATTACTCACTACTACCCAAAAGACTGCAATACAGACCTCAGGATCATTTTTACCCGACCTTTGTACTTAATCTCACAACTCCATAAACATCCAACTTTCATTTTGTGGTCCATTGGCTCCTTGGGAAAACCAGACATCAAAGAATTAAATGTCGTGATTACACATCCCTGAAAAATAACCAACATCCCAATCCCCAAGAATCAGGGGCTGGCTTGACAACATTTTTCAGAAAAAAACAATGAAACCAACCTTTTTCAACATCTTGTTCTGTTTGTGGAAAAATTCCACTTTGATATCACCACATACGGGCAGAGGTTGAGGGAATTCAAAGTACATGTACTTGTCTTCACGTCGTGAGGGTCCTGAAGGGGAGGTGAATATCTTTACCTTTAGCTGGTACACCACAAACTGAGGATCTGTGGGACAAAACACAGTGGCACTTGGTGAGAAAAACCTCCAAAGTGGCAAAAAAAAGCACAATATTGGTAGCAGAAATAAAATGGTGAGCTGTGATGTTTTCAAAGTTTGCTAAATTTCTCTTAAGGGTTTGACACCACAGGGGATCAAACTTTGCCAGATGCTACTGGAAACAGCCTTGAGACTTCTGTCCTTCATGGCAATACTTTCAGGCCACCAGGGAGTTCCTAAAATGTTATTTCTTTTTAATAGAATGACTGTAAAATGTGAATTACTTGACTGTTCCTTGCATTTCCCCCTCCTCTCTGTTGCACAGACCAAAGTGAGAGGTTTTATTCTCTCTCACCTTTTTTTCCAGATGTTGGCTGGTCATGCCAGCACAAACTGACTCTACTCTTACACAAATAAAGTAAAACAAGGACAAAACTGAACTGAAAACCAATCAGAGGAGCCTAAGCTGGTCCTGTAAATCATCATCACCAGAGAAGTGCCAGCCATGGCATCACTTCCCCAGTTAAATCTGCAGGGGTAACACTGAAATGAAATAAAAGGGGTTTTTGGTCCAGTTTAGGAAAAGGTGCTTTGGAAATGGTCAGGACAGACACAGCCCTGTAGAGCTGCTGAAAGGGCCAGTGATGAAACTGCTGGCAGGTTCAGAGAATCCCAGGATGGGGTGGGTTGGAAAGGACCTTAAATCCCATCCATTCCCACCTCTGCCAAGGGCAGGGACACCTTCCACTGTCCCAGGCTGCTCCAAAGCCTCAAAACCCTGGCCCTGGGCACTGCCAGGGATCCAGGGGCAGCCACAGCTGCTCTGGGCACCCTCCCAGGGAACAATTCCTTCTGAATTTCCCCTCTGGCAGTTTCAAGCCATTTCTCCCTGTCCTATCATCACAGCTCCTGCTGCAGGTCCCTTTCCAGCTTCCCTGTAAACCCTCCAGACCCTGGAAGGTGCTGTGAGGTCTCCACACACCCTTCTCTTCCTGCTCTTATCTCCCTCAAGCCCTCAGAGCTGTGAAACTCTTGTCACCTCCTCATTCTGCCCTAGAGGATGGAGTCTGCCCTGTCAGTGCCTTCAGAGCAGCACAATGATACCAAGGAAGGCAGATTAAAAGTTACCAGGCTGGTAAAATTACTGCCAACACAGCTAAAGACACAACACCATCGATTTCACATGCTGAAAAATCACTGAGAACTCCACAGAAAGTTAAAATATTGCAGCATACAACTGCTGAGCTTTAAAGTTATTTTATCTTCTCAGGTGCTTGGGCAATCTGTTGTCTGTCCCAACATCCTCCCATGGACACACAAGTCAGCACTGACTTGAGCAGTTCAGCCTCAAAAATACAGCCCAGTCCATCCAAAACATGAAATAAGCGGTAATTGCAGAAATCTGTGACCTCCAGAGAGGGATTTTGGCAGAGGCTCCTCTCTCCCTCCTCCTGTACAGGCTGACAAGCTGGCCCACTGTTTCTTGTGTGTGTTACATGTTCAGGTACTGTCTCACAACAATACTAACAGGGCAATTTTAATCAAAGCCACAGGAGGCACTGGAATTAATTACACATTGCTGTAATCCCTAAAGCAAAACCAGCAGAATTTTTCCACCACCAAAATCCAAGCACGCAACACAAGGCAGTGACTGCCCTGTAACACAGCAGAATTTGTTTTTGTATTTCAAAACTTCACCAAATCTGCTGTTCCTCACTAACACAGTGTATCAGCAGATGAGATTAATCATTTACAGGTGTATTAATGCTTTAGAAACCTCCACATAAAGCAAAGTTTATTCCAGAGTTAATTAGGTATTTACCCAGTTGAACTGATTCATTTATTTTTTTTTCTTTTTTGAACATCATGGGAAGAATGATGTTGCTGCATTGGAAGCCAACATGCCATTAGGCAAATGTTTTGCAGCAATTCATGTTTCCCAAGAGTTGCTGTGTTAAAAAAAAATAAAAAAGGAGGTTTTTCATAAAAGTGAGGAACAAATACCCAAATATACATAAAATGTGGAGTGGATGTGGCACTCAGTTGAGTGATAAGGTGAGGACTGGGCACAGGCTGCACTCAATCTTGGAGGTTTTTTTCAGATGGAATCACTTATTTTCAAACCATTAGCACACTTGCATGTAGTAAAACAGCCATGAGTGCTTCACAGCCTACACCTGGGAGATCCCAGAGCCCACAGAACCAGGAGATTTTGGATTGTGAGGTGTTCCCATGTGATTTCCTCCAAGATGTGCAGCTCTGGGTGCCACCACCCCATCCCAAATGCCACCAGGCTCCCTGGCAGAGGTGAAGGGCTGCTGGTACTTACTGCAAGTTCCGCTGCTGAACATGGGAATTGTTTCAAACATCATCTTGTGGAACAGCAGTGCCACTGGTCTGTAATCCAGGTGATTCTTTAACAGGTAGCTATAGTAGTACACGTAGCGTCTCTGACTGGGAATTGTCACTCCCTAAACAGAGGGAAAACAAGGGTTAAAAACCTTGGAGCAGCATCACTCAGGGGTTCCTGCTCATCAGGAACCAGCCCAAAGAGCAGCTCAGTCACTGCTGAGCAGCACCCAGAGCAGGGCTCAGGGCATGGAGCACCTCTGCCACCAGGAAAGGCTGAAGGAATTGGGATCCTTCAGACCAAAGAGGAGAAGCTTTAGGGTGACCAAACTGTGGCCTTGCAGTGCCTGGAGGGGCTACAGGAAATATGGAAAAGGAACGTGGAGTGACAAGGACAAAGGGGAATGGCTTCCCACTGCCAGAGGAAGGTGATGAGGCTCTGGCTCAGGGTGCCCACAGAAGCTGTGGCTGCCCCTGGAAGTGTCCAAGGCCAGCCTGGGATGTCCCTGACATGGCAGGAGAGCTGGAACAACCCTCTAAGGGCTCCTCCAACCCAAACCCTGCTGTGATTCTGTGCTCTCCAAACACCCATGTCCAGCAATGAAGCAAAGAATGCAGATTTTTCTCATTTCTTAAAAACAAACACCACAGACAGCCTGAGGGTCATGTCAAAAATAGGCTCATGCTGCTGCTTTTCTGGGGATGGAGAGCAAAAAATGTTTAACAAGGTGCCTTGAACATATTCAAACTTTAAAGCACAACTACATTTAGGAATTCTAAAATCTGCCACTACAGGAATTACATTTTGACAGGATTTTAAGTCAAAAGATTAATGCTTGCTAATACCACTGTACTCAAGCCTGGTGCTGCCTTCTCTTTACAAAACATCCTGGAATATTTTCTCAAAAATGTGGAAAGTTTCATTAAAACAGGCCCAACAGCCCAAAGTGTTCAAACTCTGAGGTAAACATTTGCTTTGAGAGCATAAAACCTAAGAATGTTTTTATTACTGATTTTAAATCAGCTCAAAGCTTCAAATAAGGGAAAATTTTCGAAGCTTTTAGAGCCAATACTTTCAAGTAAAATTAATAGAGATGAAAAATTGTTTCATTTCCCAGAAAATGCATTACGTGGTCTAGAACAACCTGTAACTGCAGATTTGCAACAGCATCAGTAAGGAATCTTCCTGATTAAAACTGAATGTGGAATTGGAATAAACTGGAGATAAACAAAGATTTTTCATACACAAATCTGGGAGCATTTGGTGACACAACCTAGACCTCATATTCCTATAAACTTAGTTTCACCTCACAACAGCCAGCAGCTAAGAGTGCTTTTAATTTACTAAATCTCTATTATGCACACATGAAAACAGTCACTTCCTGCCATTTGTTTTTTAATGTTGATTATTATGTCTCCTTATCACTTGAGCTGCTTCTAAACTACACAAAAGCCTTTCCCTGCAGCACTTGCACAATGACCTTCCCAAGCAGCCTTGTACACTGGCTGCTTTTGGCTCAGATGTCCTCAGTGCTTATCACACCCACTCCTTAAGGGAGCTCTAAAGCTCTCCTTCCTGGGATCTGAGCAAATCCCAGCCCCAGCAGAGCTTGCCAGGCTGCCAGGAAAGCACAGAGGTGAGGAGAACACATCCCTGCCTGCCCAGAGCTTCCTCAGGCCATAATGGATGTGTCCTAGGGAAAAACCCCAGCACAAGCAAGGCTGGGGCCAGAACCAAGGGAACACTTTCACACTGAGAGTCCAAACCACAGCAAGGCCAGTTCTTGTCCAGCAGGGCAGTTTCAGCCCTGCAGCCACAGTTTGACTCCCTGGAGACACAGCTTTAGATCCTGAGACCCTAAAAGCAGTCCCACTGAGGCAGAACTCTGAGTTCTCCATTTCCAGAGGTCTGAATTCCAAGCAGAACACTTTCCTAACAAGCTAACAATATTCCATGGGGTGCAATCAAGCAGCATTCACTTTTACTCCAGAAAATTAAGGACAGGGAAGTAGTTGAAGCTTGTATTTCCCATCTATCACCACAATTTTTAAGTGGAAGTGAGATAAGCTCCTCTGGTCCCTATGCCAGAGCTTCCCAAACATTGTCAGGTTCTCCTCTCAGTGTAACACAGGCAGGACCATGAAGAACAAATATTCTGAAAACAATATTCCCTTTAGGACACAGCCTGCAGTGAGGGTGAAGCTGCAGCCTCAGAGCAGCAGGTTTGGCACCTGAGCATGTCCCCAAACAGACACCACAAGTGATGAGCCCTGACACCAGACATGGGAACTCTGCCCTGCTCACAGGGTCATTCTGAGGCTTCCTCACACAAACTAATTGGGTTTCACTTCCTCTTCTGTTATAGCAACACCACAGAAACACAGAAACATGGTCTGGCCTGGAAGGGACTTAAAGCCCATCCAGTGTCACACCATGGGCAGGGACACCTTGCACTGTCCCAGCTGGCTCCAAAGCCCAAAGTCCAACCTGGCCTTGGGCACTGCCAGGGATCCAGAGGCAGCCACAGCTGCTCTGGGCACTCCCAAGCCTCTCAGGGCAGAATTCCTTCCCAATAATCCCACCTAACCCTACTCTGCCAGCATGAAGCCATTCCCCTTGTCCTGCTCTCCAGGCCCTTGTACAGAGTCTCTCTCCATCTTTTTCTTATCAGCTCCTTCAGGTACTGAAAGGCCACAGCCAGGTCACCCCAAGGCTTCCCTTCTCCAGGCTGAAGAACTCCAATTCTCTCAGCCTTTCCCCATATGAGAACTCTCAGGAGCCACCGTTGAAAATAAAACTCTCTGGTGCTCAAAGAATGCTCCTGAGTGGATCATCTCCAGCACTTGAACAGCTGATCCCTACCCACTGAGCTTCTTTCCAAGCCTAATCCTCACCACAAAACCCTCCAAGGCACAGGCAGGAATGAATAAAGACCTTCTCCAGCTGTGGGAAGGTAAGCTGCCAGCCTTTGTCACCACAGTAGTGTCATATCTACCATATGAAAAAAGTGGGATAAACTAATCACTTCAAACAGCAGCAGCTTCTTTAGAAGACTTTTTGGGAGGTTTACTTCTTCCAAATATTGGTCTTTATCCCATTCCAGCAAAGCCTTTGTCTCCTTTGGTTCAAAAGGAAAATAAAAGTCACTCATGTTCTACAGTGGTGGAGCCAGACAGACACAACCATGCAGCCCACACTTCCTAATCTTCACCACTCCCTTCTTCTGACTAAGCTCCCCCCACTACAAAGAGTTTCAGAAGCCAAAAGAGGCAGCTTGCGGAGGAAATAAAATACCCCAGGAGAGGGTTTGCTCAGACACAGCCTGGGCTCTGCCATGTCTTGTTGCTCAGCACAAAACCAGCAACTCTGAGCCTCACTCCACCAACTCTCACTTGATGGTGCAAAGGCCTCCCTGGAGCTGCTTTTCCCAGCAGGCACTTGGGAAAATCTGGCTCCAGAGGCACTTAGGGCTGTGCTCTTGACCAATTAGTCACACTTCCTCTTGCAATTACACTCACACTTCCAGCCAGCACAGCAGCACTCTGCTCTGAGCTTCAATGGCAGCAGGGATTGGAGCTGGGCTGCTCTCAGCAGCTACAGGTGCAAAGCTGTCCTTGCTTTAAACCAAGGAAATCTGCTCTGTATTAAAGCCAGTTTTCCTTTATCATATCTATGTTGGCCCAAAAAGAAAGAAAAAAAGGCATTTACTTGTGCCTTTGTGCAAACAGCTCTTTTGATGCCTCATTGACTTTGAATTGAGGAAGTCAGTTCTACAAAGGTGTGGTGAAATACCAAATCAGAGAGCAGCACTTGACATATAACACTGAAATATGGGCCACAAGGGAAGGAAAGGCTCCAGAAACCTGCACTGCAATACCTGTTTATAAACACTACTGAAGGATTATGTGAATCACATGCTGCCCACTGGCCACATCAAGATAACCAAGCTCAAGTGGAGCTAGGAAGGGGAAAAATTCAACTCTTGCAGTAGAGACACTGAAACCAAAACAAGCTGTTGGTTACAGACAGTATTTACAGTCAGGTAAACAAGGCTCTCCCTGCTCCTGTTTACTGAGTTCTCCCTCCCCTCCAAGATGCCCTGGGGTACTGACAAACACCCAACTTGCAGAAATACAACCTTCCTTTCACAAAGGGAAACTGAGGCACAGCATTTCACTGTGTATTTGCTCAGTTCTGTAGTTTTCCAGCTGCATTATCCAGCTCTGGAGATAACCCTTATCAGCAGGAGTAATCTACTCTGTTTATTCAGCACACTGCTCATTCCTAGCCTCTCTCATGCACTTTTTACCAAAAGCCACAAAGTTTTGATGGGAAATCTTGATCTTGACACCACAACCAACTCAGCACATGGAAAAACATCTCCACCTTGTCAGCAGAGCAGACTGAGGAGTTTCTTGCTCCTTCCAATGAATTAACAGCCAAATTCTAAAATTCTTTATGTGACATTTATGCTCTCAAGAGCCTTCAGACACAAAGCTCTTCTTATTGGAGACCAACACACTGAGATTAATACTTTGTGTAAATACTGCAGGAGCAGGGAGAGCTCTGTGCTTGAGGAGGTTGAAACTGGCCTGCAGGGATGATCCCCCTGGGATGCTCAACACACTCAGGGAAATAATGGAGGATGAGCAGGGAAACTTGCTAAAATCACCTTAAAAGTCACATCTCATCATCTTAGGAGAAGATTTCAAATAAGGAGGTTAAATTCTCATTAATGAGGCCAGAAAGGTCCTTAACTACCCTTTACAGACAAGGGGCATCCAACAGTGATGGGATATTCCCCTGTGCACCTCCAAACCCAACCACAGCAGTTAAGGGAACCTGAGGAGATGAACAACTCATCCATTCAGGCAAAAATCAGCTGGAACAATCCTCTCATTTGGGCTGAAAATGCTGAATGAGAAAGTTCACTGCCCCTCTGTTTTTTTAGCAAAACAGTGCTGAAAAAGCCATTTAAAATCAACTGCCCAGGTCTTCTTGGACAGGACATGTTAAAATCAGGTTTAACTTTGAGACTAAAGCTTTTCCACTTCCAACTGCACTGATCCAATCCTACTGGAGCTAAATCAGACAACACAAAGGGTTTGAGCATCAAATGGATCTCAAGGAAGAAAAAGCAGCAAGTTTTAGGTAGAGGGACAGAAGAACAGCAACAACTCACCTTCTTGTCTCTGGTCCTTACTTCCCCATAGAAATCTAGGGCTTCTTGGGCCCTTAAAAACTTGCCTCGATGCAACAAATAAGCACAAATCATTACACCAGTTCGTCCCTTTCCAGCTTTACAGTGGATTGCTGCCACATGATTGTCATCTTCACTTAGCCACTGGTCAAGATCTTCACAAAAAGGTTTGATGAGCTCCAGCTGTGGTGGGTTATGGTCTTCAAAAGGGTACTGTGCAACTGCAGGGAGAAGGAGGAGTTCATCAGAACCTCAAAAGGCAAAGCAAGCTCAGGTCACCTTTGAATAACTTAATTTTTACACGCTTGTCACAATCACCCCTCCTCTTATCTCACATATTGATATTTATTTTTAATTCCAGTATTATTCAGTGTATCATAAGCAGACATTTCTCCATTCATCCTGCTCCCTGGAGCAACTGTTCACACCTCTATAGAGCTGAGCTGCACAGGCTCTGGAACATGAATTTTCCAGAATTTAAGAGCGTGCTGGCACACAGAATAACCTTGTGAAAAGCCATTACTCCAGCAATAATTAAACTACCTGCTGAGAGAGAACAAGGCCAGGCCTCAGTCACTGAGCAGACAACAGGAACTTTGCTGAAAAATTATTGAACGTGGCTGGGTCTACATTGGGAACAAAGTCTCAGAATCTGCTCAAAGGCTTTGTGAAACAAAAACCTGCCATTTCCATATTTCAAAAACAGTAATTGGGAGAGAAATCTCAGGTAAGGCACTGGCAATGCTTATGGGTTTAGAGTCAAAGCACTGAACAATGCTGTCCTTTCTGATATGGGTGTACTCACACACACTTTTCCATCTAGGGATGAAAAGAATTTCCAGCGATGCAGGAAATGCAAGAAAACTCAAGAGAACTAAAAATAAGCACTAAAAGCAGAGAGAAGTACCCAAACTTCTCCCACCTCAGATCAGATGAGGGACAATATCACCCTGACCAGCAGAACTACACACAGTGTTCTGGTTTCAGCACAACAGCACTTGATGAAGTGCACCCCAATTCTCCACCTCCAGCCTTGAGATCTTACAAACACAACTCTGCTACACTTCAAAATTCTCAGCTAGAAGCACCATTTCCTTTTCTGGGCTAAAAATGAATCCATTTCATTCTTTTGCCAAGTGTCTGTAGTGGTTTCGTAAGCAGCACTCTGTAGTCACACATGCAAGGCTCCTTTTGATGAATCCCCAAGGACTCCAAGAGCACAAGTGAGGGATGAAGTTATGGAACTGCTGAAGGAGTGCAGGACAAGCCCACAGCCTTTTGGTTTTCAGAATGCCCCCTTCATCTCCCAGAACAAATGGGGAAGCTGAGAAATAATCTTTGCTAAAGAGGCAACACAACATGAACACGTGAACTCTTCCACATGGAAGATCCAAAGGCTCCCCAAATGATCCCCAAAGCTTTATGTGAAATTAAAGATGGAATTTATTTAGAAATCTGTAAGAAAAGAAGCTGCAGATTTGTCTGTATGGCTTTGAATTTATCACAGCTACAGCCAGCAAGGTTCCCATGGAAAGAGGAGTGAAGAAGTCCTGAAAGAACAGCCTGAAAACTCCCAAGCAGTCACAGGATGTTGAAGATGCTCTCCAAGATTTGGAATCAAAGGCAAAACTTGTGATACTTTCTTCAAAGCTGGGGTGAGAAGATGAAATGGGTGCCCTGGGATGGTGTGCAGGGATTAAGAGGAAGGAAATATTAAGTCTTGAGCAGGGCCTTGAGAAGGTGCAGCTCCTCCATGGATTTTGATTCCTTACAATGGAGAATAATCCTCTTGCCCTCTCCCAGCCCCTACACATTGCAAGAAGAATCCCATAGCACACAGAAGAGTTTAAAAAAAGAAAATCTGTGGCAAAGCAGAACACAATTCCAGCATGGAAGGATTTCAGAAACTGGAAAAACCAAGGACACAAAGCTACTTCCCAAAGGAGATGAAGAGCTTTCAGTGTTTGGGGTTTAATGTGATGCAAGATCATCCTGGGTGAATAATGAACTATTCTGGTGTTTCATGCTCAGTACAATCACAAGTTCCCTTTGCAGTCAGTTCACTTCAGGAGATTTTCAAGTACAACTTTTGTTCCTCTGCTAAGGGAAGTCCTGAGTCACCAATTTGGTTATCTGAGGTTAACTAATTCGAGGATGAAAATGAAAAACAGCATGTCTTGTGCAGAGGAGCTGTGAAAGGTGCTGTCACAAGCAGCATTTGGGGCTGGGATTGACAGCAAAGGGAGCTGAGCACCCCCGTATCAGAAAGCAGAAATTCAAACAAACATATGCTGTGGCCATATTAGAACATGTCCTCTTCTCTTCTTCCCCAAAGCACTGCTCCAGCAGATCCTAAAATATTTTTTTCCTTGCTGGTGAGTGTGGAGTGAGGGTTCTGGGCACTGTCATTCAACATCCTGAGAGCAAATCAGAAGTGCTGACGACTTCAAGACAATTTCAGCCCTTCTATATTCAGCCATGAAAGCAGCCAATTACATTTTGGTCACGTTCTAAACCCTCTTTCACAATTAGCTGGATGGTTTAAAATAATAATAATGAAAAATAGAAGTTGAGCCATTGCTATGATGCAGAAGAAGCCCAGAATTTGTTCATCTCCTACGATGCTGTAGGCACGAGGACTCCTCATCTACCCTCATCTGAAGGAATTACAACTTGTGAGCAAGAAATGCTCCTGTGCCCAAAGAACAAGGTAAATCTGCATTTATTTATTACCTGGAGAGGTAATTCTGACACAACAGCTACATCAGTCAAGGTCAGAAGCACCCCTGAAAGACTCCCCACTGCTTTTGGCAGCTCTGCAGTGTCTAAGACCCAACTCATCTCTAAGAGACATCACACAGGAATTAATTTTTATTTTAGCATCTCAAAGTTCTGCCAGATCTTCCCAAAGTTGCTTTATACACATAGATAATGGTTTAAATGTTCTCCATTTCCATCCTTCATAAAAAACAGACTCCTCTGAGCCTCACATGTCAATTGTGCAAGGAATTTGTGCTTTAAATTGTACAAGGAATTTGTGCTTCACATGTAAAATTGTACAAGTAATTTGTGCTTCACATGGAAATTGTGCAAGGAATTTGTGCCTCACACGAAAATTGTGCAAGGATTTTGTGCTTCACATGGAAATTGTACAAGGAATTTGTGCTTCACACAAAAATTGTACAAGGAATCTGTACTTCACATGTCAATTGTACAAGGAATTTGTGCTTTAAATTGTACAAGGAATTTGTACTTCACGTGTCAATTGTGCAAGGAATTTGTGCTTCACACAAATTGTGCAAGGATTTTGTGCTTCACACAAATTGTGCAAGGAATTTGTGCTTCACACAAATTGTACAAGGATTTTGTGCTTCACACAAATTGTGCAAGGAATTTGTGCTTCACACAAAAATAGTATAATGAATTTGTGCTTCACAAGACAATTGTGCAAGGAATTTGTGCTTCACACAAAAATTGTACAAGGAATTTGTGCTTCACAAGACAATTGTGCAAGAAATTTGTGCCTAACATGAAAATTGTACAAGGAATTTTTAATGCACATGTCAATTGTGCAAGGAATTTGTGCTTCACCTGTCAATTGTGCAAGGAATTTGTGCTTCACATGTCAATTGTGCAAGAAATTTGTGCTTCAAGTGTAAAATTGTACAAGGAATTTCTACTTCACCTGTCAATTGTTCAAGGAATTTGTGCTTCACACAAAAATTGTACAAGGAATTTGTGCTTCATACGTCCAATTGTGCAAGGAATTTGTGCTTCACACAAAAATTGTACAAGGAATTTGTGCCTCACATGTCAATTGTACAAGGAATTTGTGCTTCACAAGACAATTGTGCAAGGAATTTGTGCCTAACATGAAAATTGTACAAGGAATTTTTAATGCACACGTCAATTGTGCAAGGAATTTGTGCTTCACCTGTCAATTGTGCAAGGAATTTGTGCCTCACACAAAAATTGTGCAAGAAATTTGTGCTTCACACATAAATTGTGCAAGGAATTTGTGCTTCACATGTCAATTGTGCAAGAAATTTGTGCTTCAAGTTTAAAATTGTACAAGGAATTTCTACTTCACCTGTCAATTGTTCAAGGAATTTGTGCTTCACATGTAAAATTGTACAAGGAATTTGTGCTTCACATGGAAATTGTGCAAGGAATTTGTGCTTCACACAAAAATTGTGCAAGGAATTTGTGCTTCACCTGTCAATTGTACAAGGAATCTGTACTTCACATGTCAATTGTGCAAGGAATTTGTGCTTCACATGTCAATTGTACAAGAAATTTGTGCCTCACACGAAAATTGTGCAAGGAATTTGTGCTTTAAATTGTGCAAGAAATTTGTGCTTCACACATAAATTGTGCAAGAAATTTGTGCTTCACATGTCAATTGTACAAGGAATTTCTACTTCACATGTATATTGTACAAGGAATTTCTACTTCACATGTAAATTGTACAAGGAATTTGTGCCTCACACGTAAATTGTACAAGGAATTTGTATTTCACTGAACTGAAACTTCTGTGCAACCCATTCTGCAGCAATTTTTTTGCAACCGTAGACTTTTTATTAGATTTTGATCTTTAACTGTCAGGAGCACACTTTTTTGAAAGCACCAAGAATATAGCAAGTTTTTTCCAATGACTCAAAGCAATCTGACATCATTCCTTGTGCCCAAATCTCCTCCATGACTATTCATCAGCTCCTCCTTTAGGCCTTCATTCACTGGGGTTTAAAGAGAACACACATCAGGCAGTAAAATCTTACCTCTGCAGTTAAATTTGGCCGTGTCATAATGTCTTTCAGCACATCTGAAACAGAAAAATAGACAAGAGTTCAAGACAAGTCTCTGAGGAAAAATCCTGGAAAATCATGCATGCCCATCACCTTTATAATTTAAAACTAGAGGTTACACAGAGAAAAAGAAATGTTTTGCAGCAGATTGCTCATTAAAAAGTGAATTATTTTACTGAAAGGTAAATACTCACCCTCTGGTAATTGAAGTGCATGGTTATGTTTTAGTCAGTGTGACTCAATTTATGCAAGTTTGAGTTGAGTGTGCACCTTCCAACCCTGACATGAGCAGCTTTGTGCTGCCAAACACCTGGAGAGCAGAGCTGTGACCCTCATGGAGGGATGCTGAACCCAAACACAGCTCAGGGTGCCTCAGCAGCAGTGTGGGTGCTCAGAGCAATGGGGATCACAAGGATATCCACATTAATATTATCAGAGATCACCTGGACCAAGCAGAGATTGTGGCACTGCTCTGTCCCTGGCATTGATTCCTGAATTTAAGTGACCCCTGAAGGCCAAGCAGCCACATTTCCCCTCAGACCTGGGAAATGGCACATTGAGGGATTAAAAAATAGTTTTGTTGACACCAAGGATACACAAGCAATGGTTGAACACAATCCTGGCTCAGCTGTACTGAATTTGTGGGGATTTGCAGCACATTTCTGAAAGCTCTGGAGCTGTATCTGTCTCTCCCCACTCACACAGACCCTCTCCAGCTGGACAAAACCACAGCAAACCACACAGGATTTGCTATTCCCAGAGACAAACAGCAGTGATGAGACACAAACCACCCCTAAAGCAGCCAAACCAGCACCCAAAAGAACAACCAGATCAGATTTTGGGATAAGGGGAGAGACAGAAAGAGTGGATGGATACCCTCCAGAATTTCCCTTGGAGCTGCTCCCTGCAGGGAAGATGATGTGAGTGGAAGTTCAGAAAGGAATATTGACAACAATCCTGCCTCAAATGCTGCCAAGACCAGCTGGGATGGGGACCTGAGCAGCCTGAGCTGGAGAATGGCATCCCTGCCCACAGCAGAGGGGTGGGACAAGATGGTGTTCAAGGTTCTTCCAACCCAAACCACTCTGGGATTCTATGAAAGAGCTGAAACAAGTGCTGCAGTGATTTCAGCAGAAAAATCACACCTGGATGCTCAGTTCTGACACAGCCTGTGCTCTCCCCAGGATTATTCCAATTCCCACAGCAGTCTCAGGACTGCCATGAACTCATCTCTCTCCCCAGGTATGGTATGCCTGCAGCCTCTGCAGCCTCTGGAGCCACACTGACACTTTCACACACACAAACCTTTGGGCTGCTCCTTGTGTGACTGTAACTGGAGCTCCCACAGCTGCCCTGAGCTCTGCCCAGGACACAGCCACAGGCACCTCTGCTGGGGCTGCTCTCAGAGCCTCCCTTTCCCTGAATTCCAGAACCTTCTCAGCTCTACCTGTGCTAGGGAAAAGCCTGGCAGCTCTCACAGCTCCAATCACAGTGACCAGGTTAAGCTGGCACTTGAGAGGGAACTCCCAAAAATATTATTTTCAAAGGCATTGGAGCCTTTGAGAAGAGAGCTGGATGCAGGATGTCCATCCAAGGGGAATGGAGCAGCCAACAGCACAGGAATTTGGGAAGCTGCAAACACACAAAGCATCTCATCCAGGAAAGTTTCCTGCAGCACAGGAATTTGGGAAGCTGCAAACACACAAAGCATCTCATCCAGCAAAGTTTCCTGCAGCACAGGAATTTGGGAAGCTAGTGGGGAGCAAAGCTGTTACCCTAAAGATCTTATCCAGGAAAGTTTCCTGCAGCACAGGAATTTGGGAAGCTGCTAGGAAGCAAAGCAGTTACCACAAAGATTTTATCCAGGAAACTTTCCTGCTTCTTTCTAAAGAAACACCTAGCTCAAATGGGGAGTAAGAGATGAAAGTCTTTAAAACATTTAAAAAAAAGTTCCACAAATGGCCCAAATTTGAAAAACCATCAAATTTGGAAATTTGAGAGAATATAGAGTAGAATACTTAATACATGAGGGATTAAAAAATAGTTTTGTTGATACCAAGGATACACATGCAACGGCTGAACACAATCCTGGCTCAGCTGCACTGGATTTGGGGGTATTTGCAGCAGAAATCCCACCAACACACACTCTGGGGATACTGGTGGGCCTTAATGCTTCAAATGCATTTGGGGTGGGGTTTTAAACACTATTATAACTCAAACAGCAGCAGATCTCCAGGTGAAATCTGATTTTTTTGGCATTTTTGGGGTTAAGGAGGGGGTTTGGCTGCTCTTAGGATTGAAGTGAGTTTAAAGCAAGCCAGAAGCCAAGTGCTGCCAGGTTAAAGTCACCATCAGTCATGGTGACTTGCTCTGGCAGAGCCCAGCCCCAGGGACACAGCAGGCACAGAAAATCCCCATTTTCATCACAGCTCCTTCCCTGAAGCACCTGCCTGCAGGACAGCCCCAGGAAACCCAGTGGAGAGGATGGAGATGATGACAACAGGGCAGGTGACAATCTGCCAGCATGGGAAGTGAGGAGATGCAAGTGGAAGAACAGATTTAAAGGGGATTTAAAACAGATTTAAGAGAATACTGAAGAAACAGCAAAGGCAAACAAGAGAGGAGCAACACAAGAAGGAAAATTAAACTCAAACTGCTGGGAAGCTAAAAGCCAAGATGTGAGGATGGGGCATAACTGACATAGTTTCAGAAAAATCTCTAAATCCTTTTAGATAAAACTGCTCAATACACAGATTATTATCAACTTCAGGGAACAGCTACCTTAAGGGAACTCAAATCCCATGACAGATTTTGAAATAATTCTGACTATAATCATGTAACTCCTCTGAACTCCCACCTCCTCCTTTGAAACACAGACAATAGATCATTATTTACAAAGGATCAGCTTCATCTGAAGAAATGGAGTTCTCTGGAATACCTGATGGATGCAATTCCTTCCCATCTCCTGACCAAACATTGCCACAATTCACCTGATGGCATTTTATGTTTATAAAATTTGCCTGGACAAGCATTAAGATATCTCCAGACAATTTTATCCTCTGAAATTTTTCATCTGAGGATGAATAAAGTAATTCTAGCAAGATTCATTTGTGATTGTTTTGCAGTTAACAACAAGAAAATCAATTTTTATATAAGGAAACTGAAACCAAAAACCTTTAGCACACCTGGACAAGTTTTTTCTACAGCTGAAAACACACAGAGCATCAACAGAAATATCAAATTAATTTGTCTCATCACTGCTCTTCTCTTACAAACTTTAAAAAGCTGTTCCTGTTTTCTGCCCCACAACAACTTCAATGACCACTGGAAGATTCTTCAGCTTCTACTGTCACTTCTCTCCAATATCAGGGAAAATTGATGCACAATCCTTTAACTAACCCAGAGGCAGATTTAAATCCTCATTTTTAAATATTTGCTTTAATGACTTGACAGATTATAATGTCATGCATTTCAGTACTACAATATTTTTTCTATTATTGTAGATATTTAAAAATATTCATTTTAAAAAATAATAAAGCTGTAACAGTTCAGAGAGTCAATCTTCAACTTGGGTTTTTAGGAAAATAAATGAGGGGTAGGAAAACCACAACTCTTTGACATCACTAAGTCATTTATACAAATGAAATTAGTCTAAGCTAATGAATAAATTAGATGAAGGAACAGCAAAAAAACCCTCAAAAAATAAAACTAAAACACTCCTGTAACAGTACCAGCTTTCTGCAGAACTAAATTTTCAGAGAAGTCAGAAATCAGCAACAATTGTGTTCCAACAGCTTTTTTAAAGTAATAAACAGGGACACACAAGAAAAGGGAGGAAGCAAACTGAACCTTGGTACCAATGCAGTTTGATTTTTTAAAAAAATAGAGGAAAAAACCAGGAAAAGCTTCATTTGGCAATTGGACATTAATACATGGACAGAAAGCCTGCTGTGAATTACTTTTCACTTTTTAATCACATGGCCCCAGCTCCAGATGGGCTGCATGCCAAGTCATTTAAAAACGTTCAAGTAACATGAATACACACCAGCATTTCATTTAACCTCACTCAGCTCCACTAAATGAAGTACCAGGGCTCTCAATCAGCCTTAATTGTTTTAAGAAATGTGCAAAACATCCCCACAGCTCTGCTTCAGGACAGCAACAAGCCACTTGCACTGCTCAGCTATTTTTAGGAGTCATTATTTTGGAGAATGTATCTTTAAGAGCATACTTACAGATTGTATATCTTGTAATGGTTTTTATGCTTTGAATCCAAAAACCTTCAAGAGAAAAAAAAAAAAAGTATGTGTGAATATACATTGAATAATATTGATCTTAATTTGCAGCATCCTTAAAGCAGCACCCAGCATGAGCAGATCTGCATTCCCAGTCCCAGCAGTGCCCCAAAAATCAAAGAGGCAGAGTTGGAAACCTCACTCATCCAAATAATCCAACAGCATGGATAACACCACTAATGCAACCAAGGGAAGCAAGGTCTGACCTGAAACTGAAATATTTACTGGACATGATTTCCTGATTCCTAAAACACCTGCAGGTCACTGTGAGAAGCTGAGGAAGGCTTGGTTCTTTTCAAACAGAAAGCACTGATCACACCAGGTATCTGGAAACACTTCCTATTTAATCACCTGTGCCAAATATTTTACCACAAGGAAGGAAAGCAGGTAAAATAACTCTTGTGTTCCAGTTCTGGCCAAAATCATTCACTTCAACCCCAAGTTTTTTATTATTTGCCACTGAAGTCTGTCCCCAGTGATACTGTGGGTTTTGGAAGGAGGACCACTGCACTTTTTCACACTCATTTCATTTCCATGCTCACTTTGGACCACAAACTTCCCCTACAAGCCAAACTGCAAGCATGATTCATCACAAGTGCTGTGATTATATATGATGTGTCACCTGGCAATGTGCAAGAAGAAATAACATGCAAATGTTTACACTTAACATCATCAACAGTGTGTATCTGCACATCAGCCAGAAGGAATTTAATTAGCCATGACAGAACATGCTGTTCAAATTGAAAAGAAACACTAGCTGCTAAAATCCTGGAAAGCTCAAGCAAAAACAAGCTCTGGTTATCAGTCATAATATTCCAGAAGAACCTAGAACAGCTCTGTGGTTAAAGGCCTGCACTAAAATGGGAACAGATGTGAAACTCCCAAGTGAAGGAGGAAAAAAGAATTCCCTGAGTGCCACTGGTGCCCCTGTTGGCAGCTTTGGAGAGCCTCAGCAAGATGGTGGACACAGGGATTTGTTTCAGGAGATGTTCCTGTTTGTTAACACACACCAGAGTGAGGAGAGCTGGCTCTGCTTTTCCAGGAATATCCACACAGTGGAGCAGGATGTTTTTAAAGACAAAATTCCATCCAACACCTCTCCAAGTGTCAGTCACAGGAGACAGCAAGCAGTGCAGGTTGTACTTCTCATGCAGCATTAGGCTGGAATTTGTCAGGGTACCAGCTATTCAGACAAAGCCCACTGGTGGATCCTGGCTCAATACCAGAAACCCAGGAGCTTGCATTTCTGCATAAAAAGCATTTGGAAAAAAATTCCCCTATAAAAAGATGGCTGGAGCAAATGAGGACTGCAACATGCAGAATGCATGATCACATTTTCTTCTTGTTTAAAAAGGTAACAAATGTAATAATACTTGAGCATCCAGTTCCCTGCAGCTCAATTTACATCTCTGCTTATCTTAATTTGGTTGATGAGGCTTTTAGGTGATCACTGCTCCTTTTGATCAGTGTTTATGGACAGCTTAATAATTATATAGGCATTCCAAAAATCTAATTTACACATATCTACCTCCTCAACCACTAAAATGTATTTTCCTTCATCCAGAAGCTACTGAAATCAAGGCTGTGAATGGAAGAGGACCTTCAAAGACTCCTGCCTATCAATATTTATTCACATTATCCCCATGTTAGATTAGATATTGGGAATTAGGAATTGTTCCCTGGCAGGGTGGGCAGGCCCTGGCACAGGGTGCCCAGAGCAGCTG
>JAWWMS010000282.1:3527431-3546223 GCA_035048045.1 Chlorospingus semifuscus
CAGCTGCTCTGGGCACCCTGTGCCAGGGCCTGCCCACCCTGCCAGGGAACAATTCCTAATTCCCAATATCTAATCTACATGGGAACTATGTCCCTGCTCACCAGGGCAGCAGAGAATGCAGGCACTGCACCTCCCCCAGCCAGCTCAGCTCAGCTCCAGGCTCTGACACTCTCAGTGCTATTTGTGGACGGTGATTTTCGTCATGACAGTGGTACATGCAAAACCAAGCCCCTGGAGCCCAGCTGAGGGCAGCTGTGCAGGGAGGCACTGCCTGCACAGCTCTGACTGCCAGGTGAGGCTGAGGAGTCCTGCCAGGGTGGGGATGGAGGAGCTCAGCTCACTTCTGTCCAAGCTGGGTGCAATCCCCATGGAAATTCCTGCAGCCCTAGTTCTGCCTGCCAGCAGCTGCAGAATCATGGAATCTCAGAACAGTTTGGGTGGGAAAAGACCTTAAAACCCATCCAGTGCCACCCCTGCCATGGCTCCAGCCCCATCAGAACTCAGTGGCCTCCTCTGGACTTGCTCCAAGAGTTCCACATCCTTCTAATGTTGGAAGCACCAGAATTCCAGGTGGTAGAATCCCCCCCTGCCCTGCTGCCCACGCTGGGGCTCAGCCCAGGGCCCGGGGGGGTTCTGGCTCCCAGCTCTCACCCCCAGCTCCTTCTCCAGGGCTGCTCCAGCTGCTCATGCCCTGGATTGATGCTGGGAGATGCCCTGGCCAGGGGCAGCACCAGCACTTTGCTGGACTCCATGAGGCTGGTGCAGGTGCCTCTGGATCCATCCCTTCCTTCCAGGGCGTGACTGACACCCAGAGCTCAGTGTCACAGCTGCATGTGCTGAGGGTGCCTCAATCCCTCTGTCAGAGCCACCCACAGAGCTGCTGAGCAGCACCAGCCCCTCAGAGACCCCAGCTGTCCCCTGGTGTCCACAGGGACCAGGAGCTGCTGCCCACACCACTCTGCCTGCAGCCATCCAGCCTGAGGGCTCCATCCATCAAACCCAGGTCAGACACAAGGATGCTGTGTGGGAACACTCTGCACCATTATGAGACACTCCCCATGGCACCTCACAGCTGGGAGAAGCACCTCCTTGCCCAAACACACCCAACATCTTCCCTGAAAACCTTCCTGCATGATCCCTCACACCAAAGGCTGAGTATCTCACAGAGCTACTGAGCTCAGGGCTCCAAATGATCCCTTCAAAGATCCCTCTCAAATAACCTCTCTTCAAATGATCCCTCTTGAAGATCTCTCTTAAATGCTCTGTCTTCAAATGATACCTCTCAAATAATCTCTCTTCAAATGATCTCTCTCAAATAACCTCTCTCAAAGTTCCCTCTCAAATAATCTCTCTTCAAATGATCCCTCTCAAAGATCTCTCTTCAAATTATTTCCCTTCAAATGATGTCTCTCAAAGACCCCTCTAAAATAATCTCTCTTTAAATGATCCCTCTCAAAGATCTCTCTCAATCTCTCTTCAAATGATCCCTCAAATGATCCCTCTCAGAGATCTCCCTTCAAATGATCCCTCTCAGAGATTTCCCTTCAAATGATTTCCCTTCAAATGATTTCCCTTCAAATGATTTCCCTTCAAATGATTTCCCTTCAAATGATCTCTCTTCAAATGATCCCTCTCAAATAATCTCTCTTCAAATGATCCCTCTCAAATAATCTCTCTTCAAATGATCCCTCTCAAATAATGTCCCCTCAAATGATCCTTCTCAAAGATCTTTTAAATGATCTCTCTCAAATTATCTCCCTTCAAATGATCCCTGTCAATCGATTCCCCTCAAATAATCTCCCTTCAAATAATCTCTCAAAGATCCCTCTCAAATAATCTCTCTTCAAATGATCTCTCTCAAAGCACCACTTTTCAAAAAAAAAATCACAACTTTGAACCCTAAAACCACAAACTTCTGGCAGCTTCTACCAAGTGTTTGGTTTTAATGCAGCTTCTCACACTCTCCAGGCAGGGTTTTGACTAAATGAATTGTAACAGTGTTCCTACAACACTCCCCACCTCTTTCTCAGTTGTAGCCAGCAGTTCAGAGCAATGACTTTATCTGAAGTTAAAAATGACAATCTAGAGGGGCTTTTTTACCAGCAGTAATAGATTTTAGGTCATCTTTCTTCTTGTCCATAATTATTCAACACAACCAAATGTAAAAGCCTTCATTAAAAGTCATTTACTTTTATGCTTATGTTTCAAATTTACTATTTGAAACAAATGTTTGCTACATTTGCTATTTGAAATCAAAATTTACTAATCAAACACTTCATTTATCAACTGAAGAAAGGATAAGGGTAAACTTATCCTGAAATACCATCAGTCACCTGAGGAAACTCTTGACACTGAATAGAGCCATTGGATTGATGTCTTTCTATAAGTAAATAACCTTTTTTTACTCAAACACAAGTTACTGAAATCAAATTTTCCCATTAAAAAACCAGATTATATGCATTTGAGATCAACCCAGAGCAGCAGGCTGCCCATTTTTTGTTGTTTCCAACATTTTTCAGGATAGCTATTAAGGCAACATCTACAAAAAGCAAAAAAACTCAGCATTCCTACAAGTCAGAACACACAGGCTTTCCTCAGCAGGACATAAATGAGTGTAGAAAAGATTATTTAAAGTTTTATAAGTTAAGGAAAATAAAAAAGAAAGCCTTACCTTACTACATCATCGATGTTGTTCCTGTACACTCCTTCAAGCCTCTCTGCAGGAAAGCCCATAGCAATTATGTTTGGATAAATATCTGAATATTCAAGTTAAGGAAATATTTATAAAGCATGTGAAAATTCTACAAAAGCATTCAATGGATATTAATCAAATGTTTAATTGTACCCAAATCAGAGTAACAACTCAGACTGCATGCAATAGGTGGGAATGTGCAGATATAAAAAGGATTATATACCTTGCTTATCAAAAACCCCCAACAATTACCCACTTCTGAACAAATATTCCCATTTCTTATTCTGAACTACCTGCAATTCACTTGCCAAAAGCAACCCAGGATAAAAGAATTTAAGAAAAGTACCTCTTAGGCAAACAAATCAATGCTAAGGAAAAAGGGCAAATAAGAAAATTTTCAGTTTAGAGTCGATGCAGTAAAGAACTCAAAACTGCTATAAAATTACTGGGATTTATTTTCCCCGTGGTGAAATGATATAAGGATTTTTTTTTTGAACAGAGTTCTAGAAAAGAAAGTCCTCCTAAGTTTAAAGCATTATTAGAAATGATAATGTAGTGAAAAAGCTCAGCTGAAGAGTGAACCAGAAATGAAAGCAGCAGCTCCAAAGAACCCATAGCCTGCCACATTAACATACTCCTCCTCAAACTAATTTTAGCAGGAGCAAGAACAAAGCATGATATGTTTGAAGTTGGCCCTGCTTTAAAAAGGGGGGCTGGAGGAGGTGATTTCCAGAGGGCTCTCTCAAGCTAAATTATCCCAACCTTTTAAAATTTGTTTTTATTTTCATGGTCAAAATATACCAAAGCTCCAAAGAGAGAATGGGAGATACTGCAGTGGCTTCCAAGAGGCAAAAATTCCAGTTGCTTGTGCACAAAGAAAAGCCTGAAGTAGGACACAAACTACTCTACTCCACCCTTGCAAAATTCCCACAAGTCCTCAAGAGCAGAGCAGCACAGAGCAAGCTCTGCATTGCCACCATTAACTGCAAGGCTTCAGAAAAACAGCAGGAACTGAATACACGGAAATAATGTTTTGTACTCTTGGAAAAAAAATCAATTAGCATTTACTGTGTTGTAATCTAAGTATTAATAGGCATTGGTCTGCTTGGGCCATTCAACAGATCATTTGTACAGACAAAGAGAAAAAATATGAAAAAGTTTTGGAGTAAGCCAAATAAATATTTGTGGCTGTTTTAAATACAGACACTGAAACAGGTTTGTGTCTGGTTTCCAGTTGATTCTGTACTTGCCCAAACACTAAAAAAACACACATTGGGAAAAAAACCCAACTAAACATTAGTGTTTAACTTACAAAGCTTGTGATAACCTCAAATCACAAACTTTGCATTTCCCTCTGATCTATTTTACTCAGCAAGCAGTTCACACCTCTTTAATTAACAAAAGGTGTGATATAATTAGCAATGTCTTCACTGTTTTATCAGTTGTGCCCTGCCATAAGCAGAAGAATATAATATCATGGTTTGATATTCTATTAACTGAATTACCTGGCTGATACACCCCATCACTCCCTCCTCCTTCCCAATTCCTGATTCCTCCCCACTTCCAGTTCCAGCATTTCTCCTCCAAAGTCCATCCCTGTGCATCCTGTTTTGAGCAGCAGGGCTACACAAACCATAAATTACTACAGCAAAATAATCCAGAATATCAGTCTGCTTTCTATAGCACTTCTCATGGAAGACAAGCCCTCATGCTGGCAACAGAGAGAAAACAATTTCATTTTGACACATCCAAACAAAACTCAGTTTCAGCTGCAGCATCACCCATGGGACAGCTGCCCAAACTTCACTGAATTGTCAGTGACTTGCTCACACTTTTATTTGCAATCCTGAGCTTTCCTGACGTTCAGATGCTTCTCTCCTCTCCCAGGGGCTGAGACAGGAGATACTTTCCAGGATTCCCAGCTGGTGCAAGATGGGAGAGAGGCAGACACACCCCCTGAGCCAAGGGAACAGAACATCTTAACAGCAGCGTTCCAGCCTGCTCACACACTGCTCCAAACACCAAAGCCTCCAAGCACGCAGGCACAGGCAGATAAAAAGTTCCAAAATAACCTGGCTGCTGCAAGCTCCATTCCTCAGCTCCTGCCTCAAGGGCACAGCTCCCAGCCATTCCTGCTCCAAACTGCAGCCAGGCAAAGCCCTCCGGGGTCAGGAGAGCAGCCTTGGAGTGAGTGATCCCCACCTGGCAAGCAGGAGGCACTGGGAATGCTAAAGTGATCCTGGCAGTGCCTGGACAGGGCTTGGAGCAGCCTGGGATGGTCAAAGGTGTCCCTGCCCATGGCATGGGGTGCCACTTTAAGGTCCCTTAAACCATGAGCTTTAAGGTCCCTCAAAACCATTAAGGTCCCTTAAACCATGAGCTTTAAAGTCCCTTAAAACCACTAAGGTCCCTTAAACCATGAGCTTTAAGGTCCCTTAAAACCACTAAGGTCCCTTAAACCATGAGCTTTAAGGTCCCTTAAAACCACTAAGGTCCCTTAAATCATGAGCTTTAAAGTCCCTTAAAACCACTAAGGTCCCTTAAACCATGAGCTTTAAGGTCCCTCAAAACCACTAAGGTGCCTTAAACCATGAGCTTTAAGGTCCCTCAAAACCATTAAGGTGCCTCCAACCATTCTATGATTCTGTGACCATTACAATTATTTTCATATTTTAAACCAAAAGTGGGAATTGCAAATTATGCAATATGCCAGTAGGCATATTCCACAAGATGTCACTAAGGAAAGACAATGAAAAAATACTTCAAATAAAGAGGGGGGTGGGAAATATGAATCTATTTATGAATCTATTTTCTCCCTCTTGACATGAGGAAGAAAACTTCCCTGGAGGGTAACAGAGCACTGCCCATGGAGGGTGTTGAGTTTGTCTCTCTCTGGAGACAATCCAAGCCCACCTGGAAGTGTCAGCTGCTCCAGGTGACCCTGCCTGGAGAAGGAGTTGGACACCAGAGGTCCCTTCCAACCCCAACTACTCTGTGAGCCTGGGATGCTGAATTAAAGTTGTTTTGTGTGATCTGAGCTTTGCAACCTGACAGCACAAAACCCCAACTCAACTGTTGCTCAAAATGAAATACCCAACAGGGAGCCTCACGGGGAGGATGGTTGTTTTTAAAAAACATGATAATTTTTTTCAACAGGCAAGGCAATGTCTCCCCCACCTAAAGAGAATCGTCCTGAAGCACCTCGGTGACTATCTGAAGGCATTAGGCTGGAATGCAGCTCCCAGGCACTGCTGACTCACCCTGGTGTCTGCACAGGGCTGCTGCCAAAGGACACGGCCCCAGCACCGCCCTTCCAGGCTCCAGCTGCTCCAAGGAGAGCAGGAACAGCAATCACAGACCCATCTCACTGCTCAGAGAGAGAGTTTGGGGGTTTTTTACATGCTGACATAAATACTCCTGGCAGCATGGTGAAGAGATGCAGAAACATGAAATATCCTGAGCTGGAAGGGACCCACAGGGATCATCCTGGCCCTGCACACACATCCCAGCAATTCCATCCTGTGCACCCCTAAGGGCACTGGCCAACTCTGGCAGCATTGGTGTGTTGCTTTGGAGCTCTTGTGGTGGTTCAAACAATTAAAGAAAGCCTTTGCTTTAGAGATGGCAGAACAGAATGGAAGTGGTGCTGCTGTTTGCACAGATGAATTAAATCTCTGAGCAGAAATTGATGTTTCATCCCTTAAATGGAAAAGCTGTCATAAAGCCAACTTCTCCCACCCATCCTGTGAAGATACCCCAAATCTGCAGCAGGTGGAGGGCATGGTTGTTCCTGCATCACTCCCAGCCTGTTTTTATCCCCATGCTGAGGAATGAAATCCCTCTTCAGGGACAGGGACAGCCCCTGAGCACTGCAAGGACCAGCTCAGGAGCAACCATGCACTGAGCACCACCTTCAGCAGGCTCTGCTCTCAGCAGCCACACACAGCAGCTCCAGACACCCCTTTTCACACCTCACTTCATTGAACACCAATTTCCAAAGCTGAAATTAAAATATTCACTAGCAAGATGAGATTTCTTACACAGGAGCTTGGGAAGCTGGGCTCCCATTCAAAGGAAGAACTCTGAATCATCATGAAATTGGTAACTAAACTGCTAATTTTAGAAATCTGGGAGAACTGATCACTTAAAACGTGCAACAAGCTCATTATCAATTCCAAGCTTTTTTTTTTTAAGGCAGGAAAATAAAAATGGAAAAAGCCTCAGTCATTTACTGAGGCTGTTCAACACATGCAAAAACAAAGCCAACCAAAGTGGTGTAACTACCAAAATTTCATAGGATATGCTGAGTTGGAAGGAACCCACAAGGATCCACAAGGATTTGAAATGGGCTTTTTAAAAAGCATAAAATAAATCCTACCACATTTTGCCAAAGCAGCTCTTTCCTAAGATACTCATTCCCAAAAATGGTTCTAACAGGTTTTTAAGTACTCATTCCTTTCTCAGTCTTGTAAACATGGAAGCTGGGATTTATAATAATAAAAAAAATTATTGGACAGACCTATGATCAGAGGATCACAAATATCCTGAGCTGGAAGGGATCCCCAAGGATCATGGATCCAGCTCCTGTTCCTGCACAGACACCCCAACAATCCCACCCTGTGTGGAGCTCTGGCAGCCTCAGGGCTGTGCCCATTCCCTGGGCAGTGCCCAGCACCTCTGGGGGAAGAACCTTTCCCTAAAATCCAACCTAAACCTCCCCTGGCATTCCTGGGTCTGTCCCAGCCACAGAGAGCAGAGTCTGGAGCTGCAGCTCCTGGTGAGCTCTGCCCTCAGGCTCCTCCAGAGAACAAATCCCAGTGCTCCTGGCTCTGGGATTATTCAAAGATTATTCTGCTGCCCCTCCAGACCCTTCCCCATCCCTGTGTCCCTCCTTTGCTCACTCTCTGGCAGCTCCACACCTTCTCTGTACTCTGCTGGCCCATGACACACAAAGCACAACACCACAACATCCTCCAGTCAAGTTTTTACCACCAACTGCTCAACTCCACTTCCAAAGGAGCCAAGCCAACACTGTGCTGTGCCCAAGGAACCCTAAAATCACCACACCCCATTATGGGCTAAATCACCCAGTGCCACAATGATGCTTTGTCCATACAGAAAGCAGAGCAATGCAAATAATCCATGTGGCACTGCAGAAATGCCTTTGCTCTAATGCTGCTCACACACTGAACAAAACACTCTCCTTAAAGGCTGAAATCATTCCCACATTGCTGAAGATGACAGTCTTTCCAGTTGCTATGAGAAAAATCCTGGATCATTATGCAAATCAGCTGTTATAATCACTTTCAAAAATAGCTGTCTACATATTCACATTATGCCAAGACCAAATTAAAGAATATGCAGTATACACTTGCAATTTTTTACATACATAGAGATATAAAAGTAAATTACTCATGTTGGTCCTCTAACTGATTTTGTTCACAAATTCAGACTTTTTCTTAATAATGGAAAATGGCCAAAAAAGCATAGCAAAACATTTACCAATTCTTAATTCTTAAAGAGTCACAAGGAAGCTGCAAAATCCAACAGCTGCAGCTTTTCCTGCAATGATCAACACTGCCAGTCAGTAACTGTAACATCATTAGAATGTCTGAGGGATTTTATGAAGTCCTAAATTCCCAAGTATTTAACCCCTGATCCTCACTCCACTCTTAAGGTGGCTATAACAGGAAAACAAAGAGCAAATGACCTCATCTCCTATTTTATAGGCAGCCAAGAGCATGCAGTGCTTCAGAATTTACACACAGCTTTTTAAATCCAACACTGAGACTGGTTTTACATCAAAACAAAAAGGAAAAAGAACTTTTAAACTCCTAGTCCTTTGCAATTTTACTAGTACTATTATTTACAAGGGGCTGGAGCAAAAGGAGAAAGGGGAATGGTTTCCCATTGACAGATAGGTTTGTATTGGATATTGGGAACAAATTCTGTCCTGGCAGAGGCTGCCCAGAGCAGCTGGGGCTGCCCCTGGATCCCTGGCATGTCCAAGGTCAGGATGGACAGGGCTTGGAGAGACCTGGCATCATGGAAGGTGTCCCAGCCCATGGCAGGGGGTGGAACTGGCTGAGCTTTCAGCTTCCTTCCAGCCCAAACCACTCAGGGATTCTGTGAATCAAAGGTTTCAGGAGGAAGACCTAGCAAACATTAGATTTCATCTTTCTTTAGAGAGGAAATGTCCAAGAGGCTGAATATTCCTGAAGCTGTGAATGATGGGGCTGTTCAAGCTGTGCCCTGGAGCTAAAAACCTTTCTGCACACCCTGAACCTGACACCTGCAAATAAACCAACAACAGTCCATTTCTCCCAACCCTCAGCTTCCAGCTCCCAAACTGGAGTTTCATTTAACAAAGAACAGCCTTAAACTGAGGAATCTAGAGCCTGAAAAAAGCTCCACAACTGCCAGCAATGTTAATTTTCACTTCCAGTTCAGGCAGGGGAGGCTTGGCCTTGCTTTAATCCGCTCCCCACCAGCCCACTCCTCATCTGCTGCCAGCTCTGCTCCGTGTCACCCTCACCCCCTGCCTGCCAGGGGACCCAGCCACCAGCGTGGGGTGGCCAAGCTGTCACTGCCACCTCCCATGTGACAGCAAAGCCCAGGAGCAGAGGCACAGCGTGGCTTTGAAGGCTCCCAAAGTTGCTTTGTTGTCTGAATCAGCCTGCAGGTTTCAGGAGCTGTGTGAGGAGGTCTGGCAGCACAGCTGGGCTGAAACGTTCCCCTGGTGACCTCCAGCCTTTAACTCCAGCTTAAACAAGTCCACAGAGCAACAGCAAGGGAGAAAAAAAGCCAGCACTGCTCTAACTGTTCAACAGCTTGACAGCCTGGAGCTACAGGGGGAGTGTTACAAGAAGTGTCCACACTCCATCCTCAAACAGATTTAAGAGCCCTGACAAATGGCCAAGCTCTTATTAGTGCCATTTGCTTGACAGCATCCCAACAATAAAAAAGAAAATGACATAGGAAAATATATCCAGGCAAATCTAAAGACTTTCCTGACATGCATGCTGTTTAAACTGTACCCATGAGTGCCTTCTTTATTTAACAGGCAGCATTTCCACTAGCCAGCATGAAATGCAAAATCATTTTAGTGTTTTTCTAGGAGCCTGGATCATCAGGAAGTATAGAGGAAATGAACAGGAAGAAAGTTCTTCAGAGCAAAGGAGGATTCCTTGTAGCCAGCCAGCTGCACTTGTCAACTCTACCATCTGTGCCTTGAACAACAAGCAAAGGGACCAACTCAGATGTGGCTGAAACATTTTATCATTTAGAAGAAATGCATTTAACCCCTTGATGCTCTATATTCCAACAAGGATTCTTTTTTCCCCCATTTTTTAGGGTTTTTTTTAAGCTTTCAGCCTGCAATTTCAATGCAACAACTGCAACTCCTTCACATCCAGGAGGCAAAGCTGTGCACATGAGGTCATGGGGCTGCCAAAGGTCTGCAGGGGAACTCAAATTCATAAAGAAATCAATCAGAAGATGCCTCAGGGGGAAATGCCAGGTTGTCTACATCCACAACTCACTCTGGACCTGCTCATTATACTGGGAGTCATCCCAGAGCAAGAATCTCTCCCTTCATCTGTGGGGTGTAGGAAATGTGTCCAGGAACTCTCAGCCATATGGAGGCTTTGCTAATGGGGTCACATTAAAATTGGGGGGGAAAAACCCCACAGACCTCACAGCAGAAATAGAAAAATGGTAACAAAGGCATGAAAGATGATGGTTGCTCTAGAGAACAGCTTGTACTGCCAAAGGCTGAGAAAAAGGCACCTGAAACTTCCATTTCAAAACGGTCTGGAATCATAAATAAAGATACAAAGCATGTAGAGAGTAAAGGAAGCACGAGCTCTGGTGCAGAGCTGCAAGAAATGTTTGGACAATGCTCTGAGGCACAGGGTGGGATTGTTGGGGTGTCCTGAGCAAGGCCAAGAGCTGGATTTGATGAATCCCACCTCATGAAACCCTTCTCTAAAATAACTGCCTATATTAAAGGCACAGAAAAGCTGCCCTGCCCATTCACAAAGAGCAAACAGGAACATAAATTATGCACCACTCTCTGTTATTGGTACAAAGTGAAGGCACAGACTGGGCCTCAACTCCCTAACCCAGCCCTACAATCCCAAGAGATTTCCAGAGGGAAACATGCAGAGGCCCAGGAAAGAAAGTTCTTTTGTTTCTGCTGGCATTTTGGAAAGGCCACATCCCATCTTTCCACAGCCAGCAACAACACATGGTGGCCCAAGGATGATGGTGCAGAATCCCAGGATCACTGAGGCTGGAAAATGCTCTGGGATCATCAAATCCACCCTGTGACTGATGCCACACCAGAGCATGGGTGCCACATGCAGCTGTGCACATGAGGCAGGGATTGAGCAGATCCCCTGCAGAGGAAGCAATGCTGGGAGAAGCTGCACCACCACACCTCAATTGGAGTTTTTAAGTGCCCAACTGACCTGTTCTAACCACCAAGCCAACTCAGCATGAGCCCCTCCAAGCAGAGCTGTGAGATGTGATGGTGTGTTCCCAGCACACCTCCCCACTTTGCAGGATCTCCCTGAACCACCACTGTGTACTTAAGCATGTCCTAACCTCAAACAGCCCCAGAAAAACACAGCAATTTTATTCACTAAAGAGAAGCCAGCACAGAGGAGTCACTACTTTGATATTTACTGACAGGAAGTGAAAAATGGCTCAGACTCAACTTTGTGGAAGGCTGAAAGAACATCCAAAAACTTTCAGAGACAAGGGAATTTAAAAGAGCTGTGGGGCTACAGCACACTAAAAACCTTCAGAGAACAGAAATTACAAAAAGTAGGGTTTGTATGGATTTATCAAATCTTGATGTGTGTGGGATGGGTCAAAAGAAAATAAATAAATACAGCACACTAAAAACCTTCAGAGAACAGAAATTACAAAACGTAAGGTTTGTATGGATTTATCAAACCTTGATGTGTGTGGGATGGGTCAAAAGAAAATAAATAAATACAGCACACTAAAAACCTTCAGAGAACAAAAATTACAAAAAGTAAGGTTTGTATGGATTTATCAAACCTTAATGTGTAAAAGAAAATAAAGGTGAGTGGCAAAACAAGACCCAGGGCCATTCTAAGAAACCACTATTTAAACAAGAAGCCCCAAATAGATAATTTTATCCAAATGAGATCTGGTGTTTCCCTCCTCTAAATGTTAGCATAAAAAAAGGACATTACTTCTGTAACTCACCCACACAAGAAATGAAAGAACAGAAAATCCACAACTCTTCACTTGTAACCCAATATATACCCAGGCAATGCCATGAATTAAGCAGAGCCCTGTAAGAAAATTAATCATGCAATTAAAAGCTATTATACCACAGCTCCACAAAGGCAGAATTAAGTTTATAAAGACATTTCTTAAGCACTTCACCACAAAAAACTGGATATGAAGCAGTTTTTCTGCACTGCTGCACGCTGTGGAGCTGGGAGTTCATCTTTAAAGGGAACAATGCCAGCTTTTGCAATAGTCATCATCCCAAACACAGAGCAGTTGAGTTGAATTTTTTTAGCTGCACAGTCAATTACCATTTGAATCACAGAGCCACCACTTGAGCTCCATTGCCTAAGAATTGTTATTAAGATAACCTAGATTTATGCAGCATGATACAGGGCCTAATTGCACAATTATTTACTTCCATTCTACAAAAATTCTTTTTTTTTTTTTTTTTTCCAGGGCCTCACAGGCAAGAGCAGAGGAGGCAGATGATGACAGGAGGAAAGAGGATGCTGGCTTGAATTAGAAACTGGAACAAGGATTTGTTTACATCTGAAATATCAACCTGGGCCTAAGACACATCCAAAAACTAGCAGAGCCCAAAGGAGACTCAACCACCCACAAATAATCCATGTTTCAGGAGACATCCTGCTCTACAGGGCCACACATTTCCAAATAAATTCTCTTCTTACAGCCCAGAAATCACCATTCCAGTAACTTCAATCCCAAAAAACCTTCAGCCAAGTGCCAAATCAAAGGAGCCCACACCTCCCCTAGGATTTAAGATGAGGCACAGGGCATATCCAGGAATTACCACCCACAACTCCAGGCTATAGATCCCAATTTCCCCCTGAAAAAGCCATGCAATAAATTAACCTTCAACATGCACAGCAAATGAATAAAAATCACAGAGCTCTGAGTTGCTCCAAACTAGGAAGGAGCTGGGCTCTGGGTGTTAGTTGTGAGTAGTGACAGAACCTTTGGTCTCTGATGTAATTAAGGGATTTGACAGCTCAGCTGCCTATTCCCTCCCTTCTCCTGCAGTTTGTCAGAACACAACAATTGTCCTTTAAATCATCATACAACAACTATTTTCATGTTTCAGCCTGTTGTAAGGGAAGATTCTGGCTCAGGTACCAGGGTATAATTTGTCAGCTTATACAGCATTAATATGGCAACAACATTAATCCATTATAAATATTATTTCATTTAAGGAACTATTCAGCAATTCACAACCTGCAAAAACTTACATAGAACATCCCAACTTTGTGTTTGTACTCCTTGAAGTTTAGTTTTGGCCTTATGGTTTTAAACAGAGGGGGGTTTAACACAACATCCTTTCAGCCATATTATCACTGAATAAATTAAATCAATTGCTTCCAAAACAAAGAGGATTTAGGTGTCCAAACCAAGCTACAAGGGAGAGAATGAAGAGTACAGCTACCTCTCTTCTGGGAGAAAATTAAAATAATTCTGTATTCCTCTACAAAATGTTTTAAGATACCAATACTCAGTGTCTCTACAGCAGTCACTGTGCCCCAGAACACTTTGGCAAGTTCTTCTTGGTGTCCTAAGTGAAGCACTGGGTAGGCAGAACAGGAATTCTGTCCTAGAGAAATGTGCCAGCCCCAGCCCAGCAGTTATCTAGAGCCAACTAATCTCTGTGCATGATTCTACTGCAGCAGCCCCAGCAGCCCCAGTGTTGCACAAGCTCCACACTCAATTCTCCATCCTCTGCCAGGTCAGGGGAAGGCAGAGGGAACCATCCTGTGCACAGAGAGGCTTTCCTGACTAGCAGATATTCCTAGAAAGATGCATTTCCAAAATTCACCATCCTCCAAGACTGCAGCTGGACCACACAGAGTCAGTGTGGGGAGGGATTTCCACAATTCCTCAACAGTGACAGAGCTGTCCTCAGCCAGCAAACCCCACAAAGTAACCCCTCAAGTGCCAGCACCTCATCAGTCTTAGTGCAAGCAAAAGAAAACTTGGATTTTTCCTTAAAAACACTCAGACCTGGTCCTAGCAAAGCTGGCACTTGATTCAGCATCACCCTTTTCATGTTTAACAGCAAAGCTCTGCATGTTCTGAAGGCTTCACACACTTAACTGAGCTTAAAACCAAGCTCCAATCATCAGTCACCTTGGCTGGGCATTTTTAAGAGGTCACCAGATAAAAAATGCCATGCAGGGTGCCCTCATTTCTCTGCCCACCTTGAGAAGAACACACAGCCACCACTTCAGCAGCTTCTGCCCACTCCAAAGTGTGCACAGGAAGGTATTTCTGAATTTGGAGTTTAGCTTGTGCAAACAGTCTCCACATGCACTGACAATTTCTGATCCAAGCTGAAGCATTTCCCTAAGAATTCTCCAAGTGCAAAGGGATGAGCTGGAATTTGTGAGGGCTTTTTCTAAATCCCTTTCTGAATTAAAGCAGTGGAAAAGCAGGGCAGGAAGGGTGACTCTGGATGGGATTGCACCCCACAGCACCTGCTGGAGTGTGGGGTTTGAAGGTTTTAGGTGTCCAACACCCCCATCCACACAACCATGGCACAGGGTTTGGGGTTTTCTGGGTTGTGGGGAGCAGTGAACGTCAAACCCCAGAAGAGAAAACGCAGCAATCACCACCTTGCTTTGTCCATCAAACCCCTTCATCCTTGCTAAGTGCAGAAATCCTCCTGGGATCAAACACACACCAAGCAGGGAACTGGAACTCTGCTGAGTCCCAGACTTCTGAGATGAATTCAGAGCAAAACTGGCACTGATCTGGTCCAAAACCCAACATCATCCCAGGCTCCAGAAGCACAATCAGTCTGCTGGGCTCTAAACACTGCTAAGGAACATGGTTTACTTCAGAACAAAGAAATACTTTGCCACCAATAAAATGCATTGCCAGTTGGTCTCTTCCAGTTTCTTCTAAACCCTCCCTGTGCTTGTGTACAAGACAAACTCGTTACAAAACCTCGAACAAACTTCGATTTAAAATGAGCCCAAGTCTTTTAAACAAATGGCATTTCCAGCTCGGGCTCTATTTTTAAACACAGTATAGACCTCATGCTACTAATTCACGTTGGTTTTTTTTTTCCTGGAAGCTGAGCCATTTTAAGTCAAGTCCCATAATTTCAAATTTCATTAAAAATGCAAAGAGCTTTAGGACTGCAAACAGCATAAAGCAGTCAAGAGATTCTAAGGAGAGATTCTAAGGAGCTTCCTGCAGCAATTTCAGCAATCCTTGCCTTTCATTCCACGAGACAAAGGACGTGTGAGACGTGTAAACTGCTCCCAACATCTCCTGAATGTTGCTGCAGTTTGTACCACTATGTAGGTCACGAGTTCCACATGCTTCAGTCGAGCCCTAGGCTCGGCTTAGCTGCCCGTTTGCACCCTGACAGGAGGCCTGGGGACACCAGACAAAGTTTAACCGAGCTAGGACAGCCACAAGAACCAGTTACATATTATTCCCATTTGCTAAATTCACACACAGAGCTCTTAAGACACAGGCAAGTCATGCACTGCTGCTTGGAAGTGTTTTCTCTTTGCTGTAAAGGCATCACTAAACTGCACAATTTCAAAAATAACACACAGAATGCCTCAGAAAACGTTCTGGTGCTTGCAGCATCAAGAAATGCAACCATCAGAGAAGAAAGACGTGAATCCAAACTTTCCTTCTCACCCATGGACACCAAACAGTATCCAGTGCTGCAGAAATTAATTAAAACCCAAATAAACCAGAACTATCTGAAGCATTAAACAGCTGATTTAATGTCTCCACCTTTAAAACTCCTTTTTTCTTGTGAGTTCAGAATATTTTTTCCAAGATGTGCATAAAGAGTGCTCAGAGAGAACATCTGATTAGATGACAAGCAGCAGCAGTGTGGCTTTTAAAGACACCCAGGCCCATTTTCACACTCTGCACTGATTTTGGGAAGATGCTGTCTCCCTTTGCTGAACTCCCACATTACACACACAAGGATTCTCAACCAGCTCCTCAGGAACTCAGGGTTCCAAGCACAAAATTCACCACATACATCAAGATCACTTTTAACAGGCTCTGACACAGCCCAACCAAGGATTTTGGCACTCCAGCAGCTCACCCAGCCTGCCTGGGGCACCCAGGGGCTCCTGTACGGCCTTTGGGTAATATCCATGGCCAAAAATCTCTGATCCACACTCCAGCAGCTCATCCAGCCTGCCTGGGGCACCCAGGGGTTCCTGCAAGGCCTTGGGTAATATCCATGGCCAAAAATCTCTGATCCACACTCCAGCACCTCACCCAGCCTGCCTGGGGCACCCAGGGGTTCCTGCAAGGCCTCTGGGTAACATCCATGCCCAAAAATCTCTGATCCACACTCCAGCAGCTCACCCAGCCTGCCTGGGGCACCCAGGGGTTCCTGCAAGGCCTCTGGTAATATCCATGCCCAAAAATCTCTGATCCACACTCCAGCACCTCACCCAGCCTGCCTGGGGCACCCACGGGTTCCTGCAAGGCCTCTGATAACATCCATGCCCAAAATTCTCTGATCCACACTCCAGCAGTTCACCCAGCCTGCTTCAGGCACCCAGGGGTTCCTGCAAGGCCTCTGGTAACATCCATGCCCAAAATTCTCTGCTCACAGGGACACTCAGACAGGGGCAGGGCAAGGGCAGAGCACAGAGCACAGACACCTCACCTGCCCTCACTGCAGCTCATCTCACTCCCCAGCTCCCCAAGGCAGGTGAGCAGCAGCTGCTGAGGGTTCTGGAGCTGCAGGAGGAACCCAGAGCTCCATTTCCCAAATGCCCAGCTCCTGGCTGCCCTTCCCTTTTGGCTGGACAGAGGCAGCTACCCTGAGCTGAGCAGGCATCTCAACACCTGCTCCTCCTGCCATGCCTTCAACAGCTCACCTGGGCTTCAGGTTTTCTCTTTTTTCCCTTTAATATCACATGGTTGGAGAGCTAAATCCATGGCTATGTGTGTAAGGAATAAAAAGCTACCAGGCTTTTATTCCCAGCTACCAGGAATGGTGAGCAACAATTCCATGGGAGCCCTGCACAAAGTGATGCAAAAATTCAACTTTCACTTCTGCAGCAGCATCAGCCTTCAAGCAAAGCCACTGTACAGAAGTCTTCATTCATTAATTATCTGTTCAAAAAAAACCATTTCTTCCTATAATATTTTTTTATCACTAAAGAAGCCATACCATCTTTTCCACAAATTTCATGGCAGGACTGCAGCCAGCTGCTCCTTTTAGAAACACCAGCCTAAGCCCAGTGTAACAGCCTGTTTTAACACAAAATCCTAAGAATAAAAATTCAAAATAAGCAATCACCATTTGACACATCATTAGGAAAGCTTGAGCAATAAAGTCGAGGTTCAGCATTCACTGATTTTCTTGTTGGGAGGATATGACCAGTTAAAAAGATGTCTTTGGGTCAAAATATCTCTCCCTAGCAAGGGCACATCTGGGCAAAGATGCCTGAAACACCAAACTCTTCAAAGGTGAAGGAAAAATCTTTTGGTTTTGCCACCATTTAACTCCTCCCATAAAGCCAACAAAATCTTCCCAACAGCCAACAAAATCACCGAGTGCAAGCACCTAAAAATCCAGGCCTAAAAGTATTTTTATCACAAACATCATGCAGGAATAACAAACCAGAGCTGCTGGGTTTTTAACTAAATGCTAAACTGAAGTCCAGAACATTTCAGGTTGCTTTAAAGCCACCAAAATTTTAGGCCAAGGCTCAATGCAAAAGCAAGAGATCTGTACTACCTACAGCTTTCATCAGCTTTGATCCTGCTCAAAAACTGGATTTATTTGGAGCACTTGCTCAGACCTGAATGTAATTGCTCCAAAACCCAATAAATTTCCACCTAATCCCATGGCAGAACAGAAACATCTCTCCACAAGGAGAAGGCCAGCTCTGAGCACTGCTGTCAATATTCATTTTCCCAACTTCTAAGCAAAGTTCTTGCCCCAAAACCTTTCCCACAGCACCAATCTTTCCCCACCAGACCCTGCCCCTACCCACCATGAGCCCTGCAGGGCATTCCAAGCTAAAACATCTGCCCAACACATCTGTTCCAAAGGCCACCAAAACTACACCCCGGCTTTTGCCTCATTAGCCGTAATTGCACGCTAATTACTTATTCCAGAATAAGTATTCTATACACTCCTCCTCCAGGAGACCCGACACGCTCTCGTTTGTGACACATCCTCGGGGAAAAATAAAAAATATGGTGGGTTTTGGCCGTTTTGGTTTTTTTTTGAATTTGGAAGGAGCGATTGCCACCTCTTGTCATGGAGAGCCTCGCTGCATCCTAAGGTACAGCTCTGCCTTAGCGGAGGGCTGGAAATCAGGGCAGAGGACACAGCCTTCCACTGAAGCAACCCCAGGAAAGCCACAGGCCTGCCACGATTATAATCGCGATTCAAGACGAGTTACTAAATTAAAAAAAAAAAATATATAGATATATATATATCGATAAAGCGCTATGCACGCAAATCACGGCGGGCCGGGCGCATTTGCTGCGTGAGCCCGAGCACCAAAGGAGCCGGAGATAAGCGGCAGCTCCGGAGCGGCCGGGGGGCTCCGGGGCCGGGGGGAGGGAGGGCACGGCCCCTGGGCGGCTCGGGGGGGCCGCGGGCCGCCAAGGAGCGCTGGCGTTAATCCTGGAGCTCCCGTTAATCTGCCGGGCCCGGACAAAAGGCGGCCGAGGCGGCGGCGGCGGCGGGGGAGGGCGCGGCGGCCCGGGCGAGCCCCGGCGGGCGGCGGAGCGGCCGGGGGCAGCGCGTTAGGTAACGCCGCGCGGGTCTGATGCAATCGCGGGACGTGCGGGAGCAGGAGCGGGAGGAG
>JAWWMS010000282.1:3581868-3592905 GCA_035048045.1 Chlorospingus semifuscus
CCAGCCTGGCCTTGGGCACTGCCAGGGATCCAGGGGCAGCCACAGCTGCTCTGGGCACCCTGTGCCAGGGCCTCCCAATATCCAACCAAACCCTTCCCTCTGGCAGCTTGAACCTGTGGGGCTGTATGAACACAGCAGAGGAGACTGACACCCTGCAGCACACGTGGCAGAAAATGGCTGAGGACCAGGATCCCACCTCAGCTCACCATAAACCACAGCCACAAAAAGTCAGGGCCATCAGAAGAACACAGGCCCCTCTGGCAACATCCCCCTGGAAGCTCCCACCCTTGGAGCAGCTCAGTAGTGTCAGAACTTGTGTATGACAATACCTTAGTGATCTCCAGTGCTGGCAGCTTCTCTGCCTCAGCCCTGACACTGCTGAGTTTATCCTCAGGCACGAAGAGCTCCAGAACATCCTTGACGGAGCCCTGGGGCACAATGTTCTGAAAGACAGAGACAGGCAGCACTTGTAACACGCGGTTTTTAAGGGGAACACCAAAAAGGCAGTGTCCCAAAGCTGGGTTCCAAAGCTGCCAGTGATGGTGACACAAAAGTGACCCACCTGTGCCTGCAGGAGCTCCACAACCTGCTGGATGCACTCAGACACTGATGTAACGTTTGTTTTCAGCACCAGCTCGGGAGCTTCGGGTTTCTCGTACTCTGAGTCAATGCCCGTGAATCCTACGGACAATTAACCCCCAAATTAAATTTATTTAATAGAATAATCAGTGCCTTAGAGCCAAGAACACTGTACAAACAACCAGGAGGCATTCAACCATGCTGGGTACAAGTGACACTTGTGACAGTAAGATTAGGGGAACAGGATCCTTTTGTGCACTACAAAGGGCCTTTAGACACCCACCCCTATTATGGCACTGCCAGGACAAGGCATCCAAAGCTCTGGAAAACAAAAGGCAAAATAAGATCTCATTCCTCCATACCTTTGATCTCTCCAGCTCTTGCCTTTTTGTACAGGCCCTTCACATCTCTGCTTTCACAAATATTTAGAGGAGCATCTACAAAGATTTCAAAGAAAGGAAGTCCAGCTGCCTCGTGAATTTTTCGTGCGTTTTGACGATCCTGTTAAAAGAAAGATAGGAAAAATCTGAATTGCAGCAAAAAAACCTCCCTGGATTTTGACACAAGTAAATTAATCTTTCTTATAGATTTATTCAATGTACACTAGTTCTAAGAAGGTTTTTCATCTCACTTCCCTCCTTTTCTTCAAAGATACTTTAAAAAAAAATTGTAAAAATCTACATCATCAATCTGTTTTCATCTTTTCCCATGCAAAACCTCAAGACTTTTTCGTTAAACAGGACAGCAGACTTGAGATTGTGAATAATTATCTGCCCTATGTGAAAATGGTCAGACCTGATGATCTCAGAGGTCTTTTCCAATCAGTGATTCCTTGATTCTACGAAAAAATGAACTGCTTGCATCACCCTGATAACAGCAGCTACGGAAGTGAAAATCACAGTCAAATCTTTCAAAAAACCAGTGACAGGTCTAGGACAGGCTGCTGCTTCTGTGACTCTTTTCTGAGGAGTTAATAGCAAGCAGATCTTAAACTCCTCTTAGCTTTTCATCAGTGTGCAACACTGAATTTATCCAGCAAGTCTGCCACCCTCCAAACACTGACTGCACGCAGTTGTGTCAGTGGTGTTCTACCAAGCATTTCTGCATTTACCTCTGTGCTACTTCTGTGACTCTTTTCTACCTCTGAGGAGTTAATAGCAAGGAGATCTTAAACTCCTCTTAGCTTTTCATCAATGTGCAGCACTGAATTTATCCAGCAAGCCCGCTGCCCTCCAAACACTGCACACGGTTGTGTCAGCAGTATTCTACCAAGCATTTGTGCCTTTAGGAAACCCTCTCCATAAACCATCCTCATCATCTGAGGTGAAGCTGAGGATAGAGCAGGATGCCTGGGATCTTCACACCCTTACCTTGGTGAAGGGGGAGATGAAGCTGGTGATGCAGACGAGCCCCGCGTCGGCGAAGAGCCGCGCCACCTCGGCGATGCGCCGGATGTTCTCCTCGCGGTCCTGGGCCGAGAAGCCCAGGTTCTTGTTCAAGCCATGCCTCACGTTGTCACCATCCAGGGAGTAGCAGGGGATGCCATGAGCCACCAGGTACTCCTCCAGAGCAAAGCCAATGGTTGTCTTGCCGGCTCCAGAAAGGCCTGGGGGAGGCAGAAGAGTGAGGGGTCAGGTTTGAGGTCAAGAGAGTGAATACGAGTGACACCGGCGGCCAAACTCCTTCTGTCTGAAGCTCCCTACCTCATTCCTTCCTAAAGGAAGTTGGATTCGTCCTTCACAGATGAAGGATGAACCTTCACCTTTTCAACCTTTATTACTGGAGGGGTGGCATTAATGCCCTGAGAAAAGCATCTACAGCCCAACCTCTGGAGAGGTCTAACCCAGCAGTGTGTCTTGCTGGGCTGTGGTGTGTTTCAGGAAGCAGGGGAGGTTTGAAAGGATGCTGCTTCCTCCAGGTCTCTCCTCATCTTCCTCCTCCTCCCCCTGCTCCCATTGTCAAGAGCCAGCTGCTCTCCCATTCTGAACCCAAGGAGAGGCTCTTGCTGCAACCACGTGGAGCGGGACAGGCTCTGGCAGAAAAGGGCCCCCATCACCTCCTTCTCTAGGTGTGTATTTCAAAGAATAACCATCAGCCAGGTAGCTCAAACCTTTCAGACACAAGATTTTTGAGTAATACTCAAAAAAGGAAGGAAATTGCCTTGGGTTGGGCTTTTGGCTTCAGAAACTATATCAAAGCAGATTGGGCACTTCAAAATTGAGGGGGAGAACAGAATAGAAATGTGCTTTAATCCAGCATCTACAACCTAAGGTGATAGGAAGGCAAATCAGAATGGCTTTACAAATCCTTCCAAGCATGTCCTTCAACATCCTCCAGCAGCCAAAGAAAATGCCAATATTTAACAAGCAAAGGAACAACTGGACAACTGGCAAAAGACAGACTTGTCTAAATATTAGAAATGAGAAATGCAATTGTCCTTTCTGGCAGCCCCTAATCCCCAAACAACGAGTTTATACTTCAAGGCAGAAGAGAAGGGCAACAAAACAAATGTAAGGGATTGCTTCCAGCGTGACTCTGTGGCTGGGAGTGTTTGTTCTCCAGACAAGGTGACTGCCTCGTGCTGCCTCAAACCCAGCAGACCTGCATGTCCCAATGAACTTCCCACCGCTCCTGAATGAAAACATCCGCGTTTCGGACAACCCCGGCTACGTTCCACTGCCAAACGCTGGCTGGAGTGGAGCCAAGGCTTCCTCAGCTACACACTTGGGAACAACAAGTGCTACCCTGAGGGCCTCTGACATGTTCAAAGGAGCCTGAGAGCAGCTGGGAAATCCATAAAAACATTCGTTCTGGGCAGCAGCTGCCAGGGAGAACATCTTGCTGCGCCAGCACCGCGTGTCTGCCTTTCCCACGTGGGGATGTTTTGCAATTCCCAGCTCTCAGGGAACGCTGACATTTCCTGCAGATCCCAAATCCCCACCTGGCAGCCACACTCGTGGAGTTTCACAGGTGAGGCCAGGCTTTCATTTCACAGCCTGCCAGAAATACCTGTGAGCCAGACCGTGCAGCCTCGGAATCCTCCCCTGGTGCCGACCACTTGTCCTCTCTTACTCCTGCTGACATGGTGGGCTTGGTAAACCACGTTGGTGGATCCCTGAGAAAACAGAGCACAACAAAGCACTTCTGTTACCTTGGCTGCTCTCAGGGCAAAAGGAAATCTCTGCTGGGGCAAACAGGTGGGAGAGAAATGCAAATCCATTAATGAGGTAACAGGGGGTGGTGGTTCACCCGGTGAACTCCGGTGCTTTGGTGGGAGTTGGACTTCTGTCTCAGCAGCACAGACTCGTTTTTTGGAGGCTCTCTGCCTCTGCCCAGGGTGTTTCTGGTGGTGATGCCTTCATGCCAGCAGGGAGAAGGTGACTCTGCCAGGTGACTGATCCCCCTGCAGGCAGGCAGGACACAGAGCCTGGGCAGAGACACCCTCCCTGCCTTCTCGACAGTTTCAAACACAGCCTCAGCTATTATTTTAATCAGGCTTGCAAAACAAGGTGCTAATTTACTGGCTGTGTAACACAAGAACTGCAGCAGGAGCAGCCCTGAGCTGGGCACACATGGGATGGGAGGCAGAGGAAACAACCCCTGATGTGTCCATGTGCATTCCCAAGCAAACAAGGCACCAGTGCTGAGCCAGAGGCCTGAATTTTGGTGCTTCCTAATTCTGGTGCTTCCTAACCTTGCTGACCTCAGAGTACCCACAGAGTTGCAGGTGAAACAGCCTGGCTGTGCCCTGCAGCTCCAGCAGCAGCACCTCCACAAGGAACGTTCCACATGAAATATCCACAAGACCTTGTTCATTGTGAGGATGGTGTTCCCAACTCACAAGGGAAAGAACAAGGAGGGAACAAGGATATAAATATATCCTGGATACATATGCAGAGAGAGAAAAGAAGGTTGCATGGAAATCTCACAGAACCTTCCAGTATCCGAGGGTGCCTATGGGAAGCTGGAAGGGGACTATTCATCAGAGTGACAGGACAAGGGGAATGGGTTCAGACTGAAATTGAGGTTAGTTATACAGAAGAAATCCTTGCCTGTGAGGCTGGGGAGTGGTGCCCAGAGCAGCTGTGGCTGCCCCTGGATCCCTGGCAGTGCCCAAGGCCAGGCTGGACAGGGCTTGGAGCAGCCTGAGACAGTGGAAGGTGTCCCTGCCCATGGCAGGGGGTGGAACTGGATGGTTTTAAAGTCCCTTCCAACACAAACTAGTCTGTGCTTCTATAAAAAACCCAAAACATCTCTAGACCTGCCCCAGAAAAGGTGAGTGAATGCTCCACATCCTCTGACTCAGAGAATAAAATAGCTCAAGACTTGGTTTCTGTGGTTTGTTCTGTTTTGTTGCTTTTTGTGGGCTTTTTTTGTGGGGGGTTGTCAAAAGTTTGACCATTTTGGGCTCTCAGAGGTGAGACAGCAGCACCATGGATGAATTTTCTCCCATCCCCAGGAGTTCAGGCTGTGTCCCACAGGAGATGAGCCATGATAATGTCTGTACCTCAGGAAGATGCAGGATCTGGCACATTCCTACATGGCTGATGTCAGGAGATTGTTCTAAGTACAGGGTGCTGTGCCATAAACCTGCCCTGTGTGAGCATCTCAGAGCTGTTATTTTGCACACTGGCACCTTTGGGAGCTTGGCAAAGCAGCACTGAGGGCATTTCTGCAATTCAGCAGCACTGTCACACCTCTCCCACCTGCTGGGAGCTCCAGATGGTACCAAATCCCTCAGGTTTTTCTGCTCTCTTCATAAACTTCCCAGGAAACTCTTCCCAACCCTGAGCAACTTGATGGCTGGGCTGGGAGCTTGATTAGCTGGGAATGGGAATGACCAACTTCCACCTCACCATCCACCAGCTAGGAGTGGTTTGGAAAGCCAGAGCTGTGGTGGAAAGGAGTGGAGGCACCAGGAAAACTGATCATTAATGACCTGACAGCAAATCCTGGAGAGGTTTTGCCTAGGAAGAGCATATCCTGCAAGATGGTTGGGAGGCAGAGAGAAGCAGTGGAGGGGTTTAATCAGATGCAGGGCTGTCCTGCTGATTTGATTCTCAGGGTTTTAACCCTGTCACTGCAAATCAAACATATTTAGATAGATAATCCAATCATCACCACAACATCAGCACCTGGATGTTGGGCCTTAAAGCAGAGACAATTTAGGACACTAAGCATGTCATGGAATAGTCTGGGTCAAGGGAATGAGGTTTGGGAGAGGAACTCCTGATTTATAATTCAGCCCCAAACAAGGCAATAAATGTCCCAGCAGCAGTGTCTCCAAAGAAGGGCTGTGCATGCCCTGCCAGACAGATGGTTAAATTGACACTGCCACACTCTCCCCATTCCTTGGAATTCTGCTCTTTGGCCCTGGGTGGATGAGCTCAGTGCTCAGCCCACCCTGCCTTACCTCATCCAGGAAATGAGAAAAAAACAAACACATCACTCCAAACCTTGGGCTGAGGCTGCAGCAGACCAAAAATCCAAACTCTGTTTTTGGTGTCCCCTCCTACTGAACCTTTCCATGAGGTTGGCAAACAGGGAGACACCAAGATCTTGGCTGTCTTTAGGATGAGCCCTGACTGAGCTGCCTGTCAAGGGTCTCTAGGCTTAGTTTCCAAAGGGAAGAAGCTTTTTGCCCTGCAGCCAGAGGCAGGAGAGTTTTCCTGAGATGTGGCCTCTGAGAGAGGAGAGTCCTGCTGGAAATCAGGAACCACCAGAGTCCTGTGCTCTGAGAGCCACCATTGCTCAATTCATGGCACCCCAAAGAGTGACCTCAGCTCCTCCTGAGGTAATTGGCCCTGGAAAGGAGGAGCTGTGCTTGCCCACATAAATTGTGTGTGACTACTCAAGGAGATCTTATCAGGGAGCATCTTCTCCTCTCATCTGACAGTTAAAAGCACAGAGGTCTGTGGGGCCTCTCCCAGACATCACTGATGCTTGTTGGGAGCAGAAGCACTGCACATTTCATAGAAAATGCACCAGACAAGAAACACATTTATAATCATAGACTTATGGAGGTGCTAAGGCTGGGAAAGACCTTTAAGATCATCAAGACCTTTAAGATCATCAAGTCTAACAATCAACCCAGCACCACCACTGTGATCACCACTAATCCATGTCCTCAAGGGCCACATCCACATGTTTTTTGAACACTTCCAGGCATGGTGATTTCACCACTTCCCTGAGCAGCCCATTCCAATGCTCTACAACCCTTTCCACAAAAACGTTTCCCAATATCCAATCTAAGCCTCCCCTGGCACAACTTGGGGCTGTTTTCTCTCATCCTCTCCCTGGGAGCACAGCCTGAGCCCTGCAGGCTCTTCCCCCTCCTGGCAGGGAGTTGTGCAGAGCCAGAAGGTCCCTCCTGAGCCTCCTTTGCTCCAGGCTGAGTCCCTTTCCAGCCCCCTCAGCCCCTCCTGGGGCTCCAGCCCCTTTCCCAGCTCCCTGAGCTGCTTCTCATCAGAACCCCTCCCCAGCTCTGCTGTCCTTTTGGGTTTAGGGTTGTCCCAACAAATTGCATGAACATTTTACCATCTTTTACCATCTCCCACTAGGATTTCAAGTATAAACTCTGCTCCTTAGGGCAGCACCTCCTCCTGCCTCCACATCCCCAGTTCTTCAACCAGCACCTCCATGGCTGCATCACGAGTGGGAGCAAGGCAAGAACCAGCTGCAAGTGCCACATTCCAGAGCTGAGGGGTGGAAATGAAGGACAGCTGGGAGCTGAGCAGGACATTTCAGAGATGCCCTGAGTGCTCACAACACCCTTGCCCAGCCACCCAGAGCAGGCAGAGCTCTGTGATGCTGCACAAGGAGATGAGGCACCAGAAAGCCACGGTGGCCCATCAGATCCAAGCCCAGTTCCTCATGGTGCCCTCAATTCACCCCTGCCTGCTGCAGCTGGCACAGACACGGCTCTGGAAGCTGGCCAGGAGCTGCACTCACGGCAGGCTGCAGCAGCATCCTGCTCTGGAGAGGGATTTCATTTCTCACTCCTGAAATCACGCTGAGGCTGAGCAGCCCCGTGCTCACTCAGCACCAGCATCCAGCTGGCAGCACTCAGAGCCCCAGGGAAACCCTGACCCAGCAGCCAGGGCAGGGTCAGGACTCCCCCAGCTGCCTTTTTATTTACAGGGCAAGCTCACAGCACCAGGAATATGATTCATTTTTTTCCAGTCAAGCGTTTCACACACACCCTATTTTGGTACAGCAGCCTGGACACGTCTGCAGGAAGGAAAAATTAGAGCTAAATAAAAATAGAGGCTTTTGAAATGTTTGCAGCTGATCCTGTTTGCAAATGGGCTTTGAAGATGATGGAATGATCAAGCAAGCCTTCACTTTGACAGGCAAGCAGTGGGATCAAGCACGTGGAGGGATTATTGGGTGTCCTGTGCAGGTCAGGAATTGGGCTTGATGGTCCTTGTGGGTCCCTTCCAGCCCAGGAGGTTCTGTGATTCTGAGTTTGAGGTCAAACACTTCCCTAAGCCTCAGGAGGGTGAGCTATCCTCTCATTAAAAAAACCCTCCCAACTCCTGCCAGCATACTAAAAAAAACCATAAAAATATTTGTTCCTACCAGTTACATTTGATATATAAAAATTACATGTATCAAATTTTTCCTTAAAAAATTATTTTCTTTTACCAGGGCTGCTGTGGCAAAAGGGTGATACTGTATCCATGAGCAACCAGAGGGGAAAACCTACTGTAAAAGAGGCATTTGGTGAAGAAGAGCAAAACTGCTACTCCAAAGCAAAGGAGGAAGAGAGGGAAAACAGGGGTTTTGTGTGGCAGCAGAGATTTGATTACAATCACACTGAAGAACAATGAGAAACTTTGGCATGTCTCACACTCCAGCTCAGCTCCTGTAAGCCAAACCCTGTGGACTTTCCCCAGACATTCACTTACTGCACTAAGGCAGCAAATGCTGCAATCCCAGCCCCATTCTTTCCCAAGGGAAAACCCCAGCAGGGAGGAGTTACCCTGGGAATTTTGCCTGTTGAACCCCTCAGGAGGCAGCCCCAGATGGGGAAGTGGGACCTTGCAAGCATCTTGTACTGCTCACCATCACCTTCCTGCTCCCACGCTGCTGTCCCTGCTGTGCCACCACCTTCCTGCTGTCCCTGCTGTGCCACCACCTTCCTGGTGTCCCTGCTGTGCCATCACCTCCCTGGAGTCTCCATTGTGCCACCACCTTCCTGCTGTCCCTGCTGTGCCATCACCTCCCTGCTGTCCCTGCTGTGCCACCACCTTCCTGCTGTGCCATCACCTTCCTGCTGTCCCTGCTGTGCCATCACCTTCCTGCTGTCCCTGCTGTGCCATCACCTTCCTGCTCCCGTACTGGTGTCCCTGCTGTGCCACCACCTCCCCACTGCTCCCATGCTGCTGTCCCACCACCTCCCTGGTGTCCCCACTGTGCCACCATTTTCCTGCTCCTGTGCTGGTGTCCCCACTGTGCCACCACCTTCCTGCTCCCACGCTGATGTCCTTGCTGTGCCACCACCTTCCCAGTGTCCCCACTGTGCCACCACCTTCCAGCTCCCCACTGCCCCCCTGCTGTCCCCACTGTGCCACCACCTTCCTGCTCCTATACTGGCATTCCTGCTGTGCAACCACCTTCTTGGTGTCCCCGCTGTGCCACCACCTTCCTGGCGTCCCTGCTGTGCCACCACCTTCCTGCTCCCATGCCGGTGTCCCCCCTCACTGTGCCACCACCTTCGTGCTCCCATGCTGCTGTCCCTGCTGTCCCACCACCTCCCTGGTGTCCCTGCTATGCCACCACCTTCCTGCTCCCACGCTGCTGTCCTTGCTGTGCCACCACCTCCCTGCTCCCCTCTGCTGTCCCCCTGTCCCCTGCCCAGGGCTGAGTCTCCTTTCCCAGCACCTGGAGGTGACAGGAACTGTGTTTTCTCTCAGGCTGGGCTGGGCAGTGTCACTGCTGTGTCCCCCCAGCCCCCCCAGTTCCAGGCAGGGTGCAGGGCTGGGATCCCTTTCTGCAGCCTGAATAAAAGGCTCTGAATAAAGCCCAGCAGCTCAGGCTCTCCTTGGCACTCTGGGCCTGTTCCTTTGGCATCACCCCCAGGGCCCTGCCAGGAACACAGCACACAAAACCTTAAGGAGAGCAGCAGAGCCATCCCAGTGCCCCAAAACAAGCAGCCTTTCAGCCTGGAGCCAGACAGCTGCAGATGCCAAACCTCACCAACACAAGATTTTCAAGCTGCTGTTAAGCTGAAGCCGTGTTTTCTTAAGCCACAAGAATTTCTGAGCTCTTAGCAAGACCTTATTTGCTGATGGCAGCTCAAATATTTTTTCTCTTGGCATAAATTCACACAGCTTGGGTTGTCACAATCAAGTTGTGACAAAAAAAAGAGAAGAGAATCAACAAAATCAGGCTCACGTTCCAGTAACTCCCCGAATCAGATGCTGATTTCTACACTGTGAGGCCAGATCAGCAGCTGGGGACTGAAATCTGTTTCCTTATCTTGGAGTGAAGTGATGTCACTGCTGTCATTTCCTCGATGCAGAAAAGCCACTGACTCACCCTGTGCTCCTGCATTTTTGGGATAAACTTGGAAGGCCAGGACAGATGTTATAAAAACAAATCTCCCCGTTTTCATTCCTGAAATCTCAAGGGACAGCTGCAGGGACAGCAAATATTTAACAAACAAAGCATTTTGTCAAAAAGAACAATTTAAACATGAAACCCCTCCATGGTGGCCCAAAGTTGAATATTCAGAGCTGTTCTGGTAAATGATCTCCCCCAGCTGAACCCACCTGAGCAGCTGGGTCCCTGCTCCTTTTGCAAACAACGGGTTTGACATTGCAGAAGAACTTGCCTTGGTTTGATGCCTGCCAGGAAAACCACCCAGAACACAGGACCCTGCTTCTCTGCCTTCTCCTGGAGAGAAAGATCTGGCTACAGAAATGGGAAACTGAGTATCAGTCCCTCAGAGTGCAGGAACAAGAGGAAAAGAGGGCAAAGGTACAGATCCTGACTACACATTAACTGCAGTATCAAAAGGATTTCCAGGTAGGAATTGTATCCACATGTAAATAATTTATTTTTCCCCCCTGAATATGAGAGGAATTTAATTTGTGGGTTGTGGTTCTCTATGGTAAATATGGCACTGTACATGTCCCACCTCCTGCACTGGCAGGACAGGCACCCTAAACCTGAGAGCAGGACTCAGTGATATGGGGATAAGACACCCCCTTTCACCATGCCCAGCATATCCCTCTGAGGAAAGGAATCCTCTGTCTTTAGAGCAGCTCCAGGGGTTTCACAAGCAGCAGGAGCTACAGAGGATCTGTGTTTCAAGCAGCTTCAGGTTTTAAAATGCATCAATTTCTGATTCCAGGGAAGGCAATGGAGCTGGGGAAGGGGCTGAGGGAGCTGGCAAGGGGCTCAGCCTGGAGCAAAGGAGGCTCAGGGGGCCCTTGTGGCTCTGCACAACTC
>JAWWMS010000282.1:3593128-3603545 GCA_035048045.1 Chlorospingus semifuscus
AAGGGCTGGAGGTGGCACTCAGTGCTCTGGGCTGGGCACAAGGTGGGCACTGGGCACAGCTGGGACTCCATGGGCTGCCAGGGATTTTCCAGCCTCAATAATTCTGGGATTCTGTAAAAGAACTCATTCTTCTGTGAGGCTTCTCCTCTGCAGGACCTGAAGGAAGGGCAAAGCTGGGCTCCAGCCCAGGCTGGTGGGCTCAGTGTGTGGTGGCCACATCCCTGCCTCAGGCTGGATGCCCAGCCTTGAACCCGCTCTCTGTGCCCCATGTGCCTGACTCTGTGGGGTCAATGGTCACCAGCAGGCCACAGGACACCTCTGTCCACCTCAGCACCTTTTTTTGGGTTTCCAAAGTGCAAAAGCAGCAGCAGGGAGGAGCTCAGTGGAGCTCAGCCAGAAGCACCACACAGGACACAGTTAAATGGGGGAACTTTGCCTGACAGGCCAAAAGTTCACAGGCTGGAAAAAACCATGATGATGAATTCATGGAAGGAAAGTTCATCAAGGACTGTCAGGAGGAAAGGCACAGCCTCTGATATCTCAGGCTGTAAATCAGTGGAGAGGGGGACAATGCACTGCTGTCCCAGCCATAAACTCATTCCTGGCTGCCACTGGGAAGGACAGACAAGGCCAGACCTTCCCCTCACTCAGCACCTCTCAGTCCCCCCAGAATTCCTGGGGGATGAAGACAGGGCTGTTTTCACTGCTGCACCACTCAATGTGCTGCTCTACAAAACCAGCTGCAGGACACCAGTGCAAGGTGAGGATCAGGAGGATGAAATTTTCCTGCTCCCTGTGTATCTGAGCCCTGCAAGCTGCAGGATGAGTTTTCAATATGTGAGTGCACACAGGGTCACCTAGACCCTGCCCTAAATCAGCACTAAGGATGTTGGACCCTTCCTGGATGAGTGGCTGCTCAGCATTTCCCCCACCCGTCCCAAAAGCAGCTGTAAGCACAGCCCTTGGTCATTCCACACTGCCCAAAGGCTGCTCCAAGGACACTTCCACATTTTCCTAGGAGATTATTGTTAAATGGTCCCTCAAAAGTTCATGCAAACTCCCAGCATCTCTCAGGGAGTGGCAACACCCACTTCTACAACCACAGAAGGGCAGTGGTGAATAAAACCGGCAGCAGATGAAGACTGCAGCTCCCACAATATTTAAGACATAAAAATGACAGGATTGAAGAGCAGCTCCTCTGGACATCAGGCTGCTCCACATCCCACAAATCCATCCCCAGGGTGTCAGATCAGCTATGCAGGGATGCAATGAGCATTCCCAGAGATGCAATGAGCATTCCCAGAGGTGCAATGAGCATTCCCAGGGATGCAATGAGCATTCCCAGGGATGCAATGAGCATTCCCAGGGTGGCAATGAGAAGCCCCAGCCATAGCTGGGGGTGCTCATTGTGCCCAGCTCAGCCCCCCAAGCAGCCCTGTAAAGAACCCCTCCTCTAAAATGACTTTTTCCCCCTCTTCCCACGCTCACTGGCAACACAGCCCAAAGATCTTCCCATCACAAGGGCTGGGCAGGCCTCAGAATGACCTCCCACTTTTTGCACCACAATGGGAAGCTAAAATACAGTTTGATATCGAAGAAAACATTTTGTTCTGCCAGAGAGGCCACAAAGCCTTCCAGGTCAGAAAGTCTTGGAAATGTAGGTGCAGATGGTTGTTTTCCAGCAATGCACAGAAAAAGCTCATCTCACCAAGGCACAAAGTGCTGCAGCTCGCAGACAATCAGATCAAATCTGTGTAAAACAACTCCTCCCTCAAGTTCTGCTCTCCAAACACGTTTTGGCACCCACTCAGCAGACAAAGCTTCTGACACATGGAGCTGTAACCGAGCCAAGCTGTGAGCAAAGGAGCAAAGACCACTCAGGGAGGGACAGGAGGCAGTGCTAGCAAGGAATTACCAGCCCCAAGGCAAATCCCAAGCTCCCAGCATCCCGTGGCATGACGCACAGGCAGGGCTTTTTGCATCCCTGCTTTTGTTAATGATACACTCAGGGTAAATGTTCACTTGGAAATGATTAAGCTGCGAGCCCATTAAGGAGCTATTTCTCACTGCCTTCAGCTGTGACACCCCACTCATGATAACAGCAAATTCAGAAATGGCACCCTGAATTACACAGCCTTTTTCTTAATGGATTTTTGAGGAGCAAAGTGTGACCAAAGAACAGGTTCAAGCATTCACACAGGCCCTGCGTGCCCCTTATCTTTTGGGGGCACATACAGCTGTGAGCTTATCTAAAACACCTGGTTTCAGATAGGCTTTTCATTTCTAAAGGCACCCTCCAGGATCAACATCAGCCCAGTTAAAATAATAATAATTAAAAAAAAAAAAAGCAAATATGCCAGAGTTTGTCTTGAAAACCTTCCAGAAAAACAAAATCTCCCCGGCCTAAATCCCAGCTGCAGCTGCAGTGCACATGTGTGGGCAGTGTGGGGTGGCAGCACCACTCCAGCCACCACCAGCAGAGGTGCTCTGACCACACCAAGGTGGTTATTTCATTCCCCAAGCCCTGGAGGGATCAGCATGGATAGGAGAAGGCATTCATATTTAAAAACCTGCAACTTTTCCTGGCTTTTCTTCCCTGAAATGCCCCAAATGGAACCTGTCTGCTCTTACAGAGCACAGTGTGGTTACTAACCACTGGTCTGGCACAGCCAAGTGAATGAAACAGCGAGAGACTGGAAAGGGAACTTTCTAATAGTGAAGAAAAGGGGAGGAAGTTATAATTAACAAAGCAACAGAAGTTAATCACCTCACCTTTCCATGGGCTCTGGAGAAAAGAGATATAAAGCAAACAGAGTAATAGAAAATCAACCAAGAAATCTCCAGCATGGGAAACAATCACCTTTGGATGTCACGGGGCAATGAGCTGGGCACTGTGTTCCACAGGATAAATCATGCTGTAAGAACAAGCAGCCTGGGACTCGCTGGATAAAACATGAGTTGGAGAAAACTCACTTTTTATGGAGTGACTCAGTGCAGAGCAAGCCAGGCTAATTCCCTGAAATCATGGCTTTGCTGCCCTGTCCCCCAGGCAGTGTCACTGCAATGAGCTACTCAGAACTGCTTTGAAAATAAACATCTTTCAAGTTGTTTTGCTCTTTACTTTCAAGGCAACAGTTAAGAGTAAGTGTGAGAGTGATGAATGCAGGGTTTGGGTGTTTTAATAAGCTTTTTCTTTCATGTTGCTTGGCAATTAAATCGATGGAGATGTACATATGTTCCTGCTCTGCCTGGGGTATCACTCAGTCCATCTGAACTCTGCCCTGCAGCTCTGTTTTTTCCAACATGAGAGCAGCTTTTAGGCACAGAAACTAAACCTCTTTCCTCAGGGTTGATTTGATCTTGTGGGTTTGTTGCTGGTCTTTAAATAAATTTAAATAAGCCCACATCATTTGCACATAAGCCCTTCACAAACACAAGTGTGCTAGCAGAAGTTCCTGCAGGGCTGTGGAAGCACATCCCACTGCCAGCCAGGGATGCCATGTCACAGACATCTTTTCATAAAAATCCTTTCTTTAGCATTTTCCCTTCTGGGAAGCTGAAGCCTCAGAAAAAGAATGTAAACAATGGTTATCTGCTGCTGTGGAATGCAACAGGTGGATCTGGGATTGGTCTCCTGTGGATGTTTGGATTTACTGACCACTCACAGCAGAGCTGGGTCTCACACTCTGCTGAGACACAGCCCTTTGTTATTCATTCTTTTTCTATTCTTAGCTTAGCTAGCCTTCTGAGAACTTTTCTTTCTATTCTTGTGGTATAGTTATAATATTATATATATATATATATATATATCATAAAATAATAAATCAAGCCTTCTGAACATGAGGTCAACATTGTCCCCTCTCTCTTCATCCTGCAACCCTTGTGACCCCTGTGACAATGCCACACCAACCACACTCCTGGAGATGCTGCTGCAGGTGACAGGTGACAGGCAGGTGACAAAGCTGGAACACTTCTGAAAAAGGCACTTTCAGTGCTGGGCTCTCATTCTCCCCAAGCAAAGCAAAGAAACTTCACTGGGGGCTGGACTTGCAATGCCTCCGTCCCCTGAGATGCGCTGAGCTGCACTTCCCACACGGCCCTGGGGACACGAAGCCACGCAGGCAGCGACCCTGCCAGGGCAGGGCTGTGCCTCTGGGCTCTGTGGCAGGCTTCCCTGGAGCACAGTGCTCCATCTGTGTCCTCCTGGCTGTCAGGAACACGCCGCAGGCCCGGCGGGCGCGGGGAGCGAGCTGCGGAAATACCGGCGGTGGGGGAGCAGGAGCTGCTCTTTGCACAGAGCTCAAAGGAGCCCTGAAAGGCACGCTGTGCAAGAGCCCAACAATGAACAAGGGCAGCCCCACAGCTGCACCTCCCTCCCTGCGCTCCCTGCACCGTGTGTCTGCTCCTGAGAGAGAGCAGGGCTTGCCATGGAGGCACACAGGAGGGACACTGAGCCTCTAAGGTCATCATTGCAGAGCTGCCCGAAAAGCCAGTCCTGAAACTGGCCAGCAATAAATGCTTTCTGTCAGGGAGGGCTGGGACAGGAGGGAACTGCCTGGCACCTAGAGGACTTCATGCCTCTTGCAGTGTGGTGAGCAGAAATGAAGGGAGCACAGAGTGTTTCCACATTAACCAGCCAAAGAGAGATTCCTGCTCACCAAGACTCTGGTCCTCACACAAGGCAGAATTCAGGTGCTGTGCTCATTTTTAAGGACAACGCATGCAGAAGCAAAAAAAAAAAAAAAAAAAATTTCTTCTTTACACCTTACCATATTAACAATTAATAAAGAGGTGTGCAATTAAAGCATCCTCAACCCGGATTCAAACTCCAGAGAGCATTATTCAGGCTGAATTTAGGATTTTAATCCTGGGCTTCTAGTTATTCAATTTGTCCAATAACACAGTGGCCCAGCTCACAACAGCTGCCACTGCTGTGCCTTTCCAAAACTGACAGCTGACAGCATCACCTGCAAAACCCAGCTCTGACATCCCCCCAGTGAACACAGCTGGTGGCATCCAGCCTCACAAAATCCAGCCTGTGGGACAGAGAAACTATGATAAAAATGAGGTTTTAGCAGCAACAAGGATTTTTAGGGGTAATAAGGATTTGTTTTACCGGGGGAATAAAGAATCTGGAATAAGAAGGGGCAACAGAAGGATGATCCTACTGCTGTATCAGTAAGGATCTTAACAGGATAAATTATTGTGTCTTCATTTTAAAATGGAACACCCCTGGCTGTTGCAGCCACAAAAAGTGTCTGTGGGCACAAAAACAGGTCTAAGCACCCTGAACAAAGTGAAATTCCTTATCCAGGCCTTTGATATCAACTGGAGATGGCTGAAACCAAGGAGCTGCTGAGGTTGCAGTTTGGAGAGAGAACTTCCTTTACACTCTGTGCAACCACATCTTCCTGGCAAGGCACAGGAAGATCACTAATGGGACATCACCGTTTCACCATCACTCCCCAAACCTCCTGTAATTAGCCAAATCACGCCTTTTCTCACCCCATGGATACCTGGCAGATAAGCACACAAAAATCCACCTACAGCTGTCAAGCTGATAGCATCTGTTTTGACAGCCACGGCACAAAGGTCAGCCACAAATTTGCTTATAAAGGTCATTTTTCCAGCCCAGGGTGGAGGCAAAGGAGAGGGATTATTCTGGAAGTTCAGCAATACCTCTCTCCTGTCACAGCAATGAACAGAACTCCCATACACAGCTCAGGGCTCGCACCTCCCCTGCCTGAAATAATCCCTAAACCACAGGTTTTTGCGTTTCCAAGAACGCCCTGCTGCACAGGCTCGCTTTGTTCCGTGTGGGTTTGGGTGCATTCCTCCCCGGACAGATTGCCACTGTGTCCAAAATGCATCAAATCCATCGGAAAAGTTTATGGCAAAGTTAAGGAAAAAAAAGTGAATCGACCAGCAGAAAGCAGCCCTAAAGACTTACGTCAAGATTTCTTCTGGTTCTGATTTAAAACCTGGAAAACGCGCACACAGCCAGAGGGACCCAGAGCTCCCATCCCAGCCCCAAGGAGCAGGGGAGGGCAGCTGGCAAGCGGAACGCGGTGTCTGCCTGCCGTGGCTGTGATTTGCAATTCGAATTTCTCACTGAGCTGCGATTCCTTCGCTGTGCCGCGCGTGTTCTGAAGCGATGCTGAGAGCCTGACGGCGGCGGTGGGGCTCCTTCCCCCGCCTGGCACCGGGACAGGGGACACCCAAAAAGCCACGGGCGAGGCAGGACAGGACCTCCGGCCGTGCCTGGAGGGGACCCGCGGGGTACAGTGGGGCAGGTGCGGGATGCGGAGGATGCTCGGGCAGCACAACCATCCATGCCGAGTGATGGATGGGCTGGCGAACTCCCGAGCAGTGCCGGAACTGCCGCTGCCCGCGGATCCCAGCGCAGGACAGGGACAGGGACCCGCGGGGACAGCCCAGCCCCGCTCCCGGCGCGTCCCTACCGTGTGCTCGCGGCTCGCCATGGTGCTGCTGCTGCTGCGGCTGCTGCCGTGGGCCCGGCGGGGGAAGCCCTATAAGGGCTGCGGGACACGTAGCGCGGCTCTGGGCCGGCCCCTCTCGCCCTGTGCCCGCCCCCGCCACCGCCTCCTCCGGCCCGGCCCCCGCGGGAACCGGGCAGGGCGCTCCGGCCCTCAGCCCCCGTGAGGGGCGGGCGGGGAGCTCCGGATCTCACCCCCCGCGGGAACCGGGCAGGGCTCTCCTGCCCTCACCCTCTGTGAGGGGCGGGCAGGGAGCTCCGGGCAGGGAGCTCCGGATCTCATCCCCCGCGGGAACCGGGCAGGGCGCTCTGGCCCTCAGCCCCCGTGAGGGGCGGGCGAGGAGCTCCGGCTCTCACCCCCGTGAGGGGTGGGCAGGGAGCTCCGGCTCTCATCCCCCGAAGGAGCGGGCAAGGAGCTCTGGATCTCACCCCCCGGAGGAGCGGGCAGGGAGCTCTGGATCTCACCCCCCGGAGGAGCGGGCAGGGAGCTCCGGCCCTCAGCCCCCGTGAGGGACAGGCAGGGCGCTCCGGCCCTCATCCCCCGTGAGGGGCGGGCGAGGAGCTCCGGCCCTTACCCCCCGGAGGAGCGGGCACGGAGCTCCGGCTCTCACCACCCGTGAGGAGCGGGCAGGGAGCGCACGACACCGTGCCCGGGAAAAGGGACCTGAAATGAAGCGCTTGGGGCTCTGCTGCCACGGGGAGGGGAGAGGGAGGAGGAACGGCAGCCCACACAACGCTACTGAGGGAAAAGCAGCTCCTGAGGAGGATGAGGATGGTAAAAGTGATGTTTAAAATAAGCGGTGCTGGAGGGTGGTCACTGAGGGTTTGGCAAAAATACGAAAAAAGTTGAAAGGAAACTCAGAGGAGCCTCCCGGTAAACAAAGGGCAGAAGGTGAGGAGGAGAGAACCGCCGTGACTGACAGCTCTGCCCCAAATCCTGAGTTTCCCACTGCTGGAAAAGCTCAGCTCCCTGAACTCTGCTGAAACAGTGCAAAGGAGAGGCAATAACCTGGTGGAGAGACACCACAGTACACCCTGGGATGGCCCCTGAGCCAGGGACAGAGAAAGGAAGATCCTGGTGGGTGGGTGAGTGGGTAATTCTGCACCTGAAGGTGAACGGTGCCTTCCAGCACGGCACTTGTGGTCCTGGACCACTGCCTCCTGCTCCACAGCCATCCATGGATCCATCCCAGGGCCACAAGGATGGCTGTGCCAACTGTGCTGCCTCTCCTCTAGGAGGAGATACCTCACTTCTTGTCGTGCCTGCAAGAGCAAAGCTCCCTCCAGGTCCAACATGCTGAGCCTACTTTAACTCTTCAGCACACGTTCACCAGCAGTCCATAAAATATTCCTGTTCGTCTCTGTCCTTCATTCCAGCAGAGTTTAAAATCATTGATGCCCTGAGTGAGCCCCTTGAAGGAAAAGGAAAAAGGTGCTGGGATTTTGCAATGATCCCAATTCTTCTGATGAACTATTAAAACAGAAAATGGGAAACTCCAAGGGATAAATGGGGTTCCCCAAATGAGATCTTGCTGCAGAAGAACAGGGCCCACTGTGGGAAAACAGGGAGGTGAAGGAATGGGGCTGGAAGGAGGCAACAGCACCTGCTCACCCAATTCCCAAAGCCAGGCAGCTATTAGAGTGTGATCAGCTATCAGCTGGACTAATCCCCAGTGTAATTCCAGTTAAACCCATGGCATTACATTCAGGATTAACTCAGCTAAAGAATACCAGGCTTGCTTTTGAGCATCTCTCATTCCTTGCTTTTCCTCATATTGTTTTTCTCAATTAAGGGCAGATTAAATTTCTGCCATAGAAACAACACAGCAAGGTTGGAAGAACAGGGAAAGAAGGCTGAGTACAATATCCATCGGGAAAGTCCATTCTGGTACACTTAAATTCACATCTTTGTGAATTACCTTGCCTTTCTGAACCCTCAGGAAAGCAGAAGGGTGGAAAAGGTGCCCAACAGACCAAGGCCAGCAGGGAAACACATTTACAGAAGAACCAGGAGCAGCACAAAGGGGATTGTGAAGAAGAAGAGGCACAAAGAGGGGCTCCTGTAACAACAGACCACTCTAAACCACCCTGGCCTACACACAACTGGCTCTAGAGATGGCATTTTGGAAGGAAAACATTTTTTTTTCATTAAAAGTGAGCTGTAGAAAGGAAAGGGGAAAGAGCTAAAACTAGTGTAACAATGTAACAGAAAAATTAGCATCCAGAGCATGTAACACCTCCATGTTTCCCCTAGATACCCATCAGTGAGACAGAAAGTGAGTCAACATTATCTCCATTGGTTGCATCATTCTTCACTTCTAACTTCATCAAAGTGATTTCCCTTCTAGGAATTAAACTGACTGCTCATAACCTTCCTGAGAATTCTAGCAAATATTTGGTGCATAAGAGATCTAAGGGTTTTTAACCTATTTTTCACTTATTTTTCCCAAGCACAATGGAAAGAACGGTGTGAACTTTCATTATATTAAGCTACAATAAATAATAAATAAATAAATACATATATTTGGATATTGTCCCAAGTTTTAATTTGTGTGGGGCTTTTCAAGGAAGTAATTGATGAAGCAATCAGAAACTAAGCAAGAAATAAAAAAAAATCTAGTTGCTTACCTCAAGAGACACACAAATTGTGACACTCCATTTTCATCAAAGAACTTCTGGGGCTATTGAACAAGAGCTTCAGCCTCACAGAGCCAGGGAAAGCAGCAGCATCCCAGCAAAGCAGGCAGGGGCTGCCCCTGGATCCCTGGCAGCGCCCAAGGCCAGCTTGGAGCAGCCTGGGACAGTGGAAGGTGTCCCAGGGTGGCACAGAGTGGAATTGGATGAGCTTTAAGATCCCTTTTAACTCATACCATTCAGTTCTTCTATGATTACAGGGAATATTTTTATTTTTGGGGATTCTCACTCTGTTTACAGGAGCAAACTGGGAGCCCTCTCCTTTTGCTGGGAAGGACAAAAGAAAGTCATGCACTTGTCACCTGCCCTTGTGCCCTGGGATTCAGCATTCTCCTGCAGAGTCTGTGCTGCTCTCACACCCTGATCTCAAAGAAACAATAAATCCCTAGAGAAAGAGCTCTCTCAGGAGCCCATTGTGCAAGCTGCTACACTACCAGAGAGCCCAATCTATATATAACTCCCCCAAACAGGCCCAGCAAGCAGCTGCTTGTGAGGCATTTGCTCCATCCACCTTCCCCATTCCAAATCACCTTCTTGGTCTAAATTCCTGTCCCAGCACTACCCAAGAAATTGCCCCAAAGCACCAAAACTCAGATCAACGTTGCCAAGCTGGCCATGACCAGTGGGATATCTTCACTAATACTTTCTGCCACCCACAAGGTGGAAAGAAGAGGCCACATCCCTTCTGCTCTATCAGCCCCAGAAGTGCTGCAGCCCCTGGGCAGTGCCAAGCAAGGAAAGAGCTGTGCCTGGCAGAGCTCTGCCACAGGGAAAATACAGGGGGAGCTCACTGCCTCTCAAATTGCTCAACTGTGCTCTGAAATCCTTGCAGGAATTCCCCCATTTGATGACTGCTAGGTGGAAAAGCACTCCACTACTCCCTGAATTTAAAACTACTCCACTGCTGCTGCCTCTGCTCTTGTTAATTTGCTTTCCTAGCACCAGGAACCTGCAGAGCAAGTTCAGCTCTGGGGGTCCCAGTTGTTGGTGTCTCTGGGTCTGCATTGAAGGCACTTGAGACAGCAGCTCATGTTCAGACTCAGGTGTTTATTATTTCTTATCAGTGAAACAGCCTCACTACTGTGAGTTCTGCAGCTTTTCATTAGAAGGCACAAAATGGCAACAATCTCTTGTTCCAAGGGCTTTAAGACTAAACTATCCAATTAAGAGCTGACACCTGGATTATTTTCCCTTTTAACCCAATAACTGATCCCAAAGAGCTGCAAT
>JAWWMS010000282.1:3614915-3626636 GCA_035048045.1 Chlorospingus semifuscus
TGGCAAGGGGCTCAGCCTGGAGCAAAGGAGGCTCAGGGGGGCCCTTGTGGCTCTGCACAACTCCCTGCCAGGAGGGGTTGGGCTGTGCTGCCAGGGAACAGGGACAGGACAAGGGGAAAGGGCCTCAAGCTGGGCCAGGACAGCAGCAGGAATTTCTCCAGGGAAGGGGCTGGAGCTCACACAGTCAAGCCCTTCACTAGATGTAGAGAGTTTCCTCCAAATCATCATCAGCATTTACCAAATTTAGTCTGAAAACAGAAATCCAGTGATGCAGGGCTGTCCCTCCTCAGTCTGGCAGCCCCAACGACCAGCAGGAACACTGCTGTTACCAATTGCTGAGGGCACCAAGCAGTCCAGGAGGAGATGATGCTCCCTCAGGAACAGGTCAGCAAATCAAGGCACTGCCTCGTACCATGACCCAGGACAGCTTATGTAACAAAAGGTTACACACAGTGCTCAGCCAAAGGGGAGATAAGAGCTGCCTTGCTGTGCCAGGAAACTCCAGCCAAGAGGAAAATCTGACCCTTGCTCCAGAGGAGGATGATGGCTTTTGGGGACCATTTCCAAGTGGCCCATGTAAATCCAGCACAGGTAAATACAGGTTGAGCTTTCAGGAGACACATCTTGACTGCTCTGAAAAGGAGGAGTTTCCCCAGCTCCCACCCAAAGCAATGGAGAAATGGTCAAGTGGGAGATTTGCCTGGGGATTGGAGCTTTGATCAGCTCAGCAGGAATTCAGTGCTGGGCCAGGATGGTGCACTGGTGTTTGTGCAGTCTGCCACACACCTTGTACCACGCTCCTGGTGAGCCTCAGCCCTTCTGACTCCACTCCTCAACTTTCCCCTTAGACAACACATCCCTTAAAAAATACATCCAAACCCTGCCTCTGTTTTCTGTTCAAAAGCAGCAGCCTCCAAACCACATAAAGGTTCTCTGTGGAGGACAGTGCATTTTTCCCCACCTATGCCTTTGTTGCACCAAGATCTTTACATTCACCACTCTTCCAGCTCCTCCAAAATCAGTGTTCCTGCTCATGTTCTCCCCTTGCTATTTATGATTCTTTCACTCACTTTAAAATTATAAAGCTTTTAGATCCTTGAATCCCTTTCTCTTCCCTTCCCTCTCTTGTGCACTTGACCAGTTCACATGTATCCTTCTCATCCACACACACCTGCAGGGAAGTATTTTTAGTTTTTAGGACACATTCACATCCCTCCTGTCACAGCAGCCAGACACAGATGTCTGTGGAAGGAAACAGGAGGCCATTCCTTTGACCTCCTGCAATTTCCAGCTCAGAAGTCTCCAGGGCCAGAGGTGGCTCCTAGGTAAGGAATCCCTGCTTTGCCAAATCTCTCCTTCAATCCACATGCATTTCTAGCACACACAATGTCCTGTGGCAAGGACTTGCACAGCTTCACACACTGCTCTTAATTTTTCTCTCTGTAGATCCCATGTCCCATTTAATCCATTCTGACAGCTTTGCAATAGTGTTTTTACCAAGCTGAGAAATCCTTCCTCAGTCATTGCACAATTTTCCACATCCCTTTAGACCAGAATATCAGAATGCACAATACTCAAGAACCATAAGCTACAAGAAAACAATGCTGCAGTCATGAGCTCTCTGCTTAATTCCTGATATCCAGCATGGAATGATTTGGACTGGAAGGGACCCTAAAGATCATCTCATTCCAACTCCCTGTCCCTGTCAGGGACACCCTCCACAGGCCAGGCTGCTCCAAACTCAACATGCCTGAAGTTTGAGATATCTCAAACTTGAGATATCTCACACAGCTGCAACAACCTCCTAAGAGCCCCTGAGCAATAGGCTCTCCCAGATTCTACCCAACAGCTGATAAGAAAACCATTTTTCCCCATGTGGATTACTTGACAGCTCTGCAGTTTTCCAGCCCAGTCAGTCTCCCCAGGTCCTTTCACAATCTCCTTTGTAGAAACACTTCATCTCATTTATCTGGAATAAAACTGCCACATTTGCAATGCCACTGAACTTGTCAGCTCTTCTCAACATTCCAAGCAGGTCAGATCTTTCCAGCTCTATCTCTGCTAGGAAAAATCAATCAGCTGTCCCTACCCTCATTTCTTGTAATTTTATCAATTTCTTCCCTCTGTAAGGACCTTTCCCTGTAACCCCAGCTGCCTGATTCCTTTAGATAAGGAAACCTGTTCAGAAGGATGTTTGGAAACCATAACTGTAGCTACCAATCACCCTGTTTTATATTTGCTGATCCCTCCCAGGAGCTCCAAGAGGAATGTTTTCCTTTTAAAGAGCCACCCTAACACTCCTCAGGTGTGTCAGATTCATCAAGGTGCTCAGCAATACTAGTGTGGAGCATTTTTTTATTTCTACAAGACTGGCTTGGAATTCTAATTCTCTCCTGGAAATGCTTTTTAAATTCTCTCTTATTCAATTATTTGTATTTTCATGTCTTCCCTGCTGCATGGTCTTTGTTTTGTTTATTAAGAGGGAAGCTGGGAATGCAAACATGCTGCTAGAATCTCCAAAACAACCTTACATAGGCATTACTGACTCCACAGGGAATGGATTTCACTCAAAAAAGGCTTCAGAAATGCTAAGACAAAAATAAATTAACATTCTGGCTATCAAAGCTGCCTTTAAGCAAAGTTCAGCTTTACTTTCCAGGTGATGCTAAGCAGGAATGTTGAAATGGAAGTAAATCACAAAAAAAAACCAGCAAAAAATAAATCATAAAAGCCAGCAAGGTATATGTTTGCAAAGCAGGAAACAAATTATAGCACAGAGAAGTTTTTAAGAACAAGGGAAGAAGAAGTGGGAAAAGAAGGACTGAACAAGGGGCTCACTCTCAGTGTAGCTTGACTTTCTCCTTCACTTGCTTTAGTCTCATAAAATCCTCATGCCAACAGGCCAAGCAGCCTTGGGAGGCAAAGCAAACCTCTCCCACTCAGCACCATCCCACTGGATTAGTGTAATGAAGATTAAAACTGTTTCCTGATACAGCACAACCTGAGTTCTCCAACCCTGAGTTCTCCACAGCCTCCTGAACCCAGCAGCACTGGTGACTTCCCAGACTGTTCCAGCACTCCCTGTTCAGGGCCAGGGCCTGGACTCCAGCTCAGATGTGGTTTCCTATCAGCCAGCAATGACAATCAAACCAGCCATCAAGGTTACCCTGCAATATTTTTAATTGTGGGGAGAATGATGACAGATGGTCTTCAGAGAATACCCACAGGCAAAGGTTACCACTGGCCCTGCATTCCTTGTAAGGGCAGAACAAACAACAAACCAGTGATAAACAGCAGCACAGGTTAATAAAATATTAATGGCAGATGTTTTCCATGCTCAGTTTGCCTCACAATCTGTCAGTGACTCAGTGTCTTGCTGGAAGCATCAAAGTTCTCAACGTTGCACTCTGGCAATTACTTAATGGCATTTCAAACCACCTTTCCTCTCCTTTGTATTGGCATGGCTGGGGAAAGCACTGAGGGAACCTCATTGCCCCCTGTGAAGGGATTGTGCATAAAACTCTGCCAGAAATATCAGGAGCTTGTCTGAAAGTGATTGGTTTTATATTCATTTCATTTTATATTCATTTCAAGTGAGCAGAAGGGGCTCTCAGGAGGCAGAGCACAGGAGGGTTTCACTGGAGAGATGTGCCAGCTCCTCCACTGCCCACATTTGGAGTTTTATGGGGTTTTTTTACCTTTTAAGTAAGTCTGGCCACAGCAAGTACTGACCAATTCAGCAGCACAGCCCCAAAAGCAAAGTCTCACCGTGGAGGCAAAAAAAAAGCATCATGGAAAAGCACAGATGTGGGATTTATCATCCAGATAAATTCTAGTTCTCCTGGATCTCAGCAGGTTTGGGTTTAACTCTGAATCTTCTGCATCAATTCACTCATCCTCCAGAGCAGATCATTCCTGCTCTTCCCAGTACTGATAGTTCATTTTCCATATGGAAAAAGTGAACTTTCTTTAACCAAAATTTATTTCCTAAGCACTGACTGGATTGTCAGTTAGAAGTAACTCAAACCCCAGGAAACAGTGGGATAAGATGAAACATTTCCTGCAGCAAAGCTCAACCAGCCAACCCTCAAACCTCATGTAAAAATCCCTCCAACAACTGCACAGAAGGTAAGATTTACCACCTGTTTAACAAGCAAACTTAGACTACATTCTGTCCCTTTTCTCCCTAATAAAAAGGCAGCTCAAAGGACTCCAAAACCTGCTGTCAGCTGTGGGATGAATTCTCCATCCTTCTCACTTCCCCCTGTGATTTATTTCATGGAAAAAGAAGCTGGACAAACCCTAAACAAAGCAGGAAGCAGCAGAGATCAGGGAAGGCAGTGGTGGCACTCAGAGGGCACCAGAAATATTTAACAGTGTTCAAGCTCAGAGGGTTTTCACCAGTGGGAAGAAGAATAAGAAAAGCATAAAATATTTATCTGTCAAATAGTATTAAGTCCTCATAGGGTAAAACTTCTACCATAAATAAAACACAGCCAATCATTCCCAGAATCAGCACCAACACAAGAAAATGCCACCACTAATACTGACAGCAGAAAATTTTCTGCTGTTGCAACAAGGAACAAGCTCACTGATGACAAAAGGAAACTTGAAAAGCTGACTGGACTGCACAGAACTCATTAAAAGCCCTGATTAAAAGGCTCTTATCTAGTCCTGCAACACTTTATCAGCTGGAGGTAATTAGGCTAGGCCTCCTTGTGTTTCACTGGCAGCTACTGCACCTTCAAAGGCTCTTTCCTGGCTGATCTCACCTCTCCCATTGGTTCAAACCTCAGAGGTGAAATGCATTCCTGCAGCAGCAGCACAATAATGCTCAGTGCTGATCCATCATGAGCCAAAACCAAAGCAAGAGGCTGCTGGCACTTGGCAAACCCAAGGTGGGCACTGGTCAGACCAGTTCATTTGTCTGTGACTGTTTAGTTTGGGGTTTTCATTCTTACATGAAAGGGTATGACCCTATCAAAGTTGCTCAGACACTTGCTCAGGATAGATCTGAAAAAGTATCCAGTAACTAATTGATGAGATTGAGGACATGCTGGGGAGTCTGAAAGGCACAAGAAACTTTAAATCTCTAATTCTGGCTGGACAGATGGACAGCCACACTCCCAGGGGAGAGACTCTGGCCTGCCCAGCTCTCTGGGAGAAGATTTGAGAAATTGAAACACACACACATCAGAAACACAGCCACAGGGATGCTGCTGAATGTGCCACAAGGATCTGGGGTGAATTCCACACCTCTGGCTTCCCCAGAAACTCCCTTCAGCCATGTCAGAAGTCCCAGCTTTGAAAGATGGAGCAACCAAAGCCCACACTGTGATACAGAGCTGCTGACTGAGACATGGAGTGTTTATTAATGAAAGCCCCCCCAGCAGCAGTGAAGGGGCTGTCATAAAAAACTCAGAACCTGAGCAAAAAGGGGATTTTCAATCTAATTATTTCCTTGCTGCCTCATATATAGAAGCTTCTTGCTCACTTCCCTTTGTGGAGTTTTGAACTGTGAGGTGGTTTCAGATCACCCATTAGACTCCTTTGTACTGAGTCACAGGTTTGAAGGAATAATTAGGGCACAGCAGTAATTGGCTCCTGAGAGGTACCAATTGTGTTGGGAAGTGACCTGCAAAGAGCAAGGCAAATTACATGCACCAATAAAAGCTACCAATAAATTGCCAAATTGGTCTGTTTACCATAAATCACAAAGATCACTTTCAATTGATCTTGAATCATATTCAAATTAGTCTTTTTTTTTAAATACCTTGGAACCATTTGCTCTCTAAGAGGAAACCATCACCAAATATTTTGCAATGCATATGTACAGCTAAGGCTGGTATTATCAATACACACTGCAACTACTGAGATGGCTGCACAAAGCATCCTCCCAATTTCCAGAGCCTCATGGTAACCCATTTGGACAGTACAAATAATATTTCATATTCTTTCATCAGCAGGAAATCGTAATGTTAAATTAAATGTTTAATTAATTAATTAAATTAATTAAATTAATGTTAAATAAATGTTAAATTTCCTTACTAGAAGGAAAAAAATGGAAAGTCTAAACTAGCTTTAGTAAATAGCTGATGTGCTTTAAAGTGTGCCACAAGTGATTTGCAAATCCACCTCTGCCCAAGCAGGCAGCTGCAGAGATTTTTAAAATCAGATGAGCAGTTTCACATTGCATTAAGCACCAAAATACCTGAATTTCTCATCAACATACATAGACTTCCTTGGGCAAAATACTGTTCATTAAACTGCTGGGAAAAGCAGCAGTGAAAAGTAATTCTGTATCAGCTTCCCTGGTTATTTTCTATCCCCTTGGGAAAAAACACAATTCTTTATAAATGTGAAGACATAAGACAACTGGCCAACTATGTCATCTCAGCAGAGCAAACCACACAGGTTTGATATGGAAACAAGAGAAACTTTTAACCAAAATCTACTTCTTAAGCAGAAATGGTTTCATTTGATATACATCTCATTATGTTTTTGTAACTAAGAAAATTTGTATGGAATAAAGAGAGTCCTGGCCCCCAACCTTTCCCTTTCAGACCTGCACAGAAGAGACTACTGCCAGTTTAAACCCCAGAGTTCTACTGGAATTCACATGATGGGAGAGCCTAAAACCATCAGAAACTTTTGCACTGCAAACTGAAAGTGGGACTGATCAGCAACTGGTATTTATCACCACCTTCATCATGTTATTAAGAACAGACTAACCAGAAGGAAGGGTTTTCTACCAAGGAAATAAAATCAAGCTTTGATAAGACAATAAGTTTGGTGATAAGATTGCAAGGGCAACAATCACTTCATGGAAGAACCAGGTTTCTTTCTCATTTCACTGGGAATGAAAACAGAACAAAGCCATTGAACATAAAGGCACAAAGTATGCTACAAAAATGCAGCTTTGCCAACACTGCTCTCCACTGTCCAGTCTGAGCAGCACAGATAATCCAGATCCCTCAGCTTCTTCCCAGAACAGAAATGCTTCCCTTTTTACTTCTGGATAGGACAATCTAAGCTTTCCAAAAAGAAAAGAGATTTTGGAGCAAAGATGATGCCTGGAAGAAAATTTCTTTTTCTTAAATGTTTTAGAGTAATTTCTTAAATTTTTAGAGCAAGCAGCCGGTTATAAATCCATGTTAAACATTGAAACAACGTTCCACTGAATGACATTTCATCATCACAAAAGCTCATTTTCTGAAAAAGCTGCAAAAATGTTTAACCTGCTGCCTTGAAGCTGTCCATCACCATAAAAAGAAAGGCTTTTATATATCTTTTTATTTGTATGTTTTCTCATTTCCATTGTGCTCTCACAGTGCCACAGGGTGTCTCTATGAAAAAGAGATAAATCTCTCTCTGTAGATGAACTGGGATTAGCTGCACCTCTGCTCCCTGCATTCCACGGGAGACAAGCTGGCTCTGGTAGATTCCCACATGCTCTCCAGGTTACCCAACCCGGTTTATTCCCAGGTCTCCAGTGCTTTACGACTGCCACCTTCTGTTGTGGAAGGGAGTAACACATTCCTGCGGCTACCTCAGCTTTCTATTTCTGTTTAGGATGAGGCTCATCCTGAACGCTGCTCACCCAGCTTGGGATTTTACAAGATTTAGGGTCCTGATCCTCTACATTCACTGCCTGCTTCCCTGTGTGATAGCAAAACACGAGAGCCCCTGGTGTTGCACATGAACTCCCATAGCCAGTGCTGAAAGAAAATTACCACTGTGCTTGGGAGCTCTGCCTCAGACACCTCCCAAAAAAATCAGAAATCTCCATCTGTACCTCTTTCTTCCAACTACAGCCCTTGGATTTTTAAAAATTGTTGTTATTAAACTTACAGGGATGTTTGACAGACATACAGCTGCAATTAGTGTGTGTAATGTAAGGATTGAAAGGCTCTCACTGCTGAAAGAGGAAATGACACTAAAAGGGAACAAAATTGATCACTCTCCTTCCATTATGCAATCTTATGGCCCTATCCTTGATATCCTTCTATAAAATTTCCATACTAATCTGCTAAGGTGTTAATTCATGTGACTGATTATTAACCATGAATTTCTAATTGTTCAGAACATGAACACAGGCTGTAAATTAACATTTAAGCAACAAATTATTTTTAACAAGGACAATTTTAACAAGAAAGCTACATTATTTTTACTCATTGTCTCCTCTCAAACTGCAGGAAGAAAACACCACTATCAGGCAGCAGTTCCCTGAAGGCCTGTGTGGATCAGCAAGGTAAAAGATGGAAATACTTGAGCTGAGCACAAAAGCATCAATGAAAGCAAAAAAATATACTCTTTAAAGTAACACTGCTCCAGTAAAAACTGTATTCTCACTGTTAAAATTCTCCTAGCTCCAGCTCTCCTGTTGTTGCTACATTCAGAAGTAAAGTACTGAACTTGCAATGAAATCCAGCTCAGATTGAGCACAGAAAGCTCACACCCAAAGCACTGCAGGCTCTTGATTTACCTTTTGCTCTCCTCCACTGCTTTGTCCAAGTGCTGGAAGATATCCTGGAATAAAATGCAACTGGAGCGACTGTTGATGTCGTAGCCATAGCCTCTCTTCCAGTACTGCTTCAGGTCATTCAGGTATTCCAGCACCTACAATTGGAGTTCACAAGTTTTTATTGCTGCACCAAAAAGCTCACAGCCTGGAGAAATGACACAAAAACAACCCCAAACATCAGGGCTCCAGTTCAAACCACTTCAGCACAAAACCACGTCACTGTGATATTGTCTGAAAAACTCTCTTTGCCCAGGATTTTCTCCTGGGAAGCTGAGAAGCCTCAGAGAGGAATGAAAACAATAATTATCTGATTGCTGCTTGGGAATGTGGCCTGGACATTGTTTACCAACAGGTGAATGTTTGATTGGCCATTAAGAAGAAACAATTCACATGGAACCAATAACCATCAGCTGTGCTGGGCTCTGAGTCAGTCACAGGTTTTTATTATCATTCTTGTGAAACCTTCTGATGTATCCTTTTTCTGTAGTTTAGTACAGTTTTAGTATTGCATTCTTTTAATAAATTATAATATCATAAATAATAAGTCAGCCTTCTGAGAACAAGGAGTCAGATTCTCATCTCTCACCTCATCCTGGGGACCCTCACAAACAACACAATACCAGACAACTGATCAAAGAGTGACCAAATTCAGCATCTGCTAACAATCACAAAAAAACCCCTGAGGTGCTGCACATCACGAGACAACCACTACCCACTGCTTTTTTAGCACTTCTGATTTTCCCCTTGGCTTGCCATTCTTCTCACAGAATCCATCCCACACCTTCAGCCCAGCTTGTTTTGTGTCTGTTTTCAAGTTCCAGAGACGTGCACACATCTCAAGTAGACAGAACTGTGCCTTGGAATTATTCAAGAGCAGGCAGTTCTCTCCTTGTTCTCTGCTGCCTTCCTGACAATTCCTGGCATCAAAGCCATTTCCCACCTCCCTGCTGAGTTATTTATAACCAGACTGAGCAGGGCAGGGCTCAGCAGAAGCCCATGGTGACCCTGACCCTCTCAGACACACCTATCTATGGAAAGGTCTCCTCTTTTCCCAGGGGTATAAATTTCCTTAAGAGCCTTGGGGGAGCCTTACTGCACATCAAAAAAAGTTGAAAGAAGAGGAACAAACATTTGTCTCATTTATCTGGGTTCTGTCTTGGTTTAGAGAGCTGATAGATCCCAAAACCAGAGAGTCCTGGAGGCCCTCATTTGATGTACCCTGGAGTGAATTTTATCACGTGGTTCTATCATGCTAAAACCACACATTATAGAAAGGTTTTGGATGGAAGGCCATTTGACATCACCTCATTCCAACCCTCCTGCCACAGGCAGGGACACTTTCCTCCAGAGCAGGTTGCTCCAAGCCTCACATACCTTGGCATCTTCTTCACTGAAGAGTGAACACCATGGGGAGGTCACATTTTTTATGGCCAGTTCATAGGAGCAGGTGAGAAAAGCCACTTGAACAAGATCTGCAATAAATCCAACAAACAAGCAAGAGATAAATAAATCACTGCTAGATAAGCAGCAGCTTCCTCTCCTCAGTTTACCTCTAAAATGAACTGTAATTACTGTTTGGCAACACAAACAATGACATCCAATAAATATTTGGCAGGACAAAGACCAAGCACCAAAAATACACAGTTTAACAGAATTATTGAGCAAAATCCAAATTTTGGACTGCAAGCTCTTGGCATTAGATCATGCTAAGAGGAAAACAAGAGCATTCCACATTAAATGCTGTCCATCAGCTGATGTGAAACAGGTGTCAGCTGCTGGTGCAGCCAGGTCAGAGGAGTCAAAGGGAAGATGTGAGCTCATGGAAACACCCCCTCCACATCAGCAGTTGTGTACAAGCAGCACCAGGTTGAACTTTGTCTCCAGCACGTCCCTGATGTTGCAATCCCAACAGCAACACTTATTTTGGGGTGCTTTTCCCCCCAAAACCACACAGGGAAATCCAGCGCTTCTGTCTGAACAGGAGTTAACACACAGGGCTGCTTTTCCTCAGGTCATTTATGTGCTGGAGTTGTAATGGGTTTCACAAAAGCAAAATGAAAACATTCAAATCCCTCCAAAACCAGGTGAAGCTGATTTTATCTACGGGAAAGATGTTTTCAAGCATATCTTTTTCTTCTGACCACCATCCAACAAGCATTCATTACTACAACACCAAAACAGTCTCATGCACTTAATTAGAGACTGCATCTCCAAGTCACAGCCACTCTAAATTACCTCCTCTGCATAACAACACATCTTGGAAGCTGCTCTTGGCCACCCTTGGAGCCAAAACCACCTGTGACAGGAATTCCTTACCTGCATTTAGCTCCTCCACTGGCAAACACAAGGCACTGGCCACCTTCTCCAGGACCTTCTTCATCTCAGGCCCCTCTTTGAAGGCGTTCACCTGGCCCATGGCCGTGTCATTCTCCTCCACCAGCACTACAAACTTGGCGCAGTGATCAAAGAACCGCATCAGGGAGTCGTTAACTTCAACCTCCACCTCTGAAAGCAAATATGGGTGTCAGTGGGAGCAGCACCATCCCCAAAGGCACCATGACGTGACACCCACCAAGGGACAGGCTGTGTCCCCATGGAGGGGGTGCAGGGTGCCCCTCAACCACAGGGAGAGCAGGGCACATCCCCAATGCCCCTGAGAGCTCCCTGAGGGAGGGATTCTTCCAGCCACCCATCAGGAGTCCCACAGACCCTCAGGGATGGATCACGGCTCCCCCAGCACACAGGGAAAGCACAGGGTTCCCTCAGGAGAGGGATGGAGCTCCCGCAAAGAGGCTGTGAGGCACCTCCGTCTCCTGTGGTGGAGGTGGGAGTCCCAGGGACTGCCATAGTCCCTCAGGGAGGACACGGGAGCCATTCCCTCAGGGCATGGGTCTCCCTCACCCCTGAGGGAGCAGGCCCCCAGAGAGCACCTGGCGCGCCCTCAGGAAGGCACAGGAGTCTCCCCATCCCCTTGGGACAGATGCGAACCCCTCAGCCCTTCAGGAAAAACCTCAGGGAAGGGGGCGGGTGTCGCTCACTCACCGTCGCCGCCGAAGTCGAGGGTGGGCCCGAGCCCGCGGCGGAAGGCGGCCCCGCTCTGCAGGCAGCGGTGCTTGGAGCTGCTGGCCATCGCCAGGCGGCGGCGGGCGGCGAACAGCGCGGGGAAGCGGGCGGCCATGCGCCGCGCCAGCTGCTCC
>JAWWMS010000282.1:3716691-3745035 GCA_035048045.1 Chlorospingus semifuscus
CCCTGGGCAGTGCCCAGCCCTGAGCACATTGCCCACACAGCCTGGGGGCTCTCCTCCCTGGGGCTGGGGCACAGCTGGCTGCACACAATGCTGTGCCCTGGGCTCTGGGATGGCCCTGCTGGAGCAGGGAGGGGACACCAGGTGCCACTGAGCTCCTGCAGCCTCACACACCCTGGCACCCTGTGATCTGTTAGGCAAAACTTGAGAAACTTTATTTTTTCTTAATACAATTGCACAGAGAGAGTGGACAGACGTTTCAGGTGGTTAGGGGATCTCTTGTTCTGGTGGAGTTATGAAAAGTGATATTGCAAAAGCCAAATGAGAAATGAAAGCAGCTTTCTGCTGTGTTTGCCTTCACTGGTCTCCTTGCAGCTTCAGGGAACAGAAGTGGTGCAACTGTTTGCTGGGAACAGGATTTTAGAGGAGGGAAGAATTGCTTCTGGGGAGCTGAGAGTGCAGCCTAATAGCCCAGAACAGTTTGCCCCTGGTTTAATTTCTGAGCTCCTAAATTTACATCAGCACCTCTCTCCCAAACCACATGTGTTTTAAATGATAACAATATAAATGTGTTTTAAATGATAACAATATAACTGTTTAGCACAGGGACTGTTTGCAAACATTTTTCTCTCTTGTGTGGTGGCCTGGCTTTTATCAGATGTGAAGGGAAAGGTAGGAAAAGAATTGATCTGGTAATTCTGGGTTACTTAAGCTAAGAGCACTGGGTTACTGATTTGGATTTATCTGGGAGAAAAGTGACCCAGGCTCAGACTTTTGTTAATGTTTAATGTTGTGTAACGTTCTGCCCAGGCATAATTGAGCCATCAGTGCAGGAGTGATCCTGTTGGAGGGGTTTATTGTGAGTGATTACAGAGCCTGCTGTGGCTTTCGTTTCATTGCAGCCTGAGCTCATTGATGAGCAGGGTCATCATTTATTTACAGTTCTTGAGATCCTTTCACACTGATTCTCCTTCTTTTGGGCATGGAGGAGGATGAGGAAACACCACAAAGTTATCTAAAATACTCTGCCCTCTCTTTTTGGTGGTGGTTTGGCATTTCCCTGGTTCTTGCAGCCTCTCCACTTTCTCCTTATCCTGGTGATTTTTCATCTGGATTGTGTCACTGGGCTGGAAAGGGTCTGACCTGGGGTTGGGAGGAACCTCAAAGGATGAAGGAAAGGAGAGACTGAAGAACAGACTCTACTGAGATAGAAAGGAAAATAAGGAAGAAAAAAATCAAAGGGCACAAACACTCCTGCTGGTTCTTGTCTTGGTCTCACATTGAGATGAATGCTCCTGATTTTTCTCAGTGATTTCCCTGATTTTGTGAGATTCCTGCATAATAGTTTGCCTCCATGCTCTGCCATGCAGAGCTTTGAAGCAGAGAGGGAGTCCTACCTAAAAAGTACCTTGGAAAAGAGGTGAGCAGAGCTGCAAAGAGCAGCTGGATCCCTGAAGTGTCCCAGGCCAGGTTGGAGCAGCCTGGGAGAGTGAGAGGTGTCCCTGCCCATGGCGGGGGGTGGAACTGCATGGGCTTTAAGGTCCCTCCAATCCCAAACTGTTCTGCGACTCTGTGAAGTGAATTTACACTCAGAAATAACTTTGGGCTGAAGATTACTTTCAGTTCTGTTGAACCTCTGAATAGTCAGAGGAGGAGGCATCCACAAGCTGAGTGTTAGGGCAGACTTGGCAATTTCTGGATCTTCAGTGAGGACCTGTTGAGCTTTGTAAGGTAGGAAAGAGCAGTGTGCAGTTCCTGAAAGACCTGAGCACCAGTGGCTTGGAGCTTTGCATGTCCTGTCCTAGAGAATTCACTGACCCAGCTGAGCAGTCTGAGCTCATCCATCTGCCTGCAAGATCACCTCAAGCCCACTTTGTAAATACAGAGTAGTAAAAAGGTAATCCAAAAATACTTGGGGTCACATTTTCACAGTGGAAAGTGGTTTTCAGCTACCTCCAGGGTTGTCATGACTGAACTTGGAGGTTGCTGTCTGCCACCAGCTGTCTGAAAACTGCTGTGCCTTTTCAATCAAATTCTACAAACACAAAAAAGGCAAGATGATGTGCATTGGAAGCAGCAGTGTTATTTGTCAGTCAACTGCCTGGAATAAAAAAAAATCTCAAGAAAAAGGAGATGGCAGTGATTGGGGGCAAGTTTTCCATCAAGCAGCTATTACTCCTCCCTAGAGAAATTACAGAGCAGCACTTGCAACTGCAAACACTTGGAATTGTAAAGATGTTGTGTTTGTGTGGCAAAGCTCTGGAAAACAGTGAGTTTTAGCAGTGCAGTTCATAACTGCTGTCGTGGCCCCAGGCAGGGAAATCAGACAGAAAGGAGCATTTTGGTCATTCTGGCTGAATTCCCAATGAGACTCCCTGTGGGTGGGCAGGCCCAGAGCAGCTGTGGCTGCCCATGGATCCCTGGCAGTGCCCAAGGCCAGGCTGGACATTTGGAGCAGCCTGGGACAGTGGAAGGTGTCCCTGCCCATGACAGGATGGGTTTTATCATTTTTTATCAATTCCAGACCATTCTGGGATTCTGTGCTGTGCCATCCCATTCCAAGTGCTGGGTTTGGTGGAGGCCCACACCAGAATCATCTGATGTTTGTCTTGAGGCTTGATTCTGCCTTTCACCCATCTGGCCTGACTAAATAATCCATGAACTAAAGTGGTTTCTGCTATTTTTAGGCAGTGCAGATCACAAAGGAGAACGTGGATGCAACATTTCTTCATATCAAGCCTGCTGACTGACCCCAAATTCTGTGCCCTCCCTTAGGGGACACCAGTCCCCTTGTCCTCAATGATTTATGCAGCATCTACAATAACAGGGCCTGTTGCTTTCGGACGTGGGTGCATTCATATTTTATGTCTCTTCCTGCCCTTCATGTTTTATTTACTGGAGAGTGTAAGGAAATTGGTTACTTGGCAAAAAGTGGCTTTTAGTGGGCTAAGGAGCTCCAGGTTTCCTGAATTTTGGGCTGGCGCTGTGTCTGCTCTGCTCCCCAGGGGCTGTTCCACTGCTTCTCAAGAGCTTTCTGAATATTGATCCTTCCTCCTTGCTGCTCCAGAAAGGGAGGAGAGCCTGCAGCCTTGCTGCTGGCAGCCTGTCTGCTGCAGATTGTGTTTGGGGAGGGCAAGAAATCCCAAAACCAGCCAGGAACGTGGTCTCCTTGTGCTGTCCAGGAGCTCAACTGTGTCCCCATTAAATCTGAATTTACATGGTGCCATCTGTGCCATGTCTTACATTTCAGACTGATCCAGACCAGCACAAGTTTGTCTTGGGATCAGATAAATTCCAGACCCTGCATTGTTTCACTGCTGATGTGAAATCAAACCTAGAATTAGACCCTTGTTGTCAGTGCTGTTGTGGCTGCATATTTCAGCAGGATCTCTGCCACTGTACTTTTATGCCCTCACCCACATGAAATATTTGTGGATTTAAGTTATTTTCAGACCCAGTGAAAAGCTTTTGCAAGGCTCAAGGACAGATAATAATATATTTACTTTTAAAAGAGAGCCTCATGTGTATTTTTATTGTATTTATATCCTGTGCTATATCTGGTAGCCCCACCCTTACCTCTAAAAACCACACAAACAAAACAAAAAGACCTGAACAACCCCCAAACTCCAACTTCTGTGACTGTTTAACATCTCTTGGTGTGTACTTTAGTACTTTTATCTTGTTTCCAGAACACCACCTGTATTTTTCCCACCAGTAGTCATTCCAACAGCTCTCGTGTGGCTTGCAGGAAGATTTTTTGTTTCCTTTTTAATAACTGGAATAATTTAATAAATGGAATGTTGTATTTTATCAGGTTTAGAAGGCGTGGGAGATTTATCTAAAAGTTGCCTGTTAGAGCACAGCTTGAGGACAGTCCTGTAGAGCAGGTCTGGCTGTGGGCTGGGTGCCCCTCATTTGTTTTGTACTCCTGAGATATTCTGGAGGCTCCTAAGCATTTCCCAAGCCTGGAGGGAATTCTGGGGAGTCACAGAGCCTGGCATGACGTGTCTCCATGGGCTTTTCCTGCTCCCAAGGGGCTCCTTGTCAGATCCCAGCATGGTTCTGCTTGGAAGGAACCTTAAAAATCCTCTCATCCCAAGCCCTACCATGGGCAAGGACTCCTTGCTGCCCCCACTCTCACAGGGAACAATCCCTTCCCAGCATCCAGTGTAAACCCCCAGATGAATTCCTGCAGTACCAGAACATGTTACCTCACCCCTCCTGCTCAGAGGAGCCCCTGCACATCACAGAGAGCAGCAGAATTGTCATTCCCTGGTTTTGTTTGCTTTGGGATAGTGGATCCTGCTGGACATCCCCAGGGATGTGTCTCCTGAGTATTTACCTTTGGAAGGGCTTATTCAGGTCAATTCCCAAATTTAGTTATTTCTTGTGTGGCTGTGCTGCAGGGAGGTGGAAAGCAGCATCACACTCTCCTGCATCTCCTGATTTTTCCAGACCAACTATGCAATAAAATGCTCCCTCTCCTTCCTGCACATGCATGTCTTGAAGAGACTTATTTGATTTTTGGTGCAACTCTGAGCAGGTATTGCTGGAAAGAGGAGGACTCTGTGTTCAAAATTCAGACTGCTGCTTCATTATAACCCTTTTATCCTCAGCCTCAGCAGCTTTTCCCAATACTCCTGCCATCTCCCATCCTTCCCCAGCAGTCACAGAGCCCTGGCTCCATGGCCATGGATCTCCTGATCCAGCTGGGAGAGCAGATAGGTCAGAGTGGGGCCATTTTCAGTCAGCACCTCATTGGCATCACTGCCTTGCTGTCCTTAATACCTCGCTAATCTGAGCTTCACCCACCTACAGATTGAAATCTTTCCTCCTCTCCCTCCCTCTCATCTGTTCACACTTAACAACAACAAATAATTAAAGATCCTTAAGCCAGATGCCTCTGGAGCTGCTTGGTCATGCAATACTTTGCCTCAGAAGGGATGGAGATTGATTTGTTTGGGTTCCTCTTTCTGGAAGAAGAGCAGAGCCACTGAGTTCCTGCAGTTGTGGCTGCTGTAAGATGCAGGACTGGGCCTTGTTGCATTTAACTGTTTGTGTAACAGCAGCTGGGAAAGCCAGGCTTGGTTCTGCAGTGATCCTCTCAAAGAGACTGGTGTCCCTTTGTTAATTAAAGAGTTAATTCTCATGTCCACTTCCCAGGGTAGAATGCTGGCTTTTATTAATTGTTTTTCCAAGGGTGGATGTGGCTTTTGAGTGCCTGAACCAACTGAGATTATCTAAGCAATGGGCTGTGTTTGCTGTGTGGGCTGTGTTTGCTGGGAGCAGCGTGTGGCAGGTACCCCACAGGGAGCTGCACTACTGCTTTGTGAGATTGTGAGAAACACAGCTCACTATTGGAAAGTTTTGTAAAAGTTTATTAAGGGATAAAAGAGATAAATCCAAGTGCTGGGATGCTTGGCTATTTGCACACTGTTAACTTAAACCATGTTGTCTATAAAACCAATCTTAAACCATATGTTCTCTGTATGCTGTTACATTATAGGGGGTACATGAATATTCATAAGGATTTATATATATTCAAATTTGAGTTTTAACCTTTGACTTGTCTTCATGCCATCTTGCAGATGAAACCAATATATTTTATTTTTTCTTCTTGTTGTATTTTTATTGCCTGATAATAAGGGTCAATACATTCTTCCTTTTTTGGGTGCTCTGGCTTCTATTTCTGTTATCTTGTCTTTCAGATAAGATAGTCCCTGAATATGGGAAATCACTTTTAATTCTTTTACAACATTTTCTGAGTTAGTTACATGAAAAAATAATTTCAACATTATGCTACAGTCTAAGATAGAACATATGACACTACTTCTTATAAAAGCTATAGAGTGCATACATAAACTGACAGATTATACTATATCAAAAGCAGTAATTACAAATTGTACTATATCAGGATTTTTGTGACCAATAATAACTTGCAAAACAAAAGTTAATACAGAAATGCAAAAGCCAATAACTATTTGTTATTTATAACAAAAGGAAACACATGCAGGAGGGCATCTTCCAGTCTGTAATGTAAGTTTTGGCTTGCCTTCTTTTAGTTAAAATGTTCAGACTGGTAAGGAAAGTTTGCTCAAGAGTGTGCTAGCAGCTGGACACCCCTCCATTCTTTCTGTGGCAGGAGGAGAGGGACCACATGCCCACCCATTCAGGAGGCATCTGATGGAAGTGTTTTTAGTTATTTCTGGCTGTGAAGGGTGGACAGAGTGCTGGCTGAGCTTTGCAACTGTTTTGGGTTGCTTTGCACTCTATTTTGGGTTGCTTTGCACTTTGTTTTGGGTTTCTTTGCTGTTTTATGGGCTGTGGGTGAGTGGTGGATGACAACATTCCCCAGGTGGGGGACTTTGGAAGGTGAAATGTTGTTCAATTTCAAACTGACAGAGAGCAGGGTTAGATTGGATATCAGGAAAAAATTCTTCCCATGAGAGTGGGCAGGCCCTGGCACAGATGCCCAGAGCAGCTGTGGCTGCCCCTGGATCCCTGGCAGTGCCCAAGGCCAGGCTGGACTTTGGGGCTTGGAGCAGCCTGGGACAGTGGAAGGTGTCCCTGCCCATGGGATGGGGTGGCCCTGGATGGGCTTTAAGGTCCCTTCCCATCCAAACCAGTCTGGAATTCTGTGATATCACTTCCTGAGAAATGTGTACATTGCAGCCATTGGCTGTACTGACATTGCAGGAAACCCCACAAAGTCCAGCAGAATGGCAGCAGTGTTCAATTTGAAACATACAAATTGCATGTTGAGGTTAAAACAGAGAATAAAATCACACTGAAGACTGAAAAGCTGCAGCTAAAGAATTCACTTAAAAACAGGGCAGTTCCCTCTAGAGCTGTTTGAAAAACCCTTCAGCTGAACTTGTGATGCTGAAAACACTGTAGTGTTTTAGAACTCCTCTGGAAATGGCCACTTGCTTGCAGTGCTAGTCACAAAAGGTATTTTTTTTAGATTTCTGCTTTCAAGTAACAACAGCATCCGCAGCTTTGCTGTACTGATCAGCAGAATTCAATTTAAAATTAGTCTGCCACTTGTTAATCCCATGAGGATTATCCCCATCGTCCCAAGTGGTGTGTAAGAGGTGGAAGCAGGAGCAGAACAGGCAAAAGAGCATTTCCAAATGCTCCAAGTCCACAGGAGCTGCTCAGCAGTGAGGGAATTGCCTCCCAATGCATCCCCATGAGCACAGCTCTCCCAATTCCTTGCAGTGACACTGGACAAGAGGAGTTGCTCTGTCATCAAGGGATCCTAAGGCCCAAAGGTTCCTGAAAATCCTGAGGTGATTGTTTTTTTCATCTTTAGATGCAAAATAAATGGAAAGGCAAAATAATACAGGGGTGTTGGTCTGCTGAGCTGTCCTTTGGCTGAGGAATTATGCCCATGAAGCCTCAGAGTGGTTTGGGTTGGAAGGGACCTTAAATCCCATCCAGTGCCGCCCTTGCCTTGGGCAGGGACACCTTCCACTGTCCCAGGCTGCTCCAAGCCCTGTCCTGGCCTTGGGCACTGCCAGGAATCCAGGGGCAGCCACAGCTGCTCTGGACACCCTGTGCCAGGGCCTGCCCACCCTCACAGGGAAGGATTTATTCCCAATATCCCAATATCCTGATATTCCCATCTATCCCTGCCCTCTGGCAGTGGGAAGCCATTCCCTGTTGTCCTGGCACTTCACGCTTTTGTGAAAATCCCATCTCCAGCCTTCTCGCACATCCCCTGGAGGTACTGGAACAGGGCTTTCAGAACATTCCTGAAGACAGCAAATGAAACCTCAAAATCTGGGAAAAGGCACCACATTCCCAGCCTGCTCTCAGTGCCATGTCCATGTGTTCATATCCACACCTGAGGCTGCTGTATCCCCTTCCAGGCAGACAAGATCCTGGAGAACACAGGATTAAATGTAGGGGTTCACCCTGGCATCACAGCAAGATGCTTTTGAGGATTTAAAAACCCTATTGTGTTTTTGGAGCACATAAAGTATTTTAAGAAATGGGAAAAAAAAAAAAGTCCCCGGACATTCTTTCTTTCAGGATTCAGATTACCAAAGACTTGGAGTGAGTAGTGTTGAAGATTCAATATCCTGCATAATTTTTGGCCAAAATTCTATTTCCCAAAAATAACCTGGTGCAATAATAATGATAAATTTGTATTTTAAGTATTTGAAAACACAAATTTGGCAACCACACAGAGCTGAGAGCATCCAGCCCCCACCATCAGCATCAATGCAGACTTTTCAAGTGCTTTAATTAACTCCTCAATTCTGCTCCACTTCAGCCAAATTCTGCCTGTGTGGAGTTGTTGTGTGATTAATAATTGACAATGAAACCACTGGAGTTTCAACTGGACTTCCCCAAAGAGCCAAGGACCAATTCCAGCCCCTCTAGTGCAGTCAGTGAGAGATTTAGGAGGATACACTGGAGCCCTAGCTCCCAGATTCCTTATCACAACATAAATAGAGCTCAGGGAAGGGTCTGCTCATCCTGTGGTGCCTAGGGTTTATTCCAAGCCTAAAAACATCACTTTTTTATGAAACAGCCTTTCACAAAGGTTATTTTTCTATCACACATATGTTCAGTAGCACAATTCCCTATGCATAGAATAGAATAACATATATATAATATTTCATAATAGCATATAGAATAGAATAACATATATAATATTTCATAATAATGTTATTAATAGTATTTAGAAAACAAGCCAGAGCCAATGTCTTTATACCCACTTATCCTAATCCCATAAAAGCAGAGAATTAAGGCTGGAAAAGGCCTTTAAGATTTACGTTCCTCTGTCACCCCATCACCACTGAAAGCAGATTGGTTTGCACAGAAGTAAAGAAATTTGCTTTCTTACACACTGCTGAAGTTGCTTTCCTTCTCTTTGTGCTCATCCTGTAAAATCCTGCCCTCCAAAACCCCTACACACACTCCAACAACTTTTTTATTTCAGCCTCATTTGTCCTGGTCACAGAAGGAGCATTGCGCTCATCCAAAAAATAATGCCCAGAGACATCTCCCCTCTGACCCCGAGGACAATCTCCAGATCTCAGCACAAAAGGGCTTTTCCTGCAATTGTCAGCAATTCCTGAGGAGAGAAAGCAGGAGTTTACAGCTCTATCCACTGCATTAGAGAGCTTTGGAGAGATCCATTAGCACAATAACCCCGGGAGTTACGGAGAGCAGGAGCTCCCTGAACCAGCTGCCAGGGCCAGCAAGTGGAAAAGCTGGACTTGCAGCAGCTTGGGTCTCTATTACCCAACTTAAAAAAGGTGGCCTGCAGTTATTAATCATCCTGATTGCTCAGGAGAGAGAGTGGAAAAGGCTCTGTGAACACTACACCCAGTAGTAGTGTACACATTTTCCCAGCAAAACCGGACCAGCTGGACATGAAACAGGAGACAGCCAGTTGGTGGTAAATGTCCCCCTAATCTATTTATTTCATCAGATTTTATCTAATTAAATCAATTCTGTTATTATCTAATCTATTCCTATTCTAAGTTTGCAATTTAATTTGGAATGAAACATTACAGTGGGAAGAAGTGATGAGAAAAAGGGGAGGTGAGGTGGAGTGGAGGGACAGGAGCGAAGTGACCCAAAAATGTTCCTGTCAGAGAGTAAAGGGTAAAGGACAAAGCAGCTACAGCTGGACCTGTGACTCAGGAACCTTTCATAAAGGGCAGGAGACCAAGTGCCACCTGTGGAAAGGGCTCAAGGGCAAGGTCACTGCCACCACCCCAACAGGCACACAGTGCAGTCAGCTGTAATTAGACTTAATTCAGTAATTATCTGGCAAAAATCATACAGTGAGCATGGGGATGTGACTTCTCCTGTGGGAAAAATAACAAGACTGAGTGACTTATACCCTGCAGCTGAGATGAGCTGATTTTTTACCCGTTCAGGGACTGAGGAGAAGAAAAAACACAATTGCAGGGAAATCATCCACGTCTGAAACACTTCCCTGAACTGCGTGTTCCAGCTCCCAGATATAAAATTTATTGTCTCATATACTATGATTAGACATAAAATCTTATGTGATGCACAATGTACATGTGCTGTACATTATGATCTATAATTTACAGCAGTATTTACTGCTGTAGTATTTTACAGCATCTCTTTTAAGTGCAGCACAGTTTCTGTGCATTAAGTAGAGTTCCTTTGAAGAATGATGGCAATCAGCTTTAGATATGCAAACCATTAAGTTAGAAGGATCAGCATTCATATTCCAAAAAACTCCTTCAGCAATAACTCCAAGAATCAGCACTTGATTCTGCATTTGGATTTTCAGGGAAAAGCCTGCCTGGCCACTTCTGCATTGTGTTAGAGGGTTCAGCGTGGATCTTGTTTACCTGGGGAACTGCCCCATTCTTTTCAGAGCATAAAACTGACTAAGAAAAACATGGTTGAAGTGAGGAGAGTGTTGAAAATTGCAATGCAAGATGTTTTCCATTACCATCTGTATGGCAGATTACCTTTGTCAAGTGGGCAGTTTGCTTTATATCTCTCTTCGAGTGATCACAATCACTCCTCCCTCGGGAGGGGACATCTGCTGATAACAGACTATTGAATGTCACTGCATGACTGATAAGAACTACAGCATCCCATTGTGAGATGCTCTGCCCAGAAGGAGGAGCCAAGCATTGCTACCCAGATATAATCTGGAGGTTCTGAAACACCATTGCGGCTTCTCCACTGGATTTCCCAGAAGAACAGCAGCTGCCTCTTCTTCCACTGGATCTTTGGAGGAAGAATACACCCTTTTCTACAAGATCTGTGCTCCAACAGAACCACCCCTGACACTTCAGGAGGACTGCAGCCACCATTTTAATTGCACTTCTACCAACACCCTGACCCACAGGGTGTCAGGTTGTATTCTGACTCTGTCAGTGTTGTTTTAGTTTACTGCATTTTTTATTTGTTTTATTTTCTTCCCTAATAAAGAGCTGTTATTCCTGCTCCCATATCTGTGCCTGAGAGCCCCCTTAATTTCAAAATGATAACAGTTCAGAGGGAGGGGTTTTACATTTTCCATTTCAGGGGCGGCTCCTGCCTTTATTAGCACACACTTGTCTTTTCAAACCTTGACAAGGAGAAGGTTTCAAAGCCTCAGTTATAAAGCAAATGAAGTTTGAAGGAACAAATAAAATAGGAATTGGGGATGTTCTGTTAGTTCCAGAAGCCAGGTGAAATTTATTGGGATGGGATTTTCAGGTGCAGTTTGACATCGGTGTGCTCCCAGAGAAAGGGAAAATGGTAATTAAGGTTCTCTAATGAAGGGAAGAAAATGAGGAGAAAATTAATGAGGTGATGTGGGCAAAACTGAAAAAACTGAGGCAAATTGGACATTAAACCTATAGTAATAAAAATAGTTAACGAGAACCATCTAGTTCAGCTATGACAATACCCACTCTCCCTGGAGGGGAGATGAGGATTATGGCCGATAATCCAGGACCTACTTGAGGAGGGGACCTTAGAACCATGTATGCCCCCCCATAATACACCCATATTGCCAGTGAAGAAGTCCCAGATGGGACTTACAGGCTTGTCCAAGATTTGAGAGAAGTGGACAAAAGAGCTGTGAATCAGTATCCAGGAGAGCTTAACCCCTATACACTACTGAGTAATATCCCCCCAGCACACCTGTGGTTTAGCATGATAGACCTAAAAGATGCTTTTTGGGCATGTCCACTGGCAGGGGAAAGTGGGATGTATTTGCTGTTGAATGGGAGTACCCCGATTCTGGGAGGAAGCAACACCTTCAGTGAACTAAGTTACCCCAAGGGTTTCCCAAATCCCCGAACCTGTTTGGTCAAGCCCTAGGAGAAGTAATACAACTCTTCTCCATTAAACCTGAGATAAAACTCATCCAGTATGTGGATGATTTCCTTCTCTCAGGACAGGAAGAAAACGAAGTTCAAGAATCCACCACAGTGTTAAATTTTCTGGGGGACCAAGGACTTTGGGTACCAAAAGGGAAACTCCAATTTGTAGAGAGGGAAGTAAAATACCTAGGATGAGATTTGTCAAGGGAATTGCCAGCTGAACTCATAGAATTACGGGGATAGTCTCACTCCCACTGCAAAAAATAAGAGAGAAGTTCGTAGTGAAACAATCAGGTTTAGCCAGGGCCCCTTGGAGAATCTGAATGCTGACACAGCGGCAAAGAAGCTTCCTGACTTCAGGGACATCCGCCCTATACCCTATCCCTATAGCCATGTAAGGCAATATCTTGTTAACCCTACTATTGGTCACTTATGGTCACTCTAACACCTTTGCCATTGGTCAGGATTGGATCTGGGCCAAGGCTATAAAAGTAGCATACTGTACCCCTACTAACTCGGAAGAAGAAGTGCCGAGACCCTTCACGACCCCTTCAATAAAGCCATACACGTGGAACAGCCGGCGTCTTCTCCTTCTCCTCTCTCTACCGTCTGCTGGAGCCTTAAGCCAAGGGAGAAAGCTACCTAGCAAGCAAAGCTGAAATCATAAGAGCTGCCTAATCACTAAGAGCTGAATATTCCCTGCTTGCTAGGGGCTGACCCGCGGCCTTGGTCTGAGAGCGAGCTGGCCTCTGGCACTCAGTCCCCCTGGGAGCTGAGCTCTGGAGCTGTCATAGCTTGCCTTGGATAAGACCAATTAAGGCTCATTTAAGTGGCTGCCCAACGTGTCATCGGACCCTGGCCCCCAGGAGCGAAGTGTCACCGGAGCATTGGAGCCTTTCAGGGCCTCCTGTTATTGCCTGTTTGGGAAGCTGCTCCTTCTGCGAAAGGACTTTTCGTTTTAGAAAATCCTCTCTGTGGAAGGCTCAATTTGACCCTCAAAACAATACATCTGGACAAGATAACGCCCGAGGAGAATTGAGAAGCAGACACCCTTCCACAGACCCCTGACCCCAAAGGACGTAAGTATTAAAATTGAGCGCATACCTTTGGGTGCTCTAAAAAACCTTTTTCGTTTTTTTTTTCTTTTTTTCTCGTTTTTCTGTGGAAAGGGCTTGAAAATCATAGGTACTTGTTTAAGCACCCTAAGACTAACCACTTGAGAGAGAGTTATATTTAACCATTGTAGAAAACTTATCTGTTAATAATTTCTCTTTTTCTAAAGGTAGTCTGTCAAAAAAGACGCTTAAAAAATTTGTATCTTGGATTTTGCTACAATTTCCTGAAACTGATAAGACCACAATTACTGAAAATTCTTTTTGGGATACAGTTGGAAACACCATTTATATGTCTCAAACAAAACAGGACTTTTCTGTTACTAACTTCTTACCTTTATTTCATATAATAACAAAAACAATTGAAAAATCGAACTCTGAAAAAAGTTCCAAACTAACAGATCTTTCCTCTTCATATGCTAATTGTGCTGATAAGATAACAGAGGAATGTGCCTTGCAGGCCAGAGAGCCGCTGGGCTCTGCAGTGCTTCCTGCAGATACCACCTCGCAGGCAGAAGCCAAGCAGCGCCCCCTACATTCCCCCCCCCTCGCGGGACCCTCACTGCCCAACTCCCCGTTTTCTGTAGCCCCCCATCCCGCTGGCCCCGCTTCCTTCCCGCGTCCGGCCTCGGGGGACTCGTTCCCAGCCCCTACCACCGTACCCTCTGCTGCGACCACCCCTCCCCCTGCGCTGCTCTATCCCCTCCTCCCTCCTCCCACCCCTGTGCTGCCGTTGCCACCTCCCGTCGCCACGATTCTGGTCTCCCCTACCCCCGCGCCGCCCTTCTCTGCCCCCGCTTGCTCCGTCGCGGTATCCCCTGCTCCTGCTGCTGCCCCCGCCCTGCCCCCCGCTCCCCCCGCCACGCTCCCCGGTCCCGTTATCGCTGCCGCTCCCCCCAACCCCGCGCTGCTACCCCCCGCCCCCACGGCCGCCTTCCCCGCCATCCCCGCCCCCGCGACCGCCCTCTCCGCCGTCACCGCCCCCGCTCCTGCCCCTCCCGAGACTGCTCCGGCCCTCCTGGCCCCGGCCGGGAACGGGCCGGCCCCTCCCACCGCTTTCCCCAGCCATGCCCACACCCTACCCCTGCACCCAGCCTCACACATGCCCAGTAGCACCAGCTCCCTCTATGCCTGTAGTACCCCAAACCAGCAGCACTGCTTGCGCACCCCCAAACCCCCCAAGCGTGCATCCCCAGCCCGCCCACCCTCCCTGCCCCCACGCGTCCCTCCAACCCCTGACCCAACCCTCCTGCCACCCGAACGGATCAGAGACCACCTGTGGTGTCCCCCTCCCACCCAATCCGGTCCCTGCTGTGCTGCTACCCCTCACCCAATAGTGCCAACTTCTGGCCAGTCATTGAAAACCATGAAAAATGCTTCTAAACAAAAAAAAAAGGAATTCACGGGTAACAAATTCCTCACAGCGTTCCTCAGAAGATGAGAGCTCTTCTGATGAATCTGATTTTGATACGATTAATATAGACCCATGGGCTCTTATTAAGATAGAAGCTATGAAGTCTGGGAACTGGGACCTAGCGCAGAAAATCACAGCCGTTCCAGTCGAGTACAGGCAAGGAAGGAATGGTGGGGAATCTAATATCAAGACATGGAAACCAATTTCTAATAAGGAACTAGTGCAATTGAGGAATATAGCCAAGGAACATGGACGTAGTTCACATATCTTTAGAAATTTCCTAGAAGCCATGTTCTCGGCACATGTCTTGCTTCCTCACGATGTAAAAAATATTTCACAATGCCTCCTGTCCCCAGCAGAATATTTGCTATGGGACAGGCATTGGAAAAAACACTTAAAAATGTTATCAGATTCATATACTGCCAATGCTACTAAGACCAACTTCACAGTAGAACAGTTGGCCGGCGAAGGAGACTTTCAAAAGCCAGCTGAACAAATGGAAACTCAGAAAAAGAAGCACGGCAGGATGTAGCAATCGCTACAAAACCGCCTTGCTTCTTATGCAGGATGAGTCAATGCCAACAATGCATTTTTCTACTATTAAACAAGGCATTGAAGAAAGCTTTATAAAATTTGTGGACAGACTTAGAGATGCTTTGGAGAAACAGATAGAGAGCGCTGAGGCAAGGAAGGAACTCCTATGTAGGCTTGCTTTCAGCAACTCAAATGAGAAATGTAAGGCCATTTTGAGGTTTTTACCTGTGGATTCAAACCCTACTATAGAGCAAATGCTAGAAAGCTGTACACGTCACATGTCCACTGAAAATACAGTGGCCCAAGCAGTTGCTAAGGCTATTGCTGAAGGAGTCTCTGGTGCATATGCAGTCATAACCTCTAAAGAACAAGCTAAATGCTATCACTGTGGATAGCTAGGACATTATATAAAGGACTACCCAGAGAGATCACCCCCCCGATACCATCGCAATTATTATCAAAGACCCCAACATCAGCAACGCTATCAGCCACATCCTTTAAACTCCTTGAGCCGCCTGTTCGACCTTCGGGTGCAGAATATAAATCAAAGGCCACCCAGACCCAATCACGTACAAACCCAGGCTGCTCCAGACCCAAAGAAGAAGCCCCAACCCATGGGACAGCCCAAATGGGTACCCGCCGGCAACTGGCAACTGCTTTGTCAATTGACTTTATTGATAAGAATGTTCACCGTGTTCCCACAGGAAAATATGGACCTAAAGAGAGTCCTTCAGACATTTTAATTACAGGTGACTCTCTTAATACTCCAAAGGAAATCTTCATTGTTCCGGAAGTGCTGACAGTGCAGCCGGGACAAGAGATCTTCGTGCAGGTATACTGCATAGACTTACCATTTTTTCTTTCTAAGGGAACTCCAATAGCTCAGGCCTTCTTACTCCCAAAGAATCACAGGGAACACATTCCTCTCAAGCCTACAGCTATGTGGGCACAAGTCATGGGACCATCCAAGCCTACCATCGAGTTCGGCCTCTCCTACAAAGGAGAGAAGACCCACCTGCCGGGGATGCTGGACACCGGTGCAGATGTGACCATCATAACCCGTTCAGACTGGCCAGCACACTGGCAACCTGTTGCAGGCATGATTTCCAGGATTGGTGGAGCTACAGTATCCATGAGGAGCAAGAACAACATCCTCGTTGAAGGGCCAGAAGGCAAGCTGGCAACCATCCGTCCATTTGTGGTAAGGGCCCCCATCACCCTTTGGGGCAGAGACGTTTTATCCCAGTGGGGTGCTTCCCTACGTATTCCCATTCAGGATTTCTGACTGGGGCCACTGAGTTGAGCGCGCTGCCAGAAATACCCCTTCTCACCTGGAAAAGCCACAAGCCAATCTGGACCGAGCAGTGGCCCCTAAAGAAAGCCAAGCTGCGCGCCCTAAATGCCCTCTTGGAAGAACAGCTCAAAAAAGGCCACATAGTGGAGTCTGACAGCCCTTGGAACTCTCCAGTTTTCATTCCACCAAAGCCAGGTACAAACAAGTGGAAGCTTCTCCACAACCTTCGCAGAATCAACGAAGTCATTGAGGACATGAGCCCTCTTCAGCCTGGCCTGCCCTCCCCATCGATGTTGCCCAGAGACTGGACACTTGCTATCATAGACATTAAGGACTGTTTCTTCAGCATACCACTACATCCTGAAGATGCTCCACGGTTTGCTTTTTCCGTTCCCTCTATTAACAAAGAAGCTCCGCTCAAAAGATATCATTGGCGTTATCTTCCTCAGGGATTAAAAAACTCACCGACTATCTGCCAGTGGTACGTGTCTCACATCCTGTCTCCCATTCGGAAATCATTTCCAGATGCCATCATCTATCACTATATGGATGACATTCTGGTGTGTGCTTCAGACAAAGCTTACTTGGACAAAACAGTCAAAAAGACTATTGAAGCCATTGAAAAGGCAGGAATGGAAATTCGTGAGGACAAAATTCAGTACACTGAGCCATGGACTTACCTTAGAGTCCAGATCCAGGAAAGAACTATCCTACCTCAGCAGATCATCATCAACGACGACCCAGAAACCCTCAGGGACTTACACAGCCTGTGTGGATCCATCAACTGGGTGCGTCCACTGCTAGGAATTACATCAGAGGACCTTGCTCCCTTGTTCAATCTTCTTCGTAGACCCAAGGAACTGGACTCTCCCTGCACTCTCACAGAGGAAGCCAGAGGTGCCATCATCAAAGTCCAGGAAGCCCTGTCTTCACGCAAAGCCCATCGCTACGAGCCTAGTCTGCCTTTCCAGGTCATCATCCTGGGAAAAGCACCCAGATTCCATGGACTGATCTTCCAATGGGACCCTTAGCTGCGAGATCCTTTGTTGATATTGGAATGGGTTTTTACAAGTAGCCAGCCCACAAAGACGCTTACCACCTACCAAGAGATTATAGCACACTTAATAAAAAAGGCTAGGACTTGCCTTTGCTCTCTTTCAGGTTGCGATTTTGAATACATATATTTGCCAATAACCCTTAAAGACTTTGAAGATTTGATCAAGACCAATGCGAGTTTACAGTTTGCTCTGGACAGTTATACGGGTCAAACTTCATCAGACATCCCAGAACACAAGCTTTTCAACCAGAATGAAACTTTCCATCTGATTCCAAAATGACTCCAAAGTAGAAAACCTCTCAAGGCTCTAACCCTATTTACAGATGGCTCAGGGTCATCCCACAAGTCGGTGATTACTTGGAGAGACCCCCAAACACAAGATTGGCAATCTGACGTACAAACAGTAGAAGGATCGCCACAAATTGCAGAATTAGCAGCTGTCGTCAGAGCCTTTGAAAAATTTAAAAACGAGCCTTTCAATCTGGTCACAGATTCAGCTTACGTTGCTGGTATAGCAATGAGAGCAGAACATGCTCTTCTCAAAGAGGTCTCTAACCCAAAGCTATACCAACTGCTCTCTAAATTAATACACCTGATCTCCCACAGAAAGCAACCTTACCACATAATGCATGTGAGGTCTCACACGGGCCTCCCAGCTTTTGTTGCAGAAGGCAACAGGAAAGCAGATGCATTAGCAATGGCAGCAGAAACTGTTAATGTTCCTAACATCTTTGCTCAGGCAAAGCTGTCACAGGCATTTTTTCATCAAAATATACCTGCCCTTATGAGAATGTTTCAGCTCTCAAAGGATCAGGCAAAAGCTATTGTGGCTACCTGTCCGAACTGTCAGAACTACCAGATACCATCTATGGGTACGGGAGTCAATCCCCGAGGTCTGAACAGCTGTCAGCTGTGGCAGACAGATGTAACTCACTTTGCACCTTTTGGAAGGTCAAAGTACGTGCATGTTTCGGTCGACACATTCTCAGGAGCAGTATTTGCATCATCACATGCGGGAGAAAAGACCGTGCACACAATAAAACACTTTCTCCTCGCTTTTGCCACCCTGGGTGTACCAAAGGAGATTAAAACAGATAATGGGCCAGCCTATACCTCCAACAAGTTAAAGGAGCTCTTCAATGAATGGGGCATAGCCCACAAGACCGGCATACCTGTAAACCCAACAGGACAATCCATTGTGGAAAGGACACATCAAACCCTGAAAAGAGCCCTCGAGCAACAGAACAGGGACACGAAAATCACATCTCCAGTGGAGAGACTTTGTAAGGCTCTCTATGTCATCAACTTTCTGAACTGCACAGCATCAGAGCCTGACCCACCAATACTTCGCCACTTTGCAAATACCACCCAAGCAAAGCTCACGGAGAAACCCCCTGTGCTCGTGAAGGACCCTGAAACACACCAAATTTCTGGGCCTCATCAGTTGATTACCTGGGGTAGAGGATATGCGTGCGTGCTACTACCATCAGGTCCAAGGTGGTACCCAGGAAAATACGTAAAACCATGCTTAGGCACTGCGAACACTACTGCGACAGACGAAGACAAGAACTCTCCCGAGGCAAACACAAGACCGCCTCGAAACCAAATCAGCTCAGCCTGGAGACGAAGACGTCGCCGAACACCCACAAACACAAGAACAGACCGCCCCATTACAAGGCAGCAGACAAAACAGAAAGTTAAACAACAGTCTGCTGTACCAGGCCACAGATAGCCTTAACACAAAAGTGTTCTCTGAATTATGTATTATTACACTGTGTTTTGTATTGTAAAAAAACCTTATTATTCCCTCTCCCTAACCTTAAAACCCCTTAACCTTCTACCCGCTCCTCCTCCATTAGTGTAGCTTAGAAATTAAAAGAAAAAGGCGGGGAAGAGGGGAACACAGAAAAGAACAAGGCAGAAATCCCTCTCATCATAAAGATAACAAATTCTGCTTATATTCCCTATCAGAAGCCCTAATCCTGCCCAAAGATGAAAAATATCTCCGTCGGTGCTGTCCTCACCGCTGCCTGGATGCTCTACATCGTATCACGTGCCTTCGGCTGGATTAGCCCTCATCCCAGCCATAATGTTTGGGTAACCTTAGCAAAAACACTAAAACAAGACAACATGTGCTTGTCCATGGGAAGCATTGATAATCCACTTTCTACATGTCTAGTAGGAATTCCCTTTGTAGCAGACAACTGGCCTGTCCATAACTCCGAGGTTCTCCGCACCACAGGTAAGAGACCCAATAGGGCTGATACTTGGGACGAGTGGACAAAAATTCTGCCAGATGCTCAAGAGGAACCCCAAGAATTGGATCTATTGGGATCCTCCAAGGCCACATATTGTGTCAAATTTTACTTTAGGCGTCCAAAAAACGATTGGCCAGAAACTGACCAACACAAAAACACATATCGAAAAGATGTATCACCAATTAATGAAGCCTATAACCCTCATGATTGGTGCAATTACACAGCTTGTGTGATTTCTGTGTCCTCCCTCCATCCCAAAGTATTACCCAAGGGAATGTTTCTCATCTGTGGTGACAGAGTATGGGCAGGGATCCCCTCCCAACTCCAGGGAGGTCCCTGTACCCTTGGAAAACTTTCTACCCTTACTCCAAACATCACCCTGTTACATAACTGGAAAAAAGAAAGCGAATCAAAACGGCAAAAAAGGTCCTACACTGAATTTGATGAAAATTGTGATCCGAGATTATACGATTGGAACAGACCAAAAAAGATTGCTGTCTCTCTGTTTTTACCCTGGGTAGCTGCAGCTAAAGCCCTCGGTGAAATCAATCACCTTGGGTGCTGGCTCATGCCACCTCAGCAGCCTTGAGTGATCTCTTAAAGGAAGAAGAAACCACAAGACAGGCTTTACTCCAAAACCGAGCAGCAATCGACTTCCTGCTGCTTGCCCACGGACATGGATGTGAGGGCTTCGAAGGAATGTGCTGCTTCAACCTCTCTTCGTGTTCGGAGTCCATCCATGCGAACATCCAGAAACTGAAAGATCTCGTGAAGGACTTGAAAGTAGAAAGAATCCCAGACTGGGTCAATGAACTTTTTGGGCAATGGGGACTAACAGGATGGGCTGCATCTTTGGTCAAGGGATTGTTGTTGATTCTCCTTGTAATTGTTATTGTGTTAGCTATGTTCTTGTGCCTTGTTCACTGTTTCAAAAGAACTATCGCGAATGCATTTTTGTAAAAACAGAAAGCGGAGTTGTAGTAAAACCCTCAGCTTTAGCCAGGGCCCCTTGGAGAATCTGAATGCTGACACAGCAGCAAAGAAGCTTCCTGACTCCAGGGACATCCGCCCTATTACCTACCCCTATAGCCATGTAAGGCAATATCTTGTTAACCCTACTATTGCTCACTTATGGTCACTCTAACACCTTTGCCATTGGTCAGGATTGGATCCGGGCCAAGGGTATAAAAGTAGCATACTGTACCCCTACTAACTGGGGAGAAGAAGAACTGAGACTCTTCACGGACCCCTCCAATAAAGCCATACACGTGGAACAGCCAGCGTCTTCTCCTTCTCCTCTCTCTACCCTCTGCTGGAGCCTCAAGCCAAGGGAAGCTGCCTAGCAAGCAAAGCTGAAATCATAAGAGCTGCCTAATCACTAAGAGCTGAATATTCCCTGCTTGCTAGAGGCTGACCCGTGGCCTTGGTTTGAGCGAGCTGGCCTCTGGCACTCAGTCCCCCTGGGAGCTGAGCTCTGGAGCTGTCATAGCTTCCCCTAGGAAAAGACCAATCAAGGCTCATTTAAGTGGCGCCCAAACGTGTTGTAGGACCCTGGCCCCCAGGAGTTAAGCGTCACTGGAGCATCAGAGCCTTTTCGGGGTCTCCTGTTATTGCCTGTTCGGGAAGCCTCTCCTTCTGCACAAGGACTTTTCGTTTTAGAAAATCCTCTCTGTGGAAGGCTCGATTCGACCCTCAACACATACATCTGGACGAGATAATGTACAAGGAGAATTGAGCAGCAGACCCCCTTCCACAGACCTGTTGCCTTCTGGTACAAGGCAAGGCGACCTGGTTCCGAGGAAACGGCACGGCGACCCACTGCCCAGGGTCGCTCGGGCCAAAGACACACACAGACACCAATATGGTGGACGGTCAAAAGGCGTTTATTGCTCCTTCTCGTCAGGTTTTATACTCTGGGAGGTTTTTCTCTACGTCAGGGGGTCTTACTTTACTGTAATTGGTTAATAAGGAGTGGAAAGATACTAGTATTAGGGGGGACTACATTCTTGGGTGATCCCTTATCACTAGGCGTTAGGGGGAGAGGAATCCTGCTGCTTTCCGTGACATCGCGAGATCTTCCGAAGGCCTGTCCCTATCTACCACACAAGTCCCATTTGTTTTCATTTAACACAGCAGGTCAGTCAAAATCACACATAAAATACCATCATGAATTATGACAAGTAATAATCAATATTTGCCAAGTGTAAGAGGAAAACCAGTTTAAGCACTCCCTGTTCAACAAATCATTCCCACTAAATTCTACCTTCTCACAAATCTCAAGTCTATAAAAAACCCTTGCAAAAATGTTGGGATTTAGTGCAGCAAAGCAAAGCAACACTCATGAGATCTTTGCTTAAGAACAACCTGTCCTAAGCCTATAGCTAAGCATATCCAGGAAGCATTTGCTTCTGAATCCCAGTTTATCTCAGCTGCTGGATAAAACCACAGGGACTAGTTTTTGAGATACCTGTGGCAAGGCCAAAATTATGAAATAACTCACATTCAATCCTTGAACTACACCTGGATACAAGTGGGAACTAGCAGTGTTTACAGAGCTGTGTGTTCCTTGAACACACGAGTACAGAAACTAAACTTGATAATTTAGGCTTTAAATAGACAGAGGGACTTCTTTAACACCTGAGATGCCCTCTAAACCAGCTCATCTACCCCAGAGCCTGAGCAGCTCAGATCAGGATACAAGATACATGTCTTTAGTGAATGCACAGAATAAGCCTCTTTTTTTATCCTCTCCAGTATTTTATTCAAGCTAATGTCTAATTAGAGCTGTGATTTTGGTGTACTCTTTGCTGCTGCTATGACAATTCCTAAAAGCATTTTGTGAACATCAATTGTGTGTGATAGTTCTGCAATGAGCTCCGCAGCTACTGAAGGAGAAGAGAGGGACAACATGAGCTCTGTTTTAGTATTGCACAGTACAGATAATGGTACACTAACCATATCAAAAGGAGCTTTGTAATTATTGGCTCAGGAGCTCTTGTGGTTATTTTACATTTAACCCACATACCGATTTGGTGTCTGCTGGCTCATGGTGGCCATATGGAGGGCAGAAAGCATTACTGCCTACCACGGGAGAACATAATCTGGAGAGCGGAGGCATTTCCATGTGCTGAACAAAGTTCCACCCACATCATAAATCGGTCATTCTGCCACATCATAAGCTGCAGGAAAAAAAACATCACATAAATCTTTACAGAGACTCTACAGGACTTCAGTTAGAGACTGTCTTCTGTGCAGCCCATGAATGCACAGCTGATGCTTTGTAATAACAAGCAATAGTCACATATCTGCTACCAATGCATTTTGTCACGTAATACTGCTATATATTTTTGGAGCACTGTTGAAAAGCACACAGACTACTTCCCTCCTATGAAAAATATTAATTAGACAAATTATCACCTGATTAAGATGGGCAAAAAAACTCATGGAAATTTATGATGAAGATCCATAGTGACTATTTCTAATCACAGCTTTTCACATGTTGTCTTTGGGAATCAAATTTTAAAATGGCTGAAGAAATTTTTAAATATATATATATATTTTTATATATTTTTATGTAAGAAGCAAATTTGTGTTGATTTTTATACATTACTGCACACAAAAATATTTCTCTGGACAAAACACAATTGTCTGTCCACTTCCATAAATATGTTTTTATTTATGTATATGTGTAAGTTCCTCTGCTGGTGTGTTTGTTGGGAAGGGGTGCTGTAGAACTTTTGTCCAGGTCCTACATTTTTACTAATATTTTGGGAAAGTTTTATTATTCCTTTTCTGGGGGAAGACTGAAAAGAAGACAAAAAAATTAATTTGAAACCAAATTATGATTGTTCTTGCTGGTTCTGTACTACAGTATAGGATAAACAGCAAGGGAACTTAAACACATGGAAAAGGAGATTTTGTTTGCATTTCCTAAACAAATATTTTTTAGTAGTATAAAAATAGGTGGAACAGGAAGATAGGCAGGACCGATGTAGAAGAAAAGCATGTTTGTGCCCAATCCATGGGAGAGATTGTCAAAGAACATTTTATCATAATGAAAATATTACCCTTGGAATGCCAGCATGAGCAACGTCGATTCGAGTTGCCTGCTCTTTTTGCTTCTAGTCACTAAAGTTAGACTTGTCCTAGAGTTATTGTGACTAGATGATTTTTTTTTTTTTATTTCAGAAAATGTTCTCTTTCATTCACGAATCAATAGCTCTTTGCTAGTCCTGGCTTTGCTGCTTGTACTTCTCTGTCAGCCCTTGCTAAGGGCTGTTGCTAAGGGCCAGAGGAAGTGTCTTGTTGAATTCTGCTGAGAAATTGGGGAGGAAAAGCACATTTCTGTGAGGTGCAAATGAAGCACTTAGCCCACTGCTGTCCTGCAACATAGGAAATATGATTCTAGCTGGAACAAGCTGCTCATGATTAGGATCCCCCTGTGTTTCAGAATTCTGACAGGCTATTCCTAATCCCATAAAATTAGTAGTGTGCCATGGTGAAATCTAAAGAGCAATATTTTTCTTACAGTAAAGGACTCCAAGAAACCTGTTTCAAAAGGAAACTTTTATAAAGGCTGCCTCCTTCACTTGATGAAATTAACATAATTTTTTCTGTAGATTTCAATGAGAAAAAAACCCAAAACCCTTTAGTCAAACAGCTTCTAGTACCTTTATTTGAAAGCAGCTGAGCGGGGCATATATACATTTCCTAGAAGTTTTACAGATAACAAACTAATAAGCCTAGTGAAATTCTCCCTTTAATGATTTGGAATTTAGCTAGAGGGAACAGAAACATCCAGACCCATGAAACATGCCTCATTTACTTTCTGATGTATTTAATTTTAAATAAATATTCAGAATATTTATTTTAATACATTTCATGGTGTCTTGTGCAGCAAGCTTTGACAAAAATCACATAGTTTTCAAAAAGTGATATAGTCATATCGTGACTTACTGCGCCTAGCAAGTCCTGCACAGCAACTACACCACTCTTTCAAGTGACTCTATTAATATCTGATGACTGCATCAATTAGTAATTTTACTGCAGAGTTACCCTCCAGCATGGAAGAAATACAGTTCTTTGGGAAATTGCATGCAGGGGAACCTGCACTATCCATGTTTCTCAGGCACGTGAGCTCGGGATCTAAGAGCCTGCTGTATCAAGGTCACGTGTGCATTGATAAAGAGCCACAGCTGGGGCTGTGTGATCAACAAGAACATGAATACACAACCCAGTTGCGTCAGGCAAGCCCATGTGGTTGCATCTCTCCTACCCTACCCAAAGGCTGAAGGTTTTTTGTGTCTGCCTATGCCTGCAGGTTACAGCGCTAATGAGCCTGTCTTGTGTCCTCTGAACAATCTGTGCTGGAGTTGGAATACGCTTCCTGTCGTTCATCAGAAGAACTGGCAAGCAAGCAAGGCTGACAGATGTAGTTCAGACTTGTGAGGATTTCCTGGTAAGACTGTTTTTTCCCTGTACAACTAATTATGAAAGTAATGGTAGAGATGAATATCCATTTCCCTTTCTTTGCAGTTGCAAAAGTTTGGCATCCACTAACATTTCCTGGTGGTGTAGAAAAGCCAGAAGAGTAATGGGTTGTTGTAATGGTTTGGCCTGAAGATTCTTCCTGTGGACCTAAGTGGATGGTAATTTGAATTATATGTCCTGCGAGGTGAGAGCCATAAATCAGGTCTGAGCAGAAGTGAAAGTCTAAGTGATTGTTAATGTATTGAGATTAAGGTGCCAAATTTCATTTCACCTCTTTAAGATCTGGACAGGACAAAGATACTCTCCCTGCTTTAGAATAAGGAAATAGTGAAAGAAGGAACTTCTGATCTGTATTCCTCAGAAATTCCCAGGAGGTGTGATGAGTGCACTTCTTCTTCCAAGACTGCTAATGAAAAGCCACAGTGTTCTGGAGGAGGTACAGATGGCTTCTGAAGGATGGTTGTATGATGCTTCATTCAGTGGGATTCCGACTCATCATAGCCAGCCTGCTACCTCAGAGACAGGAGCTGATGTTTCAAGCATGACTGTGGAGCTGAGCACCTTCTGGAGCAGTCACGCTGCATCTTGGATGAAAACCAAAGCTGCTGGGTGTTCAGCACTGAGACAGTCTCCAAGGGAGCTGGGAATGCGTGACCCAGGAAGACCCACAGCTCCAGAATTCACCAGGAAGCACAGCATCTCTTCTTTCATCCCAAGCTAGCTAAAACCTTTCCATTAGAGCAGGTTTTTCCTAATCAAATACCTCTGTGGCAAAAGATGGTTTGAGAATTTGTGATTTATTGAGACTGAGGAAAGGGACCTTCTGCTAAACATTCTGTTTCCTTATCCTGCATAACCATACCTTCCCCAAATTCATGCTTTGATGTAGATAAAGATAACAGAAATGAAATAAAAGTGGTAGATATTATGATTTTTAATGTTCATTGGATATTATTTTTTATGCTTGTTCCTGTGCTCAAGACCCTAAAAGTTAAGGAAAAACTAAAAAAAAAGAAGGGATTTGCCAGGCAAATGGTATGGAGGAGGATAAGAAAAGCTGTCGCACAACAAAACTGTCACATATGTTTTTTCCACCACCCTCTATCTTCTTTGGTTGTTCAGTATGTAAGAATAGTTTTCTTTTCCCAAATGCTTACAGAACCTCCCTACATGACTAGTATCTGCAAATGACATTACTTTTACCCAGAGAAAATGTGTGTGCAGGCTGGGCAGGGTTATGTTTTTTAACGTTCTTTGCACTCTCAACTAGTCTGCAGTTGCAAGTTGCATTACCATCATTTATCCATTAAATTTTGCCACATGAATTCCTTTCCTCAGCCTTGCTCACCAGTTGAGATTTGCTAGGCTTGAGGAGCTTGAGGTTGGATATTAGGACAAGGTTCTTCAGAGGGTGTTTGGGCACTGGAACAGGCTCCCCATGGAAATGGTCACCAGCCAGTCAATCCAGCCCGGCAAAGTTCAAGAAGGATTTGGATAATGCTCTCAGACCAGTGGTGTGACTCATGGGGTGTCCTGTCCAGGACCAGGAGTTGGACTCCATGATCTTTGCGGGTCTCTTCCAACTCAGGATGTTCTATGATTCTGTGAGAAGATGTAGCACTCAAACACTGAGGCTGCAGGAGAAATGGCAGTGATGGTGCATGCCTTTACAGCTTTCACCACAGGAATACCCTATGCAAGTGCTTTTCCATCACTGTGAAAGCAACTGGTTTGTATTGAACTGCCAGTGGAATGTAGGGCAGATGGAAGAAGTAGGTAACTTCATGATCATCCCAGCCATTTCTGCAAGAAACATTTGACTCCAGCCTGTCTGCATAGCTCTTATTCCAGTTATTTACCTTCTTTTCACATTGCTGCAGCCAGAATATTGTTAAGTGCCCTTTTAGGGCAGGTTTGGACTCAGTGAGACTACTTACACAAGTAGCTGTTGGCCAGTTTGAGCTGTATGACCCTTGGTTCCCATTTCTAGGACACACTGCTCACGACACTTGGGCCTGTTACGTCAATAACCTCTTGGTTGCTCCTTCTCAGCCCTGGTCCTGCAGACTCTGCTGACAAGCTTCAGCACAAAACATCCCCACTGAAGTTTTTATAAACTCAATAAATGGTGGCTTGTGAATGGATGGTACAGAATTCGGTTGTTTATTTATCTCTGGCTGATTTCCTTGTATCAGAGATTTCTAGTGCTCTAAAAATGAAAGGTTAAATGCCTTCAAGTCTTTGTCCTAGATATTGCCATGCCACAGTGTTTGAACTCAACTGAGAACCATATCTGTATGCCTTTGTAAATGCCATTGCTATAATTCTCCCTTGCATGATTGTTTTCTGAAAGACTGCAAAGTAAAGCTTGGTGGGAATTTTCCCACAGTCTATTTGTTTGTATGCAAAAATGCTGACTTGATGAAATTGAACCTTTCTGTGGAAAATATTTGTTCGAGCAAGAAAGCTTCTCAGATTCAGAAGTGAATTTCTGGAAGGAAAAAAAAAAAAGACAGAGAAGGAAAAACTTTCCATTCTTTGCCTCAAAGTAGATGGCTGCTTAGTGCTGAGGCATTCCCTGGAGGAAATGGGCAAGAGAGGTTCAAACCCCACCTGTTCAGTGTGTTAATCTCTTTCTGGGCCAGCTATGCAAAGCTGAACATCATCAAACAGGGCAAAAGGGAATATTCTTGCTGGCTTCTGTCTTTTTGTGCCTGTTTGGCTTTTTTTTTCCAGAAAGGTTCTAATTTCATTTTAATGCTCAACAAAAGCATATTTTGGAATGACCATTGTTTTCCAAAATATTAATGTTTTGCAGATAGTGTTACACTAACCCTGCAGTGATTGCCTTGCAGATCCATTTATAAATTCTTTTAAATGTGGATGACAGAGTCACTCCATTTGGGATCTATACTCTGTAAATGGAGCCCTTCTGACTCTTTGCAGGTTTTTTAGGAGACATCCAGGGTTTGATTCTGCACATTTCTAACATATCAGCTGTTATGAGCTTTAGCTGCTTAACTAAATGGAGCTATTCATACACTTGATGCCAGCACATTATGAATTGATAACACTTTTATTAAAGTCAATAGAAAGATTTCTACTGGCCTCGAATGAAAGTTCATTACATTATGTCCTTGTATCTTCAAGTTTTGATTTGACACTTGATCTTGTCTTATTTTAGTAATGTTCAGGTTCTTCTAAAATTATATTTATATCAGTCATGCATCTCTACAATTTCAGAAAGAAGTATCTACTTTGTCTATTCTTTAGGGAGATAATAGGAATTCAGGAAACCTGGATTCTTCTCTGACTTACTGCTGACTTAGACTATCTATCATTATTTATTAACTTTAACAATTAATT
>JAWWMS010000282.1:3745135-3756894 GCA_035048045.1 Chlorospingus semifuscus
GGGTGGGCAGGCCCTGGCACAGGGTGCCCAGAGCAGCTGTGGCTGCCCCTGGATCCCTGGCAGTGCCCAAGGCCGGGCTGGACTTTGGGGCTTGGAGCAGCCTGGGACAGTGGAAGGTGTCCCTGCCCTTGGCTTTAAGGTCCCTTTCAACCCAAACCATCCTGGGATTCTATTTTTAAACACAGCTTCATTTCCATGGCAGGATCACAAGCTGCTCACACTTAACCCAGTACCTCCAGCTGAGATTCCCTTGTTCGGCTGGAATTACAGGTTACCTTTGGAACTGATTTAATTGATGTGTTCAAATCCTACCAGTTCAGCCTGTGGATCTGTTACCCAGCCATCCAGACTTTCCTGTTCAGTGTGCCAGGTACTGGAGGGATTTGCAGAAGAAAGGATGGCTGAGAGCCACAGTTCCAGAGATGTTCCCTGGCATTGTCCGTAGCCAGGTGCCTGATGGACATCTCCATAAAGGTGTGAGGACAGCATGACACAGGCACATCCCTGTGCCTCAACTGTGCCACTAGAAAAGGAATTTAGAAGCAATTGAATGTGGCTGCAGGAGGAATTTACTTCTGAGGCTTTCAGGTGGTTATTGAAATATTCATAATTTCCAGAACAGTTAGATGGTGAGATCTGAGGTTTTTATCTTCCTTTATTTCTTCTTCTTTGTGAACCTAACTGATCATAACTTTTGAGCTGAGGGGAATATGTAAAACATATTTTGCAGCCTTTGAACACACTGTAATGACTTTGAGTGACTCTGCTTGTGGTCTAGGCAGTTGTTTGACATGTAGCTGGTGGTACACACTGTCACCATTGCTGTCAGTGTGGAAGGAAGTGTGTTTTCAGTGTTATTTTGTGATCCTCAATCATCTATCAGTTAAAATTGTAAGGAATGCTTCATGTTTCAGGGAAGATGTTTGTGCATTCCTGTTCTTTGGGTTCAGTGTCAGCAGCAAGATTTGAGCAGGATTTGCTGGTGTCACAGATCACTGATGGGAGCAGTGTCACAGGATTTGCCGGAGTCACAGATCACTGATGGGAGCAGTGTCACAGGATTTGCTGGAGTCACAGATCACTGATGGGAGCAGTGTCATATCTAACATGGATTGGGAGCAGCTGAGTAGGAACAGTGGATGGATTGAGGAGGAATAGTCTGACACACAGGTAAAGCTGTGGGCAAGGCACTGGGCAAGGAATAGCTTGGGTTTCTGGAGGCCAAATTCTGAAATTTGGAGCTTGTTGGATCATCAAAGTGTGGCATTCAGTGCCCAAAACACTGAGCAGCAGTGATGAAATCGCCTGTAAAAGGCAAAAGCCCCTCTGGAGCAGGGACCAGAGCTGCTCTGAGTTGTTTGGCACCCTCCTTGTGGATGGCTGGGCTGGGAAGGGGAGGATTTGTGTCCCCAGCCCCACTGGGTTTGCTGTCAAGGCCAAGTGGAAGATCTGCACTGCAAATGGAGGGATTTGGCTTCTGGGATTTGGCAAAAAAAACAGAGAGGGTTTTTCCTGCTTGTAGCATAACCACAAAAAGGAAAATGCCAGGACAGTTCATCTGCAATGTCAGGAAATGTGGCTCTAAGACACATCCCCACCATGCAGGCTGTACACCCATAATTTGTTGGCAGTCAAGATGGTTTGGGATTTTTTCCTTTTTCTTCCCTTTCCTGTGTTTATGATTTTTCTAGACCAGCTATGCAATAGGAGCCTTTCTCTCCTTCCTGCAGATACATGTCTTGAAGAGACTTATTTAATTTTTGGTGCAACTCTGAGTAGGTATTGCTGGAAAGAGAAGGACTCTGTGTTCCAAAATTCAGACTATTTACACAAGAAATAATCTTGAATACGTGTGGCATTTTGTCTTTCAGACCAAGGAACACTCAGTGTTACATGAAACTAAATTAATAAAGGCAAACCCAGGGATTGTTTTTGTTTTCCAAGAGGAATGGCATTGAAAATGAATAATGTTGATGGTGTGTCTATTTGGGTGGGTTTATGAAAAGTAACAGCTGAAGTGCAGAGAACAGCATTGTGCATGAAGATATTCACATTTCAGCTCTGGAGGCTTGGAGTCTTTGATGTGGGTCTGATGTGTTGGGACTTCAAAAGCAGGATGTTTGAAATAAAATATTTATATTGCTAATGAAATATGGAAATATTATTCTGGGCTGGGAATCGTAGCGTGTAAATTTAGTTTTCTTTTGCTTTAGTTACAACCCTGGCAAAGGCACTGGGGAGGGAGCAACTCTTGTGGTCTGGCTACTGTCTCATACATGGCCAGTAACAAACCCTAATATTAAAAAAATATGTCAAATAACTGATTTAAGCCTTCAGTGAGGATCTGTTTTCTCTGTGATTTCTGCCAGGTTTCCTTTTCCTAATCTGCATGGCTGGTTTGGCAAATTATGCTGGAGTCTGCATTTCAGAGCCACGTTACCATCAGTCACAAGACTGCTCTCAGTTTCCTTGGGCACAACTTCCCTTTCTGTTCCCATGATTTTTTAATTTTTAAATTCATGCTGCCACTTAGATTCCCAGAGGTTTCCAACAAATCTGACTTTCTAATAATAAATGGCTTTTAGGTACTCACTGGAGGTAAAAAAACCCTCACAAAAACCTCAAAACACCTGCACTAATTGAATTAAAATATGGAGCATGTCACAAACGTTTAGCCTCTCCTTATTTTCCTGCTTCCATCCTTTTGCCCTGCCTTGTAGGAAAAAAACCCCACTTTTTCTGCCTTTTCAGTGTTTCATCTGTTTTCCTTTGAGGCTGTTTGTAGTTGTGTATCAGTGAGGGGAGGTTGGGCAGTGTCAGGAGCGTCGCTGTGCGCTCTCAGTGCCCGATTGTCTGCGGGGTTGCACGAGGACGTGGGGCTCTATTTCCAGCCCTGACCCAGATCCTCAGGCAGCACAGGGATCTGTGCTCTGCTCTGCTCTGCTCTGCTCTGCTGGGACAGAGCCTGCTGCTGCCTGAGCACAGAGCCCACAGCACTCAGGGCTGCTCTGTCCACATCCCACAGGGGCAAGGTTTGAGCGTGGCATGGTGCCCAAGGGGTGTGGGTTGCTTTATGGGGTTGGTTCTGCTGTAGGAAGCTGATGAAGCATTGAAGATCCTGGTGTCTGAGCAGGTTATTCATAAAATCATAGAGTGGTTTGGGTTGGAAGGATCTTAAAGCTCATCTTGTTCCACCTCCTGCCATGGGTGCCATGGGTTCCACCTTCTGCAGGTGCTCCATTCCAGTCTGGCCTTGGGCACTGCCAGGGATCCAGGGGCAGCCACAGCTTCTCTGGGCACCCTGTGCCAGGGCCTGCCCACCCTCACAGGGGAGAATTTTTTCCTAATATCCAATCTATACTAATTTTTAAAGATTTATGATGTTCTGTTCATATTTTCACCTCCCCCTCCCTTTGCATTTGGGGTGGGGAGCATGGATTTCCTATTGCAGCTGTTCAAAAATAAGCCAATATTGGTCCCACTTCATTACAGATGTTGAATTATTTTAGGATTGAGACATTAGGATTGGGAAATGGAGTACAAAATGGGATGAGTGCTTGGGGTATACCTGCAATGGGCAGAAAGGCTCTGCCTCCCTGACTTGGTGCAGCTTCCCAGCCTGAAATAATTGCAACTTAAACCTGCCCTGCTCCATCCTTTCCATTCCAGGATCATTGGAAGCAGGATTTCTGTCCTGGGGAAATAAAAGCCCTGCTTGGCAGCTGCTCCTGGGGTGGGACTGCTGGTCAGGTGAGGCCTCCTCCTGAGTGTTTGCTGGTTTTCATCACTACTGCCAAGCACCAGGAAGGTGGGAGAGGAAGAAAGCTGAGCTGTAGGGCTATAAATCACAGAATTAGGGGATTGTTTGGGTTGGAAGGGGCCTTAAAGACATCCAGTTTCAGTTTCTGCCGTGGGCAGGGACACCTTCCACTCAGACCAGGCTGCTCCAAGCTCTGGTGGAGTCTCATGGAGGGAAATACTCCCTGGTGGTGTTCCCATCTGGAGGTGGGACCTGTTTGGTTATCCAAGTGTGCTGCAAGTACTCTGGGTTTTAAATCCTCCATGCTCAACTCTGGGCTTGTGTTCTGAGCTGTTACACCCAGGAGTAGATTTTCATTTCTGGGTGGTTTTTTTTTAAATTCAATTAGGATAGAAAATATATGGTGAAGGTTTCTTTTTCTTCTTGGTATCAAGTAATTTAGAAAAAAGCAGGCTGCTCAAGGATTGATGTAGTATTCAGGCAGGGTTTTATTTCTCTCTGAAGCTGTGTAAGGAGCTGTGCTCAGGGGATGTGGGCGTTGCTTTGCATTTTCACCCCAGCCTCTCTTTTCATAGTAGTGACTCCTCTTGCTCTGACTTCCTGTCCACAGACCAATGTTTTCCATCTGAAGGTGACCTTGGAAACCTGTCTTAGAGCTCTGTGCAACTTGTGAGCCCACCTGTGCCTCAGTGCTATACTTACAGCTATTTTATATTTGCATAAATTTGCATTTCCAGCACAAACCCAGCTTTACTGGCCTGTTTTACACTGCCAGCAGTTTCTTGCTTGTTAGTGGTGCAGAAGAGGTGATGCTGGTTTGGAGACAAGCATGTCCTGGAGGGAGGGAAACACTGCTTGAGAGCTTGTTAGGACTACCCAGCACATAATCTGTGGCAGGCAGCTCCCTTCCCTTGCAAATTGGTGTGCAGAGGTGCTTGTCAAGCACAGGATGTCCAGTTATTGAGGTGTCACAGTGTTATTGTTGGCCATGATGAAATGGCTGGACAGGAGGTGACTCTAGCAGTGACTCAGGCCCTGCTGCTGTGAACAGTTTGTTTTGTGCTCTAAAAAACCCAGGACAAGAGTTCCCAGTTTGTTTTGTGCTCTAAAAAACACAGGACAAGAGCTCCCAGCTTTTATTGGGGGCACTCGGTCTCTGTGTGAGTCCTGCTCATCATTCATGGGGAATTCACTGCTGGGCTGGGTTATAAAGCATTAAATCCTTACAGCAGCTGCTTTCTCTGCTTATTTGTGTGCACACATTATCAGTGTGAACCTCAGAGTTTGGTTTCCAAAGGCCAGAATATCACTATTATACCTTCCAGCTGTGCTTATGAACTTCTCTAATTGAGATTCTCATTTTTCACCAAGAGTTGAATCCTCTCGGCTTTTCTGGGCTGTCTGGGAAGGATGCTGAGGGTTGCAAGTGGAGCACAGCAGTGCCTCTGAAAGGATTTCCTGGCTCCTGGTGACGAGTTGCTGAAATAGCTTTTTATTTGACTGATTTCTATAGTGACTGTTGCCCTGGCAGCAAAGCTTAGAGAGTAGAAGCACAAACACGAGCAGGGCACAATTTGATTTCAGTAGGCTTAGGTTTTCTTTGCTTTGGTTGGGTTTCAAAGAGCTTTAGGAGGAGTTTCAAGATGAACAAACAGATAAGGGAGGTGGTTTTTTACTGGTTTGAGTGGATGTGGTTTTGTCTCATCAGTGTTAATTGTGAGAATTAACCATTTCTGCTTGCAAGGAGACCCTGGGCCTTGTCCTCAGCATGGGAAAAGTGTGGAGCTGCTCCAGGGGAGGCCTTGGAGATGCTCCAGGGCTGGAGCCAGGCTGGGAGAGCTGGTGGTGCTCACCTGGAGAGGAGAAGGCTCCAGGGAGAGCTCGGAGCCCCTGCCAGGGCATAAAGGTACAGGAGGGCTGCAGAGGGACTTGGGACAAAGGATGGAGGGACAGGACACAGGGAATGGCTCCCACAGCCAGAGGGCAGGGCTGGATGGGATATTGGGAATTAGGAATTGTTCCCTGGCAGGGTGGGCCGGCCCTGGCACAGCTGTGGCTGCCCCTGGATCCCTGGCAGTACCCAAGGCGAGGCTGGAGCAGCCTGGGACAGTGGAAGGTGTCCCTGCCATGGCAGGAGTGGCACTGGATGGGCTTTGAGGTCCCTCCCAAGCCAGATCATTCCATGATTCTCATGTAGAAGAGTAATCAGCTGATGAATTCATGGCTGATTATCTTGTTCTTTAACCAAAAAGTTTGATTCTCCCACCTTTGCTCCTTGTGCCCAGCTGATGTGAGAAGAGCAGGTCTTGATAAGCAGGGTTGTAGCAGTGCACCCCAAATCCTTTAACCCTGTTTAACCCTCTGGCCAAGGTGTAGATGGAAGTGGTGGTGGGAATTACTCCCCATGTTTTGAGTTAGCACTTCAGTGTTTGCTGGCAACAGGGGAAAAAGGTCCTGTAAACACGAGGAGGTGCCACCTGGAGCCCTTGATGAGGTTGTTTCATCCTGCTCACTCTTGTGTGGGTATTTTGAGGTACTGGTTTTCCACAGCATCATTATCACGGTGCAGTTGGTATTGTTATGGTAATCACATTGTTATTTATAATTCCTTGTCGGGTTCAGGCTCCTTAATGAGGCAGCTCTGCTGCGGATGGAGGGAATTTTTAGTCAGCCAGGCTAAAGAACCTGTGGCGGAGCTGGGGAGGTTTGTGTGTGCCTCATCCTGGGCATGTGGCCTGGCTGCAGCTGACACTGCTCCCCACCTTCTGTCTTCAGGAGAGGAGAAGACCTTTTGTGGAAGGGAAGGGCTCAGGGAGAGCTGTGAGTCCCCCACAGTTTCTGCACACCACACCCCATCAAGCTTTCATGGATGCACCAGAGGGAATGAGGAATTTTTAATGTGACAAGCTGGAAGGTGTGAGTAAAGAAGCTTTTTTGCCTGTTCCTCCCCCATTAGACAGGCTGTGAAAACAGGCTTGAATAAGAAGTGGTGTTAAAAATTTTAGTTGGTTTTCCTCATTTTAACTCTCAGTGAAAACAACTCATCTCCATGGCAGAGGATTACCTTTCCTCCTATATCATTAATTTGCTTTTACAAAAGGTGCTTGATAGTGATTTACACTGGTGGTGTGAGAGCACATTTTGGAACCGATGGTAGATTTCAGCAATATTGCCTAAACCTGCAGTTTTACTGCAAGGCACACTTCTGTTGGTTTTTATCAGGCTGCCAGGCCAGGTGTCCTGGGGTCACACAGCATTTTGGGACTCTTGTGCCAATATCCAAGTGCTGTTTACAGCTGGCAACAGATTTTTCCATCTGGAGTTCATCTAAGAACCTGCTGGAAGCTTTCATGGAATGGTTTGGGTTGGAAAAGCCCTCTAAGCTCATCAAGTCCAGCCATTCCCCCAGCACTCCCAAGGCCTAACCCCTGTCCCCAAGTGCCACATCTACAAATGTTTTAAATCCCTCTAGGCAGGGATGGTGACTCTACCACTGCCCTGGGCAGCTTATTCCAGGGCTGGACAACCTTTTCCATGGAGAAATTTTTGCCACTATCCAATCCAGACCTCCCTGGCAGTGGAGATGTAGTTTGGAGGTTGGCTACAGGCTCTTGAATTGTGTCTTTAAATGTGGTCAGGGTGGACAGGAGGCTGCTCTGTCAGGTTCAGGGATTTGGGAAATGAGGATTTAGGCACTCTAGTGTTGAAAACTGAAAAGATTTAGTTAATATTGGCCCACCTTGTGTGCCCAGAGAGGGCTCAGACATCCCCAAAGCCAGGCTGGATGGCTGCTGCAGGCCCAGAGCTTGGGTGGGGGAAGAGCATTAAAAATAAATAACTTTGGCTTTATCATTGTGAGGCACCATCCTGGGATGCAACAAGAAGTCAGTCAGGATTGTCTGTTGGGAATTTGTGCTGCCAGAGCTGGCATTTGAAATGAGCACATGGACATGGGCAGGTGGAGCTGAGCTGCTGCTCAGTCCTGGCCTTGTAGGAGCTTCTAATGTGGGTTACCATGCATAATTCAGGCCATGCTTTTGCCATGTTCAGAGCTCTGTAACTAAATCCTGATTTGCTAAACACAACTTGAATAATGAAGCAATCTGTGGCTTGAAAGCCTTCCTCAGCATTGAGAGAAAAGGAAGCAAATAGAGCTGTGTCCTCACTTCTGCTCTAAAACAGCACAGATAGGCACAAAGTGGAAGAATCATCTTCATCCCTTGCTCTGTGGATTTAAAAGTGTGCACATTCCTGGTGTCCAGAAGTGAGAGGTGGCCTGTCCAAAGTACTGCCAGTCCTTCCATCCATCCAAGGCTTTTTTTTTTCTCTACCATCACAGTTCCTTCCGTGGAAAACCAAATTTAAAACTGCACCTTGTGTTTCTTACTGAGCTTAGAGGTAACAGGTCAGAAAATGAATTGGTGTGCAGTGTGGTCATGTTTGCATAGGAGTAAAGCTCTGTATCTCTTCTGAGCCACTTCAGTTCAAATCATGCCAGTAGGGTAAATTATTTTGGTTTTCCTCAGTCACAACTTTGCTCCCTTTGACGAAACACAAACACTTGAGAGCCTGTAAGAGGCTAAAAATATTCTTTCAGCTGATAAAGACTTGATTTGACTTCTGAAAATATGAAGTGGTTTTTTTCCCTGTGCTGTTACCTTCTCACTTCATGTTTATGAGCTGCAGCAGAGCACGTGGTCTGTGGGATGGTGGGGCTTCCACTGCCTTCCTCTCCTTGCTCTGGGGAGGAGCAGTTTTGGTTTTTGGTTGAGTAAACACCTCACACCTGAGGATTTGCTGGTGGTTGCTGCCCTGCCATCACTACTTTGTTTGCTACTCGTGTCTCAAAAATTCATGAGGAGATTCCAAGCAAGTAACTTGTGTGTGCTTGTAACTTTTGTACTGGAAGCAATCTGCTCTTCTAAGCTATTTCTGCAATTCATTGAGTATGGAAGTTTCTTACCTAGTTCCTCTTTTTTTAAAAAAAAAAAATCTCCTGGTTCCTTTTTTTTATCTGGTAGACAACATTTCTTTGAATTGGAGTAGTACACCCTGGTAATGGTTGAATTTACCTCACAGAGCTGCTAAATACTTGCAAACCTAAATGCTTCAGTTTAATTTCAGGCTAATCTGCTTGATTATTGATTTTCCTGCTGCTCTTTTGGCCCAGACAGCAGACCCCTGTTTATCTACATCAATTTTTTAGTGTTGATGACTATATGTAGCACCTGGAGGAGTTCTAGGATAGGTTGGATGGGGCTTGGAGCAAACTGGTCTAGTGGAAGGTGTCCCTGTCCATGGAATGGGATGAGCTTTAAGGTCCATCCCGGTCTGGGATTCTGTGATTTTACGATTTTTGCCTTGCAGAATGAAAGTCTGCAAGGGGTAGAAGAGATTTCTACCACAAATAATACCAAACATTTGCTCTGTAGCTCCTTAAATCCATGAGTACGATGATTAAGAGGAGTTTGGGTGCTGCTCATGGGCTAGAGCATTGAAATGGAAAATGTAACAAACACAGAGCAGGAGGGAAGCTTCCCACAGCTGCAAAGTGGTGTTCAAGGTGGTGTTGTTTTAAGAAACCAACGGTGAGCTCGGGAAGGACGGTGCTGTGTGTACAAGGATGGAGGTCAAATCTCCAGAGTTAGTTGTCCATCCCAACCCAAGCAGAGCTGGTTTTGTGCAGGAATTTTGGCACTGAATGCCATGCTAATGCCTGGTTCTGTGTTTCTCTCTCCTCCCCAGGAAGAAGAATGCCAGCACGAAGATGAAGTAGAGCGTTTCCTACGCTGGCCGCACGCCGGTGTCGGCTGGGTAGGGACAGGCTCTGCCTCTGGCCAAACCCATTCCAGGGACAACAAGATGAAGCCAAGGAGGAGCTTCCCACCACGCTGGAGCCGCAGTGAGTGCTGCCCACTTTAAAAAGCCCATGTGCCACCGTCCCCGGCGAGATGAAAGAAGTGGTGCTGTGGTCACCCGAGGAGGTGACCGGCTGGCTGACGGACAATGCCGTGCCGGAGTACTGTGAGCCCCTGAAGAACTTCACCGGGCGGGACCTCATCAACCTGACGGAGGAGGATTTCAAGAAATCCCCTCTGTCCCGGGTGTCTTCCGACAGCGGGCAGCGGCTGCTGAACATGATCGAGGGGCTGAAGATGGCTCACCACATGGAGGCCCACAAGAACGGCCACGCCAACGGGCATGTGCGCGCCGGCGACGCCGCGCGCCAGAACGGCTTCGGCACCGCGCTCAAGCTCAATGGGGGCATCCCCAACGGGTTCAAGAAGGAGATGATCAAGATCCCCATGCCCGAGCCGGAGCGCTCGCAGTATCCCATGGAGTGGGGCAAGACTTTCCTGGCTTTTATTTATGCACTTTTTTGTTTCGTCTTCACCACGGTGACTATCTCGGTGGTTCATGAACGAGTGCCTCCCAAGGAGGTGCAGCCTCCCCTCCCAGATGCATTTTTTGATCGCTTTGATCGGGTGCAATGGGCTTTTTCTATTTGTGAAATCAACGGCATGATCCTTGTAGGACTGTGGTTTGTTCAGTGGCTGCTCTTAAAATACAAGTAAGTAAAACCTTTTCAAAACTTGAGTGCTTGTGGCAACTTTTGGAGGGCAGATGTTGGTTTGCACCAAAACAAAATGAAGCTTCTTGTGATCTTCTTATGTCAGTTTTCAAAGGTGAGGTAGCATGCAGCGTGAGCTGCTTGTGCAGAAGGCAGAGGTCCAAATGTTCCCTAAGAAGCTGAGCAACACCCCTGAGTGTTTAACTCAAACCTTTTTCATGGGTGAAAAGGCATGGATTGGATGAAATGATGTTCTGAACTCACTGTTTGTTCTGAGGGAACACAGCTCATGCATTTGTGAGGGCAGCTGTGAACCAGGATCCAAGGGAATGGCTGGAGATTTAGGTTGGATTTCAGGGCAAGGTTCTTCCCCAGAGGTGCTGGCACTGCCCAGGCTCCCCAGGGAATGGGCACAGCCCTGAGGCTGCCAGAGCTCCAGGAGGGTTTGTACAATGCTCCCAAGGATGTATGGAGTGGGATTATTGGGGTATCTGTGCAGGGGCTGGATCTGGATCAATGATCCTTGTGAGTCCCTTGCAGCTCAGGGTATTCCATGATTTTAAACCCAAAGAAAACAGCTAGAATGGGTGGTGTGGGATTGTCCCCAGTAAGGAGGTGTGGGGTTAATAGGGCCATCCCAGGGATCAGACACCCTCTGGTGGAGCTGAGCAGAGCCTGTAGGTGAGGAACAGAATCCTTGGAGGTTTTGAGGCAGTGAGATGTGGGTTGAGATGATTTAACATACATATATTGGTGTCACTGGCAGATGTGAAGGTCCCCCCATACTGTGTCCCCATTTGCTCTGGGGTGTCTGTTTTTATTTATGTTCTAGAATCACAGAATGTTTGGGCCTAGAAGGGACCCTAAAAGTCATCCCATTCCAACCTCCTGCCATGGGAAGTCCCCTTTGGAAGGGCCTTTTCTGGTGTTAGGGGAAGATGCCAGAGCTTGGTCAGTCTATGCACTGATCATGGACCAAAATCAAGGACCAAGGCCCTTTTTCAAGGACCAAGGCCCTTTTTCAAGGACCAAAATCCCTCTTTTCTATCCATGAGCAGAGGGAGGAAGGTCTGAGAGGCCCAAGCTGTGGCTGAGCAGGAGAAAGGGAAGAGCAGGAGAGGTGCTGGCAGGAACAAGAGCCCAGCGAGGTGGCTTCATCTGGAGAACCTTGTTCTTGTGGTTCTGGATGGGGCACACCAAAGGAGTGCAGACTCAGTGCTGCAAAGAAGCTGAATCCCTTTTGTGGTGGGGTTATCCCCTCCCTTTGAAACTTCATTCAGGAATAAAGGGAGGGCATTGGGCCAGATGGGCCTTCCTCACTCTGCTTCCTCATCCCTGGAGGTGCCCAGGGCCAGGTTGGACACTGGGGCTTGGAGCAGCCTGGGACAGTGGAAGGTGTCCCTGCCATGGCAGGGGTGGCACTGGATG
>JAWWMS010000282.1:3779659-3790553 GCA_035048045.1 Chlorospingus semifuscus
ATATAATATAATATAATATAATATAATATAATATAATATAATATAATATAATATAATATAATATAATATAATATTCAACCTTCTGAGAACTTGGAGCCAAATCCTCTCCCCTCGTCCTGGGGACCCTCACACCACCACAACAACAAACAGCTCTGTGAGGGTGGATGTGAGCTCTGCCAGGGATGTGCCCCTCGCTGGGATGTCCCACGGGCTCCCTTCTGCTCCCACAGTGGCCCCACCATGGCTGGGAAGAGGTCCAGGTGCTCCTTCTCCAGGCTGGAGCTGATCCTGATCGCGTGCCTGGTGCTGATGATCTCCCTCACCGTGGCGCTGCTGGTCCTGCACTTCCTCACCAGAAACACGAATGGCAAGTGCAGCTACCCCAGCCCTGTGCTCCAGGGGTGCCCAGGGCAGGATTTCAGTGACAGGGGGACAGGTGGAGGTCTCCAGGTCACTGCTGAGCTGTCACCACCACTGTGCTCGTGGTCCCTCCACCCAAGCACAGCAGCAGCGCTCTGGGCATGGGTGCACAGCCCTGGGGTGGGCTGGGGTTGTTTGCAGGGATCCATCCCTTCCTTCCATCCTCCCTTCCCTCTCTGGGCCTGCTGAGAGCCCCTCACTCCCAGGATTTGACCAACCCCATCACAGCCCACTGATGCCTCCAAGCCCATCCCCAGGCACAGGCACCAAGGGTATCAGGAGCTGGACTCTACATCCCACCACTGGGACCTTCCAGCTTCCAGATTGTGGTCTCAAATTGGATATAATTCACATTTGGAACTCAAAACTTCATGTTTTTAGGCTAAAACATGTCAGAGTTTTACACAAGTGATTCTCCTCTGTGTCAGAGCTCTTGGAGGAGGAGGATGGGTATTTCTAAAGGGGTGGTGGCTCAGTTGGCTGGTGCCATTTTAAATGACAGAAGTGGCATCAGCCTGTGGCCAGGGTGAGTGTTTCCCTTCTCCTGTGTTTCAAGTGAAAGGCCAGGCTGGGAAGAAGGAGCATCCCCTGATCCCAAAGCAGCTGCCTGGGCAGGGCTGTGGGAACAGGGCAAGCACACAGAAATATTTCATGTTTTCCCACAGCGTTATCTCAGCCTGCAGTGATTTGTGGCTCTGGGATTTCCTGCCATGCAGATAGCTTTTCTGATTGATTACGATTTGATAGCCATCCATGGCTTTTCTTCCAGGGGTTTGCCCATCCTGGAAGGATTCCTGCACCTTCCTGTTGGTTGGGGTGAGATGTGATCTCCTCTGGGAGAAATTTTCCTCACCATTTGCCTGGAAATCACTGCTCAGAACCGCTTTTCCCAGCTCTGAGCTTCAGCTGGCTCTGCTGTGTTTTTTTGGGGAAGACCAGGGCACCAGCACTGGACACAGGATGTGTTGGATGTGTCTCTTCTCTAGTCCTTTCCCAACAGCTCCTGACACACCATCCCTTTTTTCTTACCACAGCTGAGCTGAATTGGCTGTGTCAGACAGCACCTGGACCTGGTTCCTGCGTGGTACTGGTGGGCTGGGAGGGTCTAACTGGGAATGCTGGGCTGGTTCTGTGCATCACCCCCCATCTGACACAGCCCAGGGACCTCTGGAGAGATCCCTGGGTGGTTCCTCGTGCCTGCCTTGCCACCCCAGGGCCTTCACAGCCTCTGCACATTGAGAAATCCCCTCAGAGCACTCAGCCAGAGCCCTTTGGCCTCCTCTGTGCCCAGCTGTGCTGCTGGTGTGTTCGCTGATCTGCCATTTGATGTTCTCACAGATTGCATCGACAACATAGCGGAGGAGGCAAAGTACTTGGTGGGTGTTGGCAGAGCTGATTGCACGGGGCCTGTGGCACAGGTGCCTCTGGTGAGTTGGGGGAATTCCTCGTGGGGTTGCTGAATTACCGATTTTTCATCCTTTGGGAGTATTTTTGGGCAGGATTTCTCGTTTAGAGCCTCTGCCTTGCCAAATGTGCGTTGCCTTCAAACAGAAATTGAGATTTCCTTGAGGTTTGGAGCAATGTGGGCTGGTGGGAGGTTGGAAGGGGATGGGGTTTGAGGCCCCTTCCAAGCCCAACCATTCCATGGAATGTGGGGCAAGACAGAGCTGCAGCTCGGAGTTGTTGAATGACCCCACAGAAAAAGCAGAGGAATAAATGGCTCAATATTTATGATGGAGCTCCTCTCTTGCAGATGGGATATGGCCTGTGGCACAGGTGTTTCTGGTGAGTTGGGGTGTTTAGTGAAATACTGAGTTTTTTCATCCTTTGAGAGTATTTTTTAGGCAGGATTTCCTGTTTAGACCCTCTGCCTTGCCAATTGTGCGTTGCCTTCAAACAGAAGTTGAGATTTCCTTGAGGTTTGGAGCAACGTGGGCTGGTGGGAGGTTGGAAGGAGGAGATGGGCTTTAAGGCCCCTCCCAAGCCCAACCATTCCATGGAATGCAGGGCAAGACAGAGCTGCAGTTCAGAGCTGTTGAATGACCCCTGGGCAAATCTACCTGGGAAAAGCAAAGGAATAAATGGCTCAATATTTATAATGGAGCTTTGTCAGAACTCAGGACATCCCTCTGGCTGTCCTGGATGGCTCCAGCCCCTGCCAGGGGGCTCAGAGACCCTGGCACAGAGCCCAAGCCACCTGTGCCTTTGATTTTGACCCTTGGAGCAAATCACCACCTTTATATGAAGAATTACAAGTCAGGAGAGTTTAAGTAGAATAATAGTTAGTTTGTCACAGGGTGAAAAATAGATTTTTGGGGTTTTTAGAATGGAGGCTCGGGGTCCCAAGATAGAGGAATTTGGGTGTGCCCTGTCCTTCTTCTTTCTTCTTCCCACCCATGTTCTGGGTGATGTTGGCACTTTTGGATTGGTTTAGAGTAGAAGCTCACTGTCTAACATAGGTGATGGGTATTGGGAAGTTATGGTAAATATTGTACACGTAGTTTTTAGTATAAAAGACAACACCTCCTCTGAGGGCAGGCAGAGTGCCTCTGTGTGACCTGCTGGACAGACCTCAGCAGGCCAGAGACAGAATTTTATAGATAAGAAACAATAAACAACCTTGAGAACGAGAACAGAGGAATCCTGACTCCTCCTTCGACCGCTGGGCTGGGGAAAGAGACTCGTACGTATCTCAGAGTCCCTGTGACCAACAGAAATGCCCAGCGAGCTCCTCTCTTGCAGATGGGCTATGCCAACCCCGAGCAGGTGGGCGGGGGGCTCCTGTCCCGCCTCTACAGCCGAGCCTTCATCGTGGCAGAGCCCCAGGGCTCGCGACGCGTCGTCTTCGTCAGCGCCGACATCGGCATGGTGTCCCAGAGAGTCAGGCTGGAGGTACCGGGGGCTGCAGGGGAGGGCTGGGAGCAATCCCTGGGATCTCCTTGGGATGATGCTGTGTCTCTGCTGGAGGAGAGCTCAGTAAATGAGGCTGGACTTTGCTCGCTCTTCTGCTAGTGGGAGGATTACTGGGAGGTCATTGGAACTGCAACTAAATTATTGTGGTGCCTCTAATGCAGCAGAGGGATGGGAATCAGAAAACCAGAAACTTCCACAGACAGTGAAGGGTTTTATCTGCAGCCTTGGGAGAAGTTTGGATTGATGTAAAAATAAAATACACAGATATTAAGCAGAAAAACCATAAACTTGTGTTTCTATAGTTGTAAGTAAGAATATGCCTTAAGTAAGTGAGAAACTGCACTGATAAGATGGTGAAGAGTTTATAATGTAGAAAACTGCACTGATAAGATGGTGGAGGGTTTATAATGTAGAAAACTGTATTGATAAGATGGTGAAGGGTTTATAATGTAGAAAACTGCACTGATAAAATGGTGAAGGGTTTATAATGTAGAAAACTGCATTGATAAGATGGTGGAGGGTTTATAATGTAGAAAACTGCATTGATAAGATGGTGGAGGGTTTATAAAGTAGAGTGTGGTTGTATAGAATAAATTAAGAGTTTAGAAGTCCTAACAGAAACATATAAGTGTGACAGAAGGCCAGTGGGCAAAAGTATCCTCAGTGAAATAAAGGTGATGGGTTAGAAAAGCAAAATGAACCTTGTGGCATCTATCCATTGGGTTAGAAAGTTCTGCATTGCCTTGTAATGAAGAACTTGTGACTACTCTGAGCTATGGCTGAGTGCTTGCTCCTCTAAAATCTCACAGCCTCTGAGACTGATGTTTATCTGAGCAATAAATGGTTCTTAGCCCAAAAAATAGTCCCATCCCTTCATTACAAAGCAGTGACAAGGATAGAGAGGTGCTGGAGGAATGTGGATCCTCCTGGGATGATCTGGGATGTGCTTTGGGTTGGATATAAAGGTCTTGTACCAGATATTCCTATTTTGAGCCTCCTGCCAAGCCAACAGCTACAAGCTCGTTGTTGTGCCAGCAGAAGGAGAAGGGTGAGGAGGGGGATGGATGGATGGAGGGATGGATGGAGGGATGGATGGATGGATGGTTGGAGGTGTTTTTGAGCACAAGAAGGGGTTTTTGGGAGCACTTTCTCACGCCAGGTGCTGAAGCAGCTGCAGAGCAAGTACGGCGAGCTGTACCGGCAGGACAACGTCATCCTCAGCGGCACCCACACCCACTCGGGGCCTGGGGGGTACTTCCAGTACACTCTGTTCTGGATCACCAGCAGGGGACTCGTCCAGCCAACCCTCAAGTCCATTGTGAATGGCATCGTGAAGGTCGGTGTTGCCCAGTTCAGGGTGTTGGTGCCCAGCACAGCTCTGGCTGTGGTGCTTGGGGTGGCACAGCCTGCTTTGAGGTGGGCTGGCTTGTTTGTATTCTCAAAAAGCAGGAGCTTTGCACCCAACCCTTTCTTCAGAGACAGTTGTTGGTAATTTAAAAATGTTGTAATTTTTGAGAATTTTAATGGCTTTAGGAAAAAATCCCAAACAAGCACCCCCAGATTCCAAGAAAGGGTTGGTGATGGACAGGGAGTGAAAGAAAGTTTTTCCAGATAACCTCCCACGTGCCTTACAGACTGACAGTGCCTGTCGTGCTGCTTTGCAGAGCATAGATATTGCCCATGAGAACATGAAGAAAGGAAGGCTCTTCATAAACAGAGGCACAGTAGAAAACAGCCAGATCAACAGGAGCCCCTTCTCCTACCTCGCCAACCCGCAGTCTGAGCGGAACAGGTAAAATCTCCCCGGGCAGGAGAAAAGAAATTAACTGCTTGAAAAGGGCTTGAAAGCTGTAGCTGCCCTCTCCAAGCGTGAGGAATTGGTCAAGGATGAGACCTTGTGCTTTATTTAACAAACAAAGAGTCACAGGGCGTTGAAGTGCCGTCCTTGGTGCATGGATTTGTGTTCTCTCCATTCCCTGGAGGAGCAGTGCCTGGGGACAGTGACAGCCACAGCTCTCCCCTCACCTTCCCACCTGGGTCCAGGTGCTTCTCCAAGGCCTTGCTGTGTGCTGGTGGTACCTGGAATGACCTTTTCACATCCTTGTTCATCCTAGTGAGGATTTAACCTGCTGGAGGATCAGAGCTCGGCCCTGACTCTGATGGGATTTCCCTGCTCTGTTCCCATCCAGGTATTCATCCAACACGGATAAAGAAATGGTGCTGCTGAAGATGGTGGATGTGGAAGGACACGAGCTGGGCCTCATCAGGTACTGACCACCAGAGCAGCAGGTTTTTCTCCATACCCTCATTATTTTTTGTAGGAATGAAGGTGTTCTGTTTTCCCCCCTTTTTTTTACATCACTGACTCCTCCTGGTTCCTTTGAATATAAAAATCCCTGCAAAATAGAATTTATGGGTTACTGCCAGAGTCTGTTCAGGTCTGAAGGAGCTCTTGGTGGCCCTGATAGTGACAGTGACAAATTCTTGTGGTCTCAAGGCCTGGATTGTTACAGCCCTCCTGGTTAGGAAGGGACAGGATGGGAATACTCTGCTCTTGTTAATCCATCCCTAAGCACCACGAGTCTCTCTGTGTATTCTCCCAAAGAAAATTCCCACAAACTGGGAATACGAAAATTCAATAGGATTGAAATTCAATAGGTCAATTGCTGCTGCATGGAGTGAACAGATTATTTTCCCTTTTTAAATTTCACTTTTATGTCATTTGTAACCCCTCCTTAGCTGGTTTGCCGTGCACCCGGTGAGCATGAACAACTCCAACCACCTGGTGAACAGTGACAACGTGGGCTATGCCTCCTACCTGTTTGAGCAGGAGAAGAACAAGGGAATGCTCCCTGGAGAGGTGGGAGCACCCAAAGGAATGGGGGAAACAGGGCTGGGATGGGAAGGGATCAGGTGGGACAGCAGGGGCACACAGGAACATAAGGACTGTGGGGAATGCTTTGATTTATTTCCTTTTTCAGAAGGGAAATTGGAAGGTCTGTTCTTGACTTTCCAAACTGGTAATCAGCGGCAGTTATTCCTCAGTTGAGGAATAACTCACATTTATTTTGTTTAAAATCTGGGGAGGTTGTGGTTGCCCCAATCCTGGAAGTGTTCAAGCCTTGAAGTGTCCCTGCAGTCAGTATCAATAGTTCTCACTCCATAAATCAGTCATGGTTAGTGCCTGGAAGGGAAAAAAATCCTGTGCCAGGTGCTCCAATGACCCATAAACATCTGATCAGCAACATGAGAAGCTGGGGAAGAGCTGAGGTGGAAGAGGAGGAGGAGGAAACACTGCACACCAAGGTGGTGTGAAGCTCTCCCTGAAATGGCACCATGTGCATCCAGAACTCCTCTGCTCCTCCTGGGATGTGCCTGAACCCCCAACCCAGAGCTCCCAGTGACTTTGGGAATAATCCAGAGTCCTGCTTGGTTCCTCTGTCCTTGGCAGGGCTCTTTTGTGGCCGCCTTTGCCTCGTCCAACCTGGGAGACGTGTCCCCCAACACGCGGGGCCCCTTCTGCGCCAACACGGGCGAGTCGTGTGACAACCCCCAGAGCACCTGTCCCATCGGAGGGGTGAGTGTGTCCCACCTGTCCCCACCTCTGCTTCACCACTGGCCACGGGGAGGGCACTAAAAAGTAAAAAATCCCCTCTTTTTGGGCCGTCCTGGGTGCCACTTCCAGGAATTTACCGCGCTTTGTCCCTCGCGCACCCGATTTTCCGGCTGTTCGCCCCAAATTTAACTTGAGTGTAGCAACCCCGGTGGCTAATTCTGATGTGGCCTGCAAGAAGCCCTCAGTTCCCACAGCCTGGCAGTGCCAGGTGCTCTCTCCATAATCACTGATCACCACACAAATTTCCCAACAGGCATCCATGTGCATGGCCAAGGGGCCTGGGAAGGATATGTTTGAGAGCACCAGGATTATAGGGCAAAACATCTACTTGAAAGCAAAGGTAAGGGATAGTCTGCTTTCTGAGTGTGTGTGAGTGCTGCTATGACAGGAATTCATGCTCATTTGAGCAGCTTGATGGATCTCTTCCCTCTGGATATTCCATATTCTATCTCCTATATTCCATATTCTATCTTCTATGTCCTACATTTCTTATTCTATCTATCTTGTACCTGTGTTGGTGAATGTTTGTAGGTTCAAATCACTCTACAGTTCCTTGATTTTGTTTTTAATGGGTAAAGGAGCTCTGTAACCAGCTGGTGATGTCTCTGCTTGCTGTGGAATCAAGAGGACCTCAGAGCCTGGAATTTGTTAGGACAGTGTAGGAAATCTTAATGGTAGGGAAAAATGTCCTCAGGTAGAACACATCTGATTGGAAACCTGAATTTAGACTTAAAAAACATACTTTAACATGAATTTAGACTTAAAACACATACTTTCATTTAGCTACATCCTTGCAGGTGTTGTCATTTGAAAATGCTGGTTTGGGGTTTTGATCTCAGCATTCCTCACTGGGACATGATGAGGATGACACCTCTCATCCTCTTCCCCTCCCTCCCATCCACCTCAAAGGCATCATGATGGGAAAAACCCTCCTGGCAGAGCTCAGAGACACCACCACACAACACTTGTGGGCCAGTTTGTCATCACATTCCCAATCTGACACAGATGTGAGGTAAAATGTGTGGCTGAAGCCCCCACAGAGGAGGCTTCATTTCCTCAGCCCTAAGGGCTCCCCTTTGTCACCTGTGGGCTCTGAAGCCACCCTGGACTGAATTTGCTGCTTCCCCTCCTGTGTGATGAGAGCAGTGAGTGCAAGGAGAGCTTTTGGCAGCATTTCAGGGACTGGAGATTGTGGGAGCTGCAGCGTGTCCAGCAGAGGAGGAAGAGCAGGAGGTGGTGGTGGTGGTGGCTTTTCCTTCAGGTGCCCCTGTCCCCAGTCCAAGAGTGCTGCTGTGTGCATCAAACACAGAGGAAAAAATGCAGTTTTGTGTCTTTAGCACCTCAGACTCCTGTGCCCTCAGCTCCTTCCAGGAATGTCATTAAACCTGTAATACTTCTGCCAACCCTTCCCATGGACCAACCTGAGCCTGGGAAACCATTCCCTGAGGGGCTGAGTGTGTGTGGTAAATACCTGCAGCTGTCAGGAGTGCAGTAAATACCTGCAGCACTTCGAGGCACTGAGTAGAGCAAAACTTCTTCTTTCTCACAAAAAAGATTTTTTCTGCTTGGTCTAAGATGTGAGAAATGCAACCAGGGGAAGGGAGTTGCCATCCTGATGAAATAGGGACATGTTTGAGCTGTAAAAGAGAAGTGTCCTCCCTCTCTGAGACAGGGAGAGCTTGCAGGTGACAGAAACAAAGGGATTTAGGAATTAGAGATTTGCATTAATATAGAATTTGCAGGCAACGAGGGGAGAGAATGATGCATCTGACTCCATCTTATCAGAAGGCTAATTAATTACTTTATTATACTGTATTATTCTATATTATATTACACTATATTACATTACATCTAAACTGAACCTGCCAAGCACTCAACTCTGCACACAACAACTGCACAGAATCTTGTGAGTGTCACCCCACGGTCCCAACACACACAAGGAAACAAAACCCCATCACTTTGGGTAAACAACCTCCATATTGCATTCTACTTCTGCACAAACACAAGCACAGCAAATGAGATAAGCATTGTTTTTCCTTTCTCTGAGGTTCAGACAATGTGAATCTCAGAAATATTCTTGGGAAGAATTGTGCCTTGCTTTTCTCTGTGACGAGAAATGTGGCCATGCATTAACATGAGGAAATATCCATAGGGCTGTTCCTGACCGCTTGTCCCACAGGGATTTTTTTCCACCTCATGTGTCCCTTAGGAGCTGTATGAAAAGGCCTCCCAGGAGGTGACAGGACCCCTGAGCTCAGCCCACCAGTGGGTGAACATGAGCAATGTGTCCGTGGAGCTCAACGCCACACACACGGTGAGAGCAGCAGGAAAATCCCTGTTCCCCCAGCAGCACCTGCCACCAGGAGGGAAAATGGGGTTTGTCCCATTTTTTCCTGCATCAACACCTGACACAGTGAGGGAAAATGGGATTTGTCTCTTTTTCCTTTTCTTCTCCCCTCCTGATTTAGGTCCAGACCTGTAAACCAGCCCTGGGGCACAGCTTTGCTGCGGGGACCATTGACGGAGTGGGGGGTTTAAACTTCACCCAAGGTAATTTGGGGCAAATCCCAGTGGGCATCCCCCAGATGGACTGACAGCCCTGCAGTCACTTCACAGCATCCAGAGGGATGGGTTTTGGGAAGGTGGAGGGAACCAAACAAACCTTGCAGGTTTGTCTGTGGCCATTTGGGAAAAGGATATGGCCAAAGGAAGGAGAGCAAGGGGATGGGGAATAGGGAGAAGAAAGCGCTGATTTGGGACTGTCCTGCTCATTTGTCCTCCTTCCCTGGGAGCAGGGAGTGTCTGAGAGCTGCAGGGGCAGCTAGGAACAGAGTTTAAAGGTGTTTCCCCCTCAAGGCTCAGTGGAAGGGGACCCATTTTGGGATCAGATCCGGGACCAGCTGCTGGGAGAGCCCTCGAACGAAACCAAGGCCTGCCACAAACCCAAGCCCATCCTCTTCAACACAGGAGAGGTAAGGACACACCTGTGGGGGTGCAGGGATCACTGGGCTGGGGTCAGGGATCCCAGTCCCTCATGGCTTTGTCAGGGAGCTCTGGGATGCCTGCTGAAGAACAAGGATGGAGCACGGGCTGCCTGGGCTCTGCTGCTCCCCTGATCCAGCCCATCCCCACGCTCAGGGCATGGCTTGGTGTTTTCTGAGCTCTGCTTTACAACTCTAACGGGAAATTGCTGCCCCTTTTCCCACCTGATGCTCCCTTGGCCCTGAGGCAGATGCTGCTGCTGTGCAGAGGGATCATGTCCAGGGCTCTTCAGAGCACTTAAACGAGGCCATCTGGGTAAGGAAATTCATTGTTATTCCTTTCACCAGCCTCGTTAAAAGCTTCCCTGTTGTCACTTCGTGTTCCATCAGCTCCTCACCTCAGCTGTCCCCAAAAGAGGCCCCAGCTCCTCCCAGCCTCCTCCTCCTCCATGCAGGATTGTGTTACTGAGAGTAAATTACACTTTATTCTTAGGGCTTTAGCACATTTTAGGGATGCTCTGGCAGCCCTCCTGCTTCTGATGTGCTTCACAAGCTCTTGTCATTCATGTTTTGCCCCCAGTAAATTGCTCCTCAGCAAAAAACCCTTTTCTGGCTCACTGGAGTGGGATATTTTTCCCTTATCAATTAAAAATCTATCCTTTTTCCATGCAGATGAAAGGTTTCTAGGTGCTACCCTGACCATCTTTACCCACTTTGCCTAAACCTGCCCCTCTGGCAACACCTTATTTAGGGTTTTTTTGGCCTTACCTATAATATTTACTTGTGCCTTATGTGACTCTTATGGTCAGACATCACACGAAGGTAAAACACCTACTCACATGTTTCACAAATAAATTTAATTTACGAATAAAATTTATATAAATATATATTATAATATAAAATATATAATATTTTATAATATATTAATATAGAAATAATAAATATAGATCGGAAGAGCAGACGT
>JAWWMS010000282.1:3791689-3811170 GCA_035048045.1 Chlorospingus semifuscus
AGTGCTCTGGGCTGGGGACAAGGTGGGCACTGGGCACAGCTGGGACTCCATGGGCTGGCAGGGATTCTCCAGCCTCAATGATTCTGGGATTCCATGATTCTGGAGCCTGACTTTGTTCCCTCCATGCCCCAGGACCATGTCTGGACGCAGGCTGCGCGAGGCTGTTCAAAGTGTGAGTAGCTGAGGTTCCCCTGAGCACAGCACATCTGGAATTCTCTTCTCTTCAGCCTCCTGCTTTTCCGCTCCTCTCCTCCCAGCTGGGCTCACGGGGCTCGTGTCCCACAGATGTTTCCTTCTCCCATTTTCTTCAGACAGATTTTCCATCTGCTTCCTGACAGGCAGGAGGAATGAATATCCTCCCCAAAACACCAACTGATCAGGTTTCAGTCCATTAAGGCAATTCCACAGGGATCCAGGCACAACTGATGCCAGCAGGAGTTTGGCTCTGGGATGGAGGGGCTCAGCTCCTTAATCCCTACCAGAATTCTGCAACATGAGAACAACTGAAAAAAAAGAAAAGAAAAAAAAAGGCAAAAGTATTTTTTCCATTTGATTGACACATCCTGGCTGCAGCCTAAATAAAATCCCAATCCCAGATACTGTCTCCACAATTCACTGGGCCTTTCTCATACTTATATCCCTGATTTTTTTAGGAGTATACAGACATCAGCTTCCAAAAAAAAACCAAAACCCTAGATTTACTGGAATGTGAGGCCATTTGTCCTCTTTTTCTTTGGGGAGTGAATAGGAGACCTTAAAAAAGGCAAATTGCTCTTGTAGGTTTGCATTCCTGGGCATCCAGCCCCCTTCCCACCATAACTTTGTATTCTGTCCTTAATAATACTAATACTAATACTAATACTAATACTAATAATAATAATAACTAACATAACAATAATAAAATATTGATATAAAAATATCAACACTAAAAAACCCAAAGAATCCAGTATAGTTGTGCATTAAGCAGTTGTTTCAAGGTAAGGGTTTTATTTCCTTCCTCAGGAATTTGATTCCCATGGGACACCAGGGATGAACGTTGTGATTGCAGGTCTGTGCAATGTCTACACCCACTACATTGCCACCTATGAGGAATACCAGGTAAATGTTAAAACTGGGGCTTGAATCTGGCTAACTGAGTTCACCTTTTGGCTCCAGGGGCTAATCATTCCTGTGAAATTATGTGTGCTTAGAGTTCTTCTCCTTTGCCACAAAAATGGGCAGGGAGAACTGGGAGGGAAGGTTGGAAGAACTGGGATTGGAAGAATCCCAGCCCAAAAGTTGGAGGGGTGGCAAGTTGCATCATAGGCCTTTAAGAGAGGGTTAAAAACTGTGCTAATTGGAAGAACAAAGAGGGTAAAAACTGGAAGAGCAAACAGGCCCTCCCTGTTTGCAGCAGGTTGGAGAATGAGGAGTAACCTGAAATTGCAGCAGAAATACTTTGGCAAGTGGTTGGGGCTGTCTCCTTATCAGAAAGGGAATAAACAACCCAGTGCTGATCTTGAGCTGGCTGGGATGGGATGTACAAACCACCCAGGAGCCCTCCCAACCCTCCTCTCCCAAATTTGTCCTTTCCAGCTTCAACGATACGAGGCAGCCTCGACTATTTATGGGCCACACACCCTTTCTGCTTACATCCAGCTGTACAGGGGCCTGGCCAAGGCTATTGCTCTGGTAAGCAGCATTTCCTACATGCCACAGGCTGCTGGGGACACCTAAATCTTAAATCAGTGGTGGTGGCTGTTCCTCACTGAGGCCACTTGCTGTGCTTTCTCTTCTGAATCTGCCTTGAGAAATGAAATGAAAATAATTCCTGTAATGGGGCCCTGACACCATTTGAGAAATTCTGGTGGTTTTGCAGCTCAAAGTGGAGGAAATCACTACTTCTAAACTTTCACATGGCCTGAAGTTGCTGCTTTTCTACCAAAAGGGAAATAAATCTGTTGTGTTTTTGGTGTACCTGGTGGTGCCCATCACCATTGTGACCATGTGAATGGGCAGGAGCAATGGGCAGGAATATCCTGGGATGTTTTGGGGCTGGGTTAAGGAGACCCCAGCAACAGGGCAGCAGGTGTCCTGCAGGGATTGCTCCTGCACAGCTGGATCTGTGCTCCTCTGCTTTGCTTTCACGCTCACTTTATTATTCCTACAATCTGTGCCAGCAGAGGCTGGGAGGCAGAGTGTGGTTCCTCAGGGAATCCTGGCTGTCCATGTGGATGTTTAACAAGCACATCTTCCCTCTCCCAGAATGGCACTCAGGAGCTGTCCCCTGGTCCAGAGCCCCCATTTTTCAACGTAACCAGCCTGACCCTGCTGCCTTCTCTGAGCGCCGAGAGCGCGCCGGCCGGCAAAACCTTTGGGGATGTGCTGGAAGAAGTGAGACCAGAGTATCGAGAGGTGAGAGCTTCAGGGAAGCCCTAAAACCTGCTGGAGAAATTGCCTTTAAATTCTTGTCCCTCATCCCACAAGCCTGTGAGTTGTGGTGCCCTCAGACCAAACCAGGTTTCGTGTCTCTGGTAGGCAGGGACAGAGCATTTCCATGTCCATGCACTGAATGGGAATAAAATGGGTGGGTAAAGGGGGAAATAAAAGCCCCTCATTCAGCAAAAAGCAGATTTCCCCTTCTGCTTCAAAACAAAATAGCAGCTGATTAAGTAGGCAAATATTTTACAGGGATTTTTTACAATCGAGGTCACCTTTGATGCCTCTGCCGTGGAATGTAAATGAAATGAAATCAGAATGTCAGAAACGGTTCTGTTTGCAATGCTCAGCATTTAGATACGATGTTCAGAGCAAGAGTTTCACCTCATTGCTGTCTCCTTACTCCCTGCAGTAAGGCAGGGAGGCATTCTGAAAAATCTCACTTATTTCCTCCCTTTTCTACGTGCAGTGGTGGAGTTCATCCAGCACGCAGGACAAGTGGAATATCAAGGCCCAGAGCAGCAGTTCAAAGCACAAATTGCCCACTGCTGCTGCAACAAGTCGAATTATAAATAATTTAAAACAACAGCAACGACAAACCAAGCACAATAAAGCACCACAAAACCAACCCACCCTTAAATACATCAAATGAGCTCTTCAAAGGATGCTCTTAATGTGCTGCTCAGCCTTTAATGCAAATCTCAATTTCACACCCAGGGAGAAGTTGCTGAAGTGACTTTTGTGGGTGCAAACCCCAGGAACTCTGCAGAGAATGCAGTAAGTGTGATGGAATGATGCTGGAATTGGGGTGTTTGGGACTGATGGAATGGTGCTGGAATTGGGGTGTTTGGGATTGATGGAATGGTGCTGGAATTGGGGTGTTTGGGATTGATGGGATGATGCTGGAGCTGGGGTGTTTGGGATTGATGGAATGATGCTGGAACTGGGGTGTTTGGGATTGGTGGATATTTGGGTATTTTGATCAAATACCAAATGGATATTTGATTTTTTCTTTGCTGGGCGACCAGAGGAAGATGGGAATGCTGTGCTTTGGAAATTCACACCACCAGAAAGCTTTTTGGGGCAACAAAGTGAATTTGGGCTGTTTATGATCTCTTTATATTATTGAAGTTGTATGTGTTAGGCCAGGCTGGTATCCAGGGCAAACCTGGTCTCTAATTTTCATCCTACCACCCTGCTGCTTTATTTTAACTAAACAAAGGAAATTAGAAAAGCACTTAATTCATTCCATCACTCACCTTGCATGGACATTGTGACTGCCTATTCTCTTCCTACAGATAAATTCTTTCCATGATTTACCAGCTTAAATTTGTGCTTTGGCAGTAAAATATAACAGTAATTCTGACATCTGCCAGTAAAGCATGAGGAAGCAGAGTCCCTATCCAGTTTAAAGTGCCACCTGCCTGTCCCTTCAGTGTCTGCCTGACTCTGGTGGTTTTGTTCCAGACTGAGCATAACTTCCTGACAGTGGAGAGATACTCCAACATTTCCAGCAGCTGGCGTGTGGTGCTGAACGACGCCTCCTGGGACACCAGGTGGGTGCCCTGAGCAATTTCCCTGGCCCACAGAATCCAGGGACTCATTCCAGTCTAACCTGAAGGGCTTCATTCCAGAGCTCCCAGCCCCAGGTTAGTCTTGGCCCTGCAGGTGATGCTCTCCAGATGATACTTGGGGGGGTAATTTGGCAAAACTTGTGTTCCCCTTGGCTCCAGAGTCTGGAATGGAAGCTTGCAAATTTGGGAAAGAGAGGAGGAAGGGCAGGAATTACAGAAGGTTTGTGGTCCAGCTTGCTCCTAGCTATATCCTTGAATAAGATGCCAAAGAGAAAACAGGAGAAACTCACAGGGAAAACTGGCCAGATGTGCTGCGCAGCATAAACAGAAAACAACTTTTAAAAGCTTGGAAGAAAGAAAAGTGAAGGCAGGAGGTGTCAGATTTCTGGAGAAATACCCACAAAGCAGCAAGGCTGGTGACACCTTTCAGGGCTGTAGGTGAAGCTTCATTCCAGAGCTCCAAACCCCAGGTTAGTCTTGGCCCTGCAAGTGATGCTTTCCAGAGGAGGATCAGCTCGTGTTTGAGGGGGTTAATTTGGCAAAACTGGTGTTCCCCTTGGCTCCAGAGTCTGGAATGGAGGCTTACAAATTTGGGAAAGAGAGGAGGAAGGGCAGGAATTACTGAAGGTTTCTGGTCCAGCTTGCTCCTAGCCTATATCCATCCCTCTGGCACACTGTGGGGATGAATAAGATGCCAAAGAGAAAACAGGAGAAACTCACAGGGAAAACTGGCCACATGTGCTGAGCAGCATAAACAGAAAACAACTTTTAAAAGCTTGGAAGAAAGAAAAGTGAAGGCTGGAGGTGTCAGATTTCTGGAGAAAGACCCACAAAGCAGCAAGGCTGGTGACACCTTTCAGAGCTGTAGGTGAAGATTCCTCAGCTTCCCAAGAAGGGCTCCCTCAGAGCCAGCTGAAAAATCCCTCGTGTCCAGATGATGTGTGGGGTTTCGAGGCTGAGCATTCTCTGCAGAGTTTTGGGGCTTGAACAGAAAGGCTTTTGCACAAGGAGTCTGTAAAAGAAAATGGGCTTTTGATGTGGGAATGGGTGCCAAAAGTCCTGAGCTCAATTATTATAGATTTTGTGATTTAAGTAACGATCCACCCTCTCAGTTTAGCTCTGCCCCTGCACAGTGAGGACGTTAAGATGCTCCAGGGAAGTTTATTTTATCTCGTGGCACGCAGTGAGCTCCAATGAAACCTGCATTTCCTTGCTGACTGCAGTTTTGGGCCTGTTTTGCAGGTTTTACTGGAGCAAAGGCACCAGTGGCCGGAGCAACGTGACCATTGAGTGGCACATCCCGGCTGGCACGGAGCCCGGCGTGTACCGGCTGCGCTACTTCGGGCACTACAAGAAGAGGGCCAGCTTCTTTCGTGTCATCTCTGTCCCCTTTGAGGGCTCATCCTCAACATTTCAAATCACAGCTCCATAGGTGGCCCCCTTCCCTAAAGGAATGGACAGGAGATTTGGTGTCTGGGCTCTTGTGGGTTCTCTCCAACTCCAGGTGATTCCGTGATGTTCTGGGAGGGTTTTTTGGTCACTGCTGCCCCTCGAGTGCTGCTGGTTGTCATTTGATGTGCAAAGATTGACTCCCTGGGAAGTTTTGTCATTTCCCTACAGCTGAGTCTCTTCAGTCAAGTGGTTTCTGTCCTGGCCAGGCCAGATTTCAGCTGATTCTTATTGTAATGATGATGTAAATTCTTCTTTACTCATTAAACCGGTGTGTGTTGATGGTGAATGGGCTCTCCTGGAGGGAATTAGATGGAAATCAGTAAGAACTGAATTCATGAGTTAAAGCTGTGGGTGAGGCTGCCCTGAACAGACCCCAGCCTGCTTTGCTGGAGCATCAGGAAGGAACCAAGGCCATCAGGCCACCCAGAGTCACCTACAGGTGGGTCACCAGAAGGGTTTGTGGTCCCTCTCCAACACACACAAGAGTTCATCCAGGCACAGAATGAAAATACCATTGCAGGGTACAAGGACAGTGCCCAAACCTGTTGGCTGAAAGGGTTTCACCACAAAAAATGGAATTCACCCCAGGAATGTAGAGGATCTTCCCAGGAGGGTTTCAGAGCTGCCTGGACAAAGCCATGACCACCCTGACCCAGTGTTGGTGGCAGGTCCCTCCTGAGCTGCCTCCCACCAGTGCTGCCATAAGTGAGGACAGCTCCACAGTCCCTAAATCTCCTCTGCCCTCTACAAGTGGTAGAATCAGGGGCCACAAGGAGAATAAAACATATTTCAGGTCTGGGTTTAGGATTCTTGTAGGGCCTGACAGCTAAACAACTGTAAATGTTTAATAAGCTCCAATAATGTGTACCAATTTTGTATGCAATCTCCTTAATTCTTCAGAGAATCATCAATCAGATAATTTTGCCTCTCTTTAAAATCAGTAGGAGAGGATGAATTATTCATTTCCAAGCAGCTGCAATCAGTCTCAGAGATCCCCATCCGGAGAAGCTCAAAGCAGTTGCAGTACTGAGTCAGGAAAAAGAGAGAGCTTTGAAGGAAGATCACTGGGAATCAAATCCCAGGGGATGCTCCTGATGTCCTGTCCTAATAACCCACCCAGCCACCCCACTAACAGCAGGGTTTTTTTCAGTAGGATATGTTTAGGACGTGTTTAAGCAAGCCAAGCTGAGTTGCACATTAAAATATTTACCCTCTAAACCATGAACATCTGACCCCAAACGAGAATTTTTAGGAAGTAGGGGAGAGGGGATGTTGACAACCAGAATTAGGATATCTGGAGAGTCCTTTGTGCCCTAGAGCAGGTCCCCTTGTGAAACACCTTGTGTTTAGTGGGCAGAATTTAGGGGGCAATTTTTGGGGGATTTTCATCGTATTTTGTGTGTAGAAAACTTCCTTTTATTTGCTTTTATTTGCTCTGTTACAGCATGGTGGCTGTTGGAAGGCAGTGACCAGCAGCCCTTCCCTGCTTCCCCGCACGCTTTTTTGGGATGCTGTGCCTGGATCCAGCCGCCACTAGGTGCCAGTGCTGTTTTACACGAGAACAAGCTCGAGCCAAAGCCTAGGAAAAAAAAAACAAAAAGAAAAAAAGAATTTTCCAGGAATTTGGGCGCCTCGCCAGCTGTTAAATATAGCACTCGCTACTCCTCACAGTTGCTCGTCCCTCTCGCCTCGACGTGGAGCCATTTGTGCCCTGCTACGTGCTGGGGAGAAGGGCAGAATTCCACCTTTGTTTTATTTTTGTTGGCGTGGGATATGAAGTCCCAGGAACTCGAGAAACTTGTGCCGGCAGCCCGGGCTGCTGTGCACGACTCGAGGGCTCCCTCCTGCACATCGTGTCCCTTCCCAAACTCACCAGCAGGATCAGGAGATGCTAATTTGGGATCTGACCCCAGGCCCTGGGGGAGAGGGGAGAATCCTCTGCAGGCTTTGATGATTCTCTGAAAGAATTAAGGAGACTGCATGCACAATTGGTACACATTATTGGAGCTTATTAAACATTTACAGTTGTTTAGCTGTCAGGCCCTACAAGAATCCTAAATGCAGGATTTGGGATTTTTTGGATCCTGTGGTTGTCTGGGGTTTTTTTCCAGCATGCCACAGAGGGTATTTGTGTGCTGTCTATCTGCAGCTCTCTGGTTTTTAACATCTCCACAACCAGGGCTGGGGACCAAGGAATGTCACTTTTCCAATGTTTATTCCTTCAGCAAACCCAAATCTGGATGGGCACAATCCTGTGGATAGCTGGAGTCAGGGCAGGATGAGGCTCTGGGCATGGACAGGAGTTTGAGGTGTCCAGGGAGAGAGCAGCCCACCCCAAGCATCCCCAAAGGACAGGGCCTGGTGGGCAGGGGCTGTCTAAGCCCCCACCAGCACTTCAAAAAGGACAGCTGAGAACTGGAATTTTATCCAAGACTGAGATTTTGGGGGACACAACAAAGAATAAGAAAGGAACATCCATCCCATCAGACCGTGAGTAGCACCAGGGCCAGGCTGACCCTCAGTCAGTGACCAGCAGGGATTGGTGACCCCTCACTGGGATGTCACCTTCAAAGGTCATTTGGTTTGAGGTTTTTTCCTCAAAAAGCGGAAATCCAGGTAGGTATGTGATGGAGCAAGGAGATGAGGTGGTCCCTGGGAGATCAAGGTGGGAAAAGGGGGCCATGCAAGCTCCAAGGTCAGGCAGATCCCTTTGAAAGTCGCATTATCCCATGGACTAAGGGGTTTCAGTGGGACATGGGAGTTTCCCTGTGGGATGTTCCAGGGTCTGGCCAGCTCCAAACACAGAGTTGTGTCACCCTCAGAGATGTTTTATTCTCACTCCGCACCTCAGAAGAGAGGCCCTGTGTTGTACAGACTTCCAGGAAGGCGCTGGCTGGAAGAAGGGAGATGGAAAATGCAGTTTTTGTACCCCCTGCCTTGCCAGCAGCCAAAGATGAGGCCATCTGCTGATTTTTCTGGGCATTGATCTCATCACTTACACCTCAAACTTGTCTTAGAATTGGTGGTGGAGGGTGGTCATGGTTTTTGGCTTTGTCTTGCTCTCCACTGGGAACCCACATCTTTACAAATGGGAAATAATGTTTTGTTTAAGTTGGGCTGTGGGGTTTGAGATTCCTTGGAAAATCATCCTTGCTCTCCCAAACTGACCAGCCAATTTCTGCTGACCAAAGATGGAATCTCAGTTGTGCCAGGGGGGAAATGTTACAGCACAACAGCAAATTCTCCATTGCCCTGGTTTTGGAGGAAATGAAAGCAGGGCATCAGGAAAAGCTAATGAGGGAAATAATAGAGCTGGCAGAGCTGCTGGAGCCCAGAGTACAGCTGGCCTCTTTGGAAGAGCAATGTCAAGCTATTTTGGCAAAATCTCTTTTGGAGTGGCAGAGAGGCCTTGGCCTGTGTTATCAGTAGCAAGGTACCAGAGCTTCCCCCTTTTTTTTGGGTTTAGGATGGCTCTGGAAAGGTGCAAACCCAGAACCCTTCATGCCAGGAATTGCTGTTTCTCAGTCATTTATCTGGGATGGTCTTCCAAGGAGCAGGGCCTCATCTTAACAAAGATTTACCTATCAGTGACCTGGCAACAGGCTCTTCTCAAGGTGGGGCCAATCCCTCACTGCCCTAAATCACAGATTTCCACATTTACCCCTTGTTTTTGCTTGGTATCTTCTCACTATTGATACAACCCCCAGAAAATCTCCACAGGGATCGGGTAAGGAACAATTACCACTGCAATAAATTCACAGCAAACCCAGTTCCTGTAGCACTGACAGGTAAATGATTACTGACCAAAGAAGTGCTGGGAAAAGAGGCCAAGAACCCCTTGATTTTTCACTTAGAAGTGCAGAAGTACCAAACCTGCCAATTTTCTGCTGTGTGTGTGCTTGGTGAGGGTCACCAAAGTTGCATGTGGGGAACGCTCCTGAACAGCTTGTGCCCCTGCCAGTGTGACCTGGGATCGATCCCTCTGGAGCAAAGAGTGCTCCTGTTTACCACAGATGTATACAAGGACTGAGGCTTGTGTTTAAAAAGTTTTAATGATATTTCAAAGTCCAGTGAATGTCCTCGGATTACTCCAAAATCACAGAGCTGCTTCACAGATTTTAGTCCTGGTTCTAATTTGTAATGGATGATTGAGATGCCATTTTCCCCTTCATTCCCTTTAAACATACATGATTGTCCTCCAGTAAATGGAAATTGTGATTTTTCGCTACACTTCACAGTGTTAAAACTCTATACAAACCTTGTACTACTCGTACAAAAATAAGTGCTTCATGCACACATTTTTAATACTGCTTCTTGCCCTTTGCTTTGACATCTTTCTGAACTTATATAAATAGCTGAAAAAGCAGACTAAACTCACTGAACATGGAAAGTGAGAAACATTTCCTGCCAACGGTTTGAGAGACTCTCCTGGCTATATTTCCTTGTTGGCAAACACCACTTAAAGACATATACAGAAGAGAAAAAAAAAAAAGCCACAAAATCCATAACACTCTTGGTTATTTGGCCCTCTGTGACCAGGTCTGTCCTTTGCTGTGAAGCCAAACGTGGCCAGCAGCAGCCACAGAGGGCTTGTAATACCTTTAGGGTCACCCTAACGAGCTACTTTATAAATAGGAGGGGTCTAATGGGATCTCAGACTGTACAGCTGATGGGGTTTGTTCCATTCTGGGGGAAACTGAGTAAGAAGAGGAAAGAAACAGCTGGTGGCTGCAGTCACCATCTTGCCACAGACCCTGGTGCTTTGCACAGCTTGGGGGATGCACAGGAAAAGCTTCCCTTGGAATGGCTTCTGCTCTGCCACATCACAGCATCTAAAGCAGCTGAAAAATCTGGGGCCAGATCTGCTGGGTGTCATCAACCCAGTTGGGAATTCTTCCTCCCCAAATGGTCCTTTTGGTCCTAGACTGAACAAATTCAAGTTTTCTTAGTGTGCATCATCATGTAGGGTTTATGATATAGGATTAATGTGTCTGCTGTAGTTACCCAGCACTGGATTCCTCCTATATCTCCACAGCATCATTGCTCCTGCCTCGATCCCATGGCAAAAATAAATGGATAATGCCCCTGCTGTACACCCAGCATCCTCAAAGGGGTCAAACACAACACCAACTCTGGTGCTCTCCAAATTAAGAGGTGCCTTTACTGTTGGCAAGATCCCTCTTCCACTAAATTAATTTTTGCTGGAATCAGAGCAGACAGCAACCTTGATTTAATGTGTAAAGGCAGGCAGGGCTCTGTCCAACCTGGGAAAATGTTCTTTGGATATAATTTTATTCCTGTCGAGGTGCCTGCTATTACTGGGCCATGGCCGTGAGCTCTCATGCTCTAATTAAGTAGGGAATTGGCCTTAATGAATAGCACTTTTCTGCTCCTCAGGCTTAAAAGTTTCCCTATTTTTCAGTGAATGTGCCATTTGATGAGAGGCACACAAAAATACACTGATTGCTGATTTTCGTATATGGCTGGGAGGGAGCAAAGTAAGAGGGAAAGCTCTGCTGAATTCTTGTGCCCTGCTTTAAAAATAAAATTAGCACGGAAGCCTGTTAAAAATTAGCCTCTAGGGCTGGGCAAAAATGTTTAGGATAAATGGTTTTTTGCCTTGGCAAAGAAGAATTTCAAAGAGCCTTGAGATGCTCCATGCTGGTGGGATCCGGGGCAGGGAGAGGCAAACTCATGTGGCCGAGGGACACCTCTGCTCTGGCCTGGGAAACTTTGGGGTGGATGCAGGAGAATTCCTGGTGCACAGAGGGGTTTGCTGGGTCTCCCCATCCTTCCTCAGTCCTGGTCACAACAGCCACAGGACCAACTGTTTTCAGCACAGGTTGTTGCTTGTAAACACACACACAATAGGTGTATGAATATATATACATATAAAAATATATATATACACCTGAGAACCTCTCATTTCCTGGGCTGAGCTTTGGCTTTCTAGTGTGAAAATCTGATTTTGCACCATTTAAAAAAAATTTCTCCTCCCCCTGCCCCGTTACAAAACTAAAGACCTACAAGCCTGAAACTCCAACTAGAATGAACCTTAGGCCACAGATTAGCTTAAAATCATGAGGGTGTTGAATTAGCAGACTCAGATTGCTTTTCTTTGCCTTTCTGCCTGTGCTGGGTTTAAGGGAATTTGGTTAAAAGGCTCCGTAGCCGTCGCTCCGTGCGGCGACGGCGAAGGCAGGATAGGCTTCATAGGTCGCATACGTGGCCAAATCTTGTCCCAATGTCACTGCTTGCTTGAGCTGAGTGGCTGTGACAGTGGCAGCTGCATTAGCAATGGTGTATCCTGAAGGAAAAAAAGAAGGAAAACCCGTGGATTAATGAAAATCCATCCAAAATTCACCATCGCCCCGTAGGTTTTGATGGGACGACCTAAAGAGGGAATGACTTGGGCAGCAGTGAGTTTGTTAGTGGGAACAATGTAAATAAATGAAATAATGAATAGGAAAATGAAAGCATTTCCTCACCCATGATTAGTTAAACACAGTGCTGGAAAAACACTCCCTGTTGAATATTTTTTCCTCATGTTTTGATTATTTCTAATGGTGCTCTGGACAGGTCCACCCTATATGGTATGAGGAGGGCAAGGAAACAACCTTAAATAGGTTGAATTAAATTCCCTTTAAAGAGGAGAAAATTGGGCAGGATTCTTGAAGAAAATATAGCTCTGATCCCTTCATAACCAAAATACAGACAGTTCAGGACAGCCATGGTAGGGAAATCCTCTCAATGCAATGGCAGGGAGCAAATATTTGGTGGACGGGATTTTTTGGGTTTTTTCCCATTGGTTTCTAATGGAAAATGTGGTTTCAACACTTCCAGATTTTCCATGGGAAGATGTAAGCGTTTTTGTTTGAGAATGAATCACTGGGAAAACAGCATCATTTGGGGCTTGTTCCTCTGAAGGCAGGGCATAGCAGCTTGTCAAGCAGACCGCAGTGTTTTGTTGTAAAAGAATCAGGGATTAAGACAAAGCCTAAATTTGGGAAGAGGAGCTGGGGTATCCATTGGATCTGCTGGAGCAGGCTCTGCTGCCAAAATACATCTCCCAGGATCCTGTCTGACCATGTGGGCAATGGGATCAACTCCAGGTCAGCCAGAGCCAAGGTCCTCTTGGTGGGGGAATGGAAATATTGGGCAACAGGGAGCACACATTGCCTCATTGGAGGTGTCACTTTGGGGAAAAAAACACAATGAATTCCTTACCATTTGAATATTGTGCCTCTCCAGAGTATTTTCTTTGCACCAGCAAAGCCAGGTGCAACATCTCAAGCAGCAATTGAGAAATCTGGGACTTAAGGCACAGCTGCCACCATTGGGAGAGAAATGAGCTGCGAGCTGGGCATGGCCTGAGCTGAGCTTTAGCAAGCCCTGACCAAGGCCTGGTGTGTGCTGCAAGCAGCAACTTTAGTGCATGTCCATTTGCCAAGCTCCCAAGACAAATAAATAAGGGTGGATGAAAGAAAAGGAGAGATGCTAATTAAGCAGTAAGTGGGGGCTGGATTCAATAAAGAGCCCATTTGGTTTCCACGCTGCGGAAGCTGCACAAGCCCAGACAAATTGATTTTTCTGTGGCTTTTGCGGACTCCTGTGGCAGGAAGCCGGATAGATGTTTTATTTTTTTTCTTTAAATCCATCCTTGAGACACTCCAAACAACTCAGTAGTACTGACTAATGGGTTCCTCATGTGCAGCTTGGCACCTGGTGCTGCCTCTCCATCAGAACTGCTGTCATGCTGGAGAGCACGGCAAATGTAATTCCTGTGTTTTCCGTGATTTTCCAAGATGTTTTGGGCAGTTGCAAGAGCTACAAATTCTCAAACTGGGAGAAAAACCTTCTGTGGGGGTGTGAGAGCTGGGATTGGATCCAAACTTTCATGGCTCCGTCATTTCTTTGGCAGATGAAATCCCAAATGTTGGTTCACAAGGGGCTGGGGGTGCTGGGGGAGGACAGAGAGCCCATGAATTCATCAGCCTTGCAGGGAGGAGGATCTCCTCCATCCTGGTGACATCAGGGCCAGGGAGGGGACTCATGCCAGATGTGGCACTGGGGATGCCAGCTTTGCATCCTGTGTTGCTTCTGGGACTCCCAGTTGAAGGAGGTTTTCACAAACTGGGAGGAGAGGAGGGGATGTGTGGAGCTGGGATGGGCCTCTGGATGTTGGTGTTCTCTGCCCTTGGACACTGCTCTGACCCCCTTGGACATAATCCCAGCTGTGGCATTGTTCTGAGGGATTGGGGTTGGAGCTGAGCCCCCCACCCCAGTTCCCACAACCTGAATTGCTCTGGGGTGTGGACACAGAAATTTGTGATAAAATCCTTTATGGGCAATAAACTGGCACAGGCTGCCCAGAGAAGCTGTGGCTGCCCCTGGATCCCTGGCAGTGCCCAAGGCCAGGCTGGACAGGTCTTGGAGGAGCCTGGGACAGTGGAAGGTGTCCCTGACATGGCAGGGGGTGGAATTATGTGATCTTTAGGGTCCCTTCCAACCCAAAGCAGTCCGAAATTCTCTGCTAAAGATGCCAGACACACAAGCAACGTGAATCACTACAGGGGAGCACAACCAGGCCAGTCCTCAGCAACCAAAACCTGCTTCATTCCTCACACCCACAAGGAGCCACCAGGAAAAATGACATTCCAGGAGCCCTCTGCTGTACAGACATGCCAATACCTGGGAAAGCTGGCGCTGCAGGAGGCACCTCTGCCCCCTCCACGGGGATGCCCAGGGTCTGCAGGGTGTACTCTGCCGCGTAGGTCTTGGCCTCGTCGATGTAGGCGCTGAGCTTGGGCGGTGTGAAGGGGTGTCTGTGGGCACAGCACAAAGTTAGCTGGGTTTGCTTTCCTGCCAGATGTTTTCATTACTTAGTTTTAAATACAAGAGAAGGTATAAAGATCTGGCTCTTAAGGGTTATTAGGGAGTGGGTTCTCCTGAACTTTCCACCGCATTCGCTTGCGATTGGAGGCAATGTTGGATGGATCCTCATTTAGGAGCCTTGGAGTGGTGATAGCACAAAGTTAGCTGGGTTTGCTTTCCCCAGGGCTTTCCTGCCAGATGTTTTCATTACTTAGTTTTAAATACAAAAGAAGGTATAAAGATCTGGCTCTTCAGGGTTATTAGGTTCTCCTGATCTTTCCACCGCACTCGCGATTGGAGGCAATCACAGTGTTGGATGGATCCTCACTTAGGAGCCTTGGAGTGGTGATAGCACAAAGTTAGCTGGGTTTGCTTTCCCCAGGGCTTTCCTGCCAGATGTTTTTATTACTTAGTTTTAAATACAAGAGAAGGTATAAAGATCTGGCTCTTCAGGGTTATTAGGTTCTCCTGATCTTTCCACTGCACTTGCTTGCGATTGGAGGCGATCGCAATGTTGGATGGATCCTCACTTAAGAGCCTTGGGGTAGTGATAGGACAATCTGTTTTCTTTGGTGCTAGGTAAGGTTTTATATTTTTTCTTGGGGCCCATTTTTGATCCACTTAGAGCTGGCACCACCCCACGCAGCAAATGGAAGCGTGGCTTCCCTGGGCTGCTGCATTACCAGAGCTGCTCTCCTCCGCGTGGTCTGCTCCCTTGCTGGGGTTATCGACCCTGGACACAACCTCCTTGCAGAGGTTGTTGTGCTTTTTCCATCAAAAAATAACCCCAAATAACCCTGCTGCGTTTTTTCTTTACAATACCCAGCCTGGGCTTTTCTTTACAATACACGGCAAAGAGTGGTTTTGGTCAGAAATGTTTACAATCGTATTTGGAGCTGAAATATCAGCATGTACCTTCAAATTCCTCTCATTTCCCCACAAGGGCTATTGTTTGCTTTCTTTTTGTACAAAAAAAGCACCCTTTTGCTTGATTGTATCTGCCTTTCTGTAATGTTTGCACCAGCAGAGAGAGCACCAAGCACAGCACTTATTATATTCTGTGGATATCTTTCTCCTTGTACTTTTTTAAAAAAGTATTTAATATATATGTATATTAACATACATATATTAATATAGATATACATATTTGTATATATACTAACATATATAACTATTATATAATTATATATTTATATATAATACAAAATAATATAATAATATATATAATATATTCTTTGTATATATATTATATACATACATTATATAATATATCTTGGTATATATTATAATTTATAATATAAATTATATATATAAAATATAATTATATCTATTGATACATATATATGTATATATAATTATATAATCATATCTTATTTAATAAATAAAGATTCACATATATAAAAATAAATATAGATTTAATAAATTAAACAAATTTTAAAATTAAAAATTAAAGAATTAAATTTTAAAATTAAATTAACATTTAATAAATATATATGCATTAAATAATCTAAAATATATTTAATAAATTTTTTAAAAATAAAAGGAAATGGAGACCTGTGTGCTTGGGACTTTTAAGACAGCTGTTAGGTAAAATAGAATTTAAAAAATAAAGCCTAAGCCTCAGAAACCTTCCACTAATGACATACATGGTGGGGTTCTGGCTGGCAAGGGCAGGGATGGTGATTTTGTAGAGGAAGAGCTGTCTTTGATCCTGGCCAATGGCAGAGTGGAGCTGGTACACAGGCTGTCCCCAGTTGTTTTTCTGGCAGATTTCTTCTAAGATCTAGAGGGGAAAAAAAAAATAGGGATTTGTGCTGGGGTTAATTGCTGTGCAGAAGCCTCCATGCCCTGTGCTGGGCAGCTGCCTTCCCTCACAAGGTTTTCAGGGAGTCCTGGCAGCTTCCTCAAAGCTTAGCAAAAAATCCAAAATAAATGGCAGATAGAATACTGCACCCAGCTTGAAGTGTAAGATTCATCTAAATGCTTTATACATTAATATCTGTTTAATTCCTGAAATTATTCCCTGTTCAGTTGGGCATCTGAGTCCTTCTGCTGATTAGATTATTTCAGTGTGGTTTGCTTTGAATCCTCCTCAGAAGCTCTGTCTCATGGATGTCTGTTTCAGAGGACTAAAGAAATTCGGGTTGCATTCATCTCCTCTGGCTTAGTGGGTTACAGAGCACAAGAAGTCCAAATAGGCTTCTTTTTAAAAAGAAAAAAGGTTGTGTTTCCATCCAATTAATTCCACGGGCTTCAGCAGGCGATTGCAGCTTTTGAAATGCTGAACCATGTTGCCCTCAGCCTTGGCACAGCTGGTCCCATGGTAATTGGGAATTGCTGTCCAGAAACACTCCTGCTTTGGCTTGGGATTCCAGGGGTTTTTAACCCACTGTCTGTGAGCTGTCCCAGCTGGGATTGATCACTTTTCATTAAACCAGGTTACTCTGACCTGGCCCTGAGCATTTCCAGGGATGGGGCAGTCACAGTTTCTCTGAAAAACCTGTGCCAGAGCCTCACCCCCATCACAGCCAAGAATTTCCTCCCAATATCCCATCTATCCCTGCCCCCTGGCAGTGGGAAGCCATTCCCTGTGTCCTGGCACTCCAAGCCCTTTAAAAGTCTCTCTCCATCTTTCTTGCAGCCCCTTCAGGCACTGGAAGGCCACAATGAGGTCACCCTGAGGTCTACCTCATTTACAGCTTACTTTAGAATGGCTTTAAAACTAAAAAGAAAAATTTAAACCTCACTGCTGCTTTTAATTTTGCCACTACAGCTCCAGCTGAAGTTTGCGTCTTGCAGTGTAAAATGCTTCATTACATAGTTCAGTTCTCAATTACAACAGCTCATTTTTTCACTGTGGCAACACTTGTTCCCTGCTGTCCCAACTCCTTTATAGGTTGGCTTTATAAAAATGAATTTCACCTGCCCTAAGGCCCTGCAGAATCATTCCAGGGATTTCACACCTCTAGTAGAAGGTCCCTCTATGCATGGCACGAGTTGGTACTAGATGAGCTTAAAGATCCCCTCCATCCCAAACTATTCTGTGATTCTGTGATTTGCTGACAGAACAGAATAAGGGGACTTTTGCAGGAGGGAAAAATCCCACTGTCCAGTTTTCTGGGAGAAAACAAGGATATTTGCATAAACTTTGGCAAACTGGATGCTGTGGCAATTGGAGTGTTAAAAGGCAAAGACATGCTTCAAAATTCAGGGTGAAGTTGGTTTCTTGTGTTGCTCTGCACAATATAAGGGTTGTAAAACAGTTACTGCCAGAGCTGGACATTCAGAAACTCAGGGAATTTATTGTGGATTTCTCCTCAGCCCTCTTCATACATCTGCATCGACACACGCAACCAAATCAAAGAGTTTCCATGCTAGGCTGGGTTACATCAACACTTCTTTTGCCACAAATGATTTGAAAATTTGCATTATTTTTCTATACTTGTGCATTGTTCCCTGGTGAAGCCCCAGGTGACAAATTTTATGTGTCAAACCCATTGCGGGTGGGAATTCCTTCACTCGTGGTGCTTTTATGGCGCGACAGCCAGAACCGGATTAAGGCATTTATGACAACTCTCCCCTGACACTCAAGGTGATCTTAAAGGTCTTCTCCAAGCCCAACCATTCCACAACTCCATGAGGCACGTGGATATTGCAAGATGCAATCGTGCAGCTCATTTTTTAATGATTTTGAGACACAAGAACGGATTTATTTACCAGGCCGCGGCGCAGATCCAACGAGGGACCCGTTTTGCCAACACAACCCTTGGGACATGGCTGCTCTTTTTGGGGTCACGTACCTGAGGGGCGAGTTTGATCCCTTGGGGCTTTAGCGTGACGTGGTTCATGGGGGTGAGCTCCATTCCTGGCAGGAGGTCGTAGAGCTTCTCCTCTCCCCTCTTGTCTCCCTTGAGGTGGTATCCGCGCCCCAGGCCCGGGAACGCCAGGTAGCCGCGGCCTCCCAGGCCTCGGACGCCCGCAGCCCCTACAGGTACATTCATGTAAATTTCTAGGAATGTAAGAAGGCATTAAACCGAATCAAATCACGGGAAAAAGGACCCTGATTCTCGCTGAAATGGAAAAGTTAGCCCCGCTTGCTGGGAGGGTTGGGAAGCAGGTGGGCAGGAGGTCCCAGGTTCTGGTGGTGGGATAACACAGGCTCGACACTGACACCCTTTCTTGGATAGGTGAGGGGATTTGGGGAAAAACTGCTTCTTTCTGTCAATTTTTCATCATCTCTGGTCAGTTTTGATTTCAGGACAGCTTTTTTAGCCAGCTTTGCAGCTGGAAATCAGAGAGGGGACAGCTGGCATCTTTTGTTACCCACCAGTGTAATTACACCTTGAAGAATTCACAGCTTACACAATTTCATACCTACATGGACAAAAATCCTCTTTGGTTTTGCCCCATTACATTTCCATTTTTTCTCAGGGGACCTTGCTTGGGAGTCTGGGGAGACCATGAGGCAAGGGACAGGTGGAGAATTATCACATCTGCTCTTTTCCTAATACAACTTTTAGAGAAGGTGGTTTACCAGTGTGGGGAAAAACTTGAGGAACAAGGGGTATTCCTGCTGCCCTGTCTCCTCCCTGCTGAGGGGACAAAAACTGGCCATCATGATCCTTGCCAGGCCTACCAGGGTGCCACACAGAGTTCCAGCCTGCTGTGGGACTTGGCTTGGGGACACACGGCATCATCTTTGGAAGGAAGATCAGATGACAGAGTTATTTCTTTGCTAGCCTCAAACTCACACCTGCACTGACCAAACAATGTCTGCATTGACATTTAATTTGAGGGTGCCTGAGTGTGGGGATTTGATTTGGCTCCAGGTAGGGTCACCCAAGAGTTTTCAGAAATACTCTCTTTTATTCATAGATTGAATTAGTTGAATTAACTATTATTAAGTTAACAATACCCCAAAAGGGGGCCTCCACCTCCCAGAGCACAGAATGGCTTGTTTGATTCCCTATCCTGCACCAGGGCAATGTGACTTGCTTGGAAAACTCCACAGCTTTGGGTCAGAAAACACCAGGACTGGTAAAATTTTCCCTGCAACTTTCAAGGACAAGTGTCGCAGACGTCTTTTATGGAAAATCCTTTCTTTAGGATTTTTCCTCCTGAGAAGCTGAGAGGCCTCAGGAACAAAATGTAAACATTGATTAT
>JAWWMS010000282.1:3811372-3822248 GCA_035048045.1 Chlorospingus semifuscus
CCGACCCCTGGAGGAGACATGGGCACGAGGGGGTGGTTTTCATTTATCCAAAGCTCCAAGAGGGAATTACCTCGGACGGAGGGGGGCCGGAGGATGCTCCTGCCGCCGAGCCCCTTGGCGGCGGGGAAGTGCACGTTGGGGATGGCCGCGTAGGCCTGCGGTGCGTAGAAGACCGGGGCGCCCAGGTAGGCGGTGGTGGGGTCGTACAGGTGGCCCAGGGTGTAGGTGTAGTCCCCCTGCAGCACCGGGGCCCTGCCGCCCGTGCCACGCGTGTACCTCACGTAGCTGTCCTTGTCCACCGGCTTGGCCAAGGTCACCTCGATGGGGGAGCCATCCAGCACCTGAGAGAGCAAGGGACAAACACAGGAGGGAAATGATGCCTTGGGGTTTAGCTTTCTTGTTTTCTTTCTCCTTCTTTTTGATTTTGTGCTGCTTGGGTGCGTGGCTTTGGGTTTCATATAAGGGGATGGTAAGGTCTCTTCACAGAGTAGGTAGACACAACAATGCCTTCTCTAGCTGGGGACCAAGGACAGCCAGATCTGGATCTCAGGCCCAAGAGTTTAAACAATGTGGACTGAACAGAGAAAATAAGAAGGATGGGACTTCATGGGCTGGGGCTGTAATTGGACAATTAGCTCCAATATGCTAATGGACCAAAACTTACAAAAATGTGAGAGCTTGTGAACAAGCGCTCTTTTGCTTCCATCTTGGAGCCATCTGGGCAGAGCCAAAGCCATGGCTCTGGTACTGCCAGGGTGTGGCCTTTGAAGGCCCTGCAATAAATATCCTTTTATTAAATATAAATATCCTTCCCCTTAACTCTGTCTAGCCTCTGTTCCAGCTGTTTAAGGCAGCACGGGAAGTGGTTAAAAGTGCTTGATGGAAATCCAATCTACCGGGGAGATGTCCCCACATCCTAACGGGATGGGAAGGTGGAGGAAACCACCCCAAAAAAGCCCTGGATCTCCCTCACATGGATGAAAACTTAACCTGAGAGTGCCCAGCCCTGGCTCCAGCTGGGAGAGGCTCCTTCAGCAAAGCCTTTAAAAGGCTCCACTTCCTGCAAAGCAGCTCATAAGGCAGCGAGATCCCACATGCTCCCGTGCAGAACAGCAATGGCACTAAAAATAGGAGCGGGGTTAACACCTCTTTGGGAACAGCTCTGGCTTTAGAGTGAATTACATGCAGTGCAAGAAGGGCTAAATTCAGCAGCCTCCTCACAAATCCGCATCTGAACTCGGAGCAGATGTTTGGGCTGACCTCGTTTGTCCCACTTTGCCATTCACACGCTGCCCTGCCAGTGTTTTTGTTGGCAGTCTGGAACAAGGATGTGAGTGTGAGCCAGGGGGGATCCTAACCCCTCCTTTCCTAGCTCTTCTTTCAGCTTTTCCTGGTTTTTTTTTCATCTGAGCAGTGAGCTAGAGCCGGGCAAACACTTAGCACAAATCCAAGGAGCCAAAAGGAATCGTTTGTGTACAACAGAGCTGCTGAAAAACAAATTCAGGAATATAAAAGCAACCAGCAAAGAGCAAATTGGGATAACACCTCCAGGAGGGTTTTGGAGCTAATAAAGCAGGTGGCTTTGTGTAATATACTGCACTGTAAGCTCCAGGAATTAACATTTAGAGCAGCTTTTACCTTCCCATTCAAGGCTTTCATGGCCTCCACTGCGTGTTCTCTTTTATTAAAGTGCACAAAGGCGTAGTCTCTAATTTTCTTTACTCTCTCCACTGCACCTGTGGAAAACATTGGAATATTAGTGGGAAGTGGGGGTTAGTCAGAAAGCAGAGATCTGAAAGAGTGGCTCTGTCAGGTTATGAGCCCCTGGAGAGCAAAGGCTGAGCAAGGGTAGAAGAACAAGAGGTCAGTGTCCTCTCACTTCTTTGGATGCATATTCCAGAGGAAAATAATAATGGTTGTAGCCTTTCAAGGCAAACTGGAAGGGTTTGGGGTCAGACACCAGTAAGATTCCCATTAAACTGGAGAGGGTTTCTCCTGTCCAAACTGTTCTGTTGGACACTACCTTTGGTCTTGTGTCTCCCTTCTGTGACAGCCCATGTCCCAGCTGTGGGAACATCTCCCTGTGATCCCCATCTCCCTGCTTTTGTATGTGCATTGGAGGCAGCTTTTGCCATAAAACAAGGAGGTTTTTCTCCTTGACAACCAGCTCAGGATGTTCAGGAAGAATGAACAGCCAGCCCTGGGCACTGGGATGGGCTGGGGCTGATGGGGCAGCAGGTCTCTCCCTAAGAAAAAGCCTCTCCCTAGGAAACAGCTTTTCCCATGGCAGTGGGGCTTCCCTGGATGCCCCAATTCACCTGGACATGGCCCCAGCCAGGCTCTGCAGCTGAGGATGAGGCTTGGGCTGGAGAATCTTTCTTCAGCCTGAATCTTTCTTACATCCAATTTATCCAAAGTAATTCAAATGCAAATGACTTCTTGTTCTTCTTTTCCATGTCCATCCCCCACAGTTTTCTCTTTCCCCTCTCAGCTGCTCTGATGCCAGGAACTCATACTCTGAACTGAGGAGTCTGTCTCCAAAATAACCCCACCAGTCCTGCTCCCCATGGCCACAGCCTTCAGCCATTTCTTTAATTCCTCATCTTCTCTGCTCCTGTGGCTTGAGAAGCACATCAGGGAGCCCAGCCTCCTGTAAAACCCCCAGAAATATCCTTTGGAAACATGGTTAAGGGATACTGAACAACTCTTCTGTTGGCTTCTTATCTCTTAAAGCTGAACAGGTGCACAGGGAAATGTCATATTGCCACAAAAAGCATGCACTTAGAAAAATGCAGGAAGAAACAAATTTCTTTGGTGTTCAGGGGAGTCATCAGGAGCTGCAGAGGGCTAAATGAGCCCTGTCCCAGCCCACAGCCCAAGCAGGCTGCACGTCTTGGAATGACACAGGGATGGTAAAGTAGCACTTTGTGTCCTTCTGGGACAGAGGATGATTTTCCAAGCCTGAATTTATGGGAGTTATATGCTGATGCTTTGTTTACAAGTGGAAGCTTTAATGAACTCGCTGTGTTTTGAATATCCCCCTTCTGCCTGCTGGAGAGCATTCCAGGACACCAATCCTGAGCCAAAAATTCTGCTCTCCCCTGCTTCTGCCTCTGCTGGGCCAAGCAATGTGATTCCCACCCTTGGGTCAGCTCCATGGAGGAGGAATTTCCTTGGGATTCCTAGGGAGCAAGGGCAGGGCTTTTCAGAGAGGCAGCTCTGCAAAAGTCATCAGGCTGTGAATTTGGCATAGATTTAAGGGGTGCTACTTGTGCTGTGTCCCAACTTAGCATTCCTGGTGCTGCCTGTGGCAAGTGCTGTGTCATTGGAAGCTCTGGATCATTTTTTATTGCATGATTTGTTGATGTCAAAACAGCTTCCTAATGCCCTGGATCCAAGGTAATTTCAGCTAAGTAGTGCTGAAATGTGGCTCAGTGAGTGAGGCAGAGAACCACGGCAGGGCAATGAATCATTTCACATCCTTGCTGCCTTTTTTGATCTCACTGTAACTTAAACTGCATTTTCTCTCCCCAAAGCTGGAAGTTTTGCTGCTCTAATGCACCCATTCCTGATTTTAGCCACCAAAATCAAAGCTGTCCATTAAAAAAAAATAATTTCAATGTGAATGCTGAAATGATAAAAGGAAAATGAAAGATGATGCAGAACTTGTTGTTATAGTGGAAAACTTCTTAGGAGCAAAGCAGATGACTGTTACCAAAGTGTCAAAAGGTCACAAATGTGTTTCTGGGGAGTATGAGCTTGCTCAAAGCTTGGGAGCAAAACTGGGTAAATAAAAGAAGGAAACAGTTCAGAGAGTGGGATAACATAAATTTAACTCAGGAGTAAAATGAGTTCTGCAACAGCTCGGTGGTGGCTAAAAGTATGAGCCAGAAATGCTGGAAGGACACAAGGAAAACTCATGAATCCCTTTGCAATGCAGCCTAGTCCAGAAAAAGGCATGAAATGAGAAGTTAGTGGAAGAAAACTGAAGCTCTGCAGCGTATTTTAAAAAATTAATAGAAGGAAGCTAACAGGAGTGAGATGAAAGGAGATTTCCCATTGCCAAGCATCAGTTCCTAATGCCTAATGGACTGTGTGGCTTGCAGAGCTGCAGAAAAGGGTTATTTTTACTTTGTTGGTTTTGGGTGGAATTTCCTAAAGCTGGAGCAGCTCAGAAGTAAAATCTCCTTTGAAAGCCAGCAGGATTTTTATTCCCAACTAATTTTTTTTTTAATTCCCAACTAATTCTCCCTGCTTTTTTTGAAAAATCTCACCCTAAGTACATGTAAGATATTCCACAAAGGAATATTACATTAAATGGAAAGCACTAATTATTCACCAATTTACACAGGGACTGGGGGGAATGTATGAAAATGAGTTCAGAATTTAGTTAGATCAGATAAAAAGCAGTTGTATTAAATCACTCTATTTTTATCACCATCCCTTGCCACAGAAGAATGCTGAAGTCATCCAGCTGCTTCACCAACTCTTATTTAGAAAGACTAAATGATTCCAAAGCATTTTGAGGACACAGGGCAACCCCATGCAGCATTTTGGGTCCCTTCCAGTTGCCAATCCCCCTCCTCCATGGTGGCTGGGAATTAAACAGCCTTTAATGGGATGGCATTTTGGGTGGGAGCCTTCAGCCCCACAACAAGTTTTGTGGCATTTCACAGCAAGAAAAACCCAGCTATTTTTATCTCTTGTGGCATTTTAGGAAGGCAGAAACATTTCCATTTGTTTGGGAGGCACAGCACCTACCTGGTTTGATGCTGTTGAACTCCTTCTCTATGGTCTCCTCGGTGGTGGAGAGCATGAGGTTCCTCACGTAGAGGATCTTCACTGAGGACATGGTGTCCTCATCCACCTCCACCTCTGGCTCTGCCCAGTCCACAGCAATGGGGTGTCCCCACAGCTGGATCCTTCCTTTAAGGGAACAAGGCATGGTCAGTGCTGGGGGGCTTTGCTTCCTCTCACTCCTGCTCACTCTCTATTTCACAGCAAAACAGGCCAAATTCTAAAAACACGACCGAAAAACAGCCTTCCTAGCTCTGCCTTTCCAAAGGTCACACTTGGAATGGCCTCCTGCAAATACCTTTGGAGCCTCCAGAACTGAAAGAAGTGAAAATGTGGAATAATTCACTTTAGGCCTGCATCTCCTCGAGCGCTCCATAAAGGGAAATATTTTAATGCACTTATAAAAATCCCTTTTTGGCCAGCAAAGTTTCATTCCCTCGATACCAGAACAGGGATCCTGAAGTCCCAGTGGGATGAATGAAACAGCAAAAGCAAGGATGTCTGTGTGTGTGTTTGAATTTGTTTGGGGGAAGCTGCAGCAGAAGAAAGGCGGGACACAAAAAGTCCTGATGCATAAAACAGGGTGTGGGTGTGGAGGATAAACCCAGGGGCTCTGTGTACTCTAGACTGAGCTGCTGAGGGGCAGGGAAGAAAAAAAGCAAATAATTCACATTGCTGAATGCTGATGATGCAGTTGGGTTGGTGTCCCCACTCCTTGAGGCTCAGCTCCAGATTCAATGGCCCCTGATGTGAGACTTTCACTGAACTCCAGGGGAATTTCAGAAGTCCAGATTTCTCTCTGTCTGCATGCATGTGTATTACCAAGGTTGCCATTGTAGATTGGCCATTAAATTTTGGTTAATTTATTTATTTTGGTCAGATTTATGGTTCTGTTGAGCTTACAGAAAATTCAATTGAATTGTATTAAAGGTGTTAAATTGGTCAGTTTACTAAGAACTGCTAGTGTTGATTAGTTATTGCTATGAATAATAAACCATTATTAGATATTGTTATGAATAATAAACCATCTAGACCTGAATTGTTGAGGCAGTCTGAGGCTGAGATTGGCAAGGGGGTTTATTCTGTCGGGACTCAACCCTTGGAATTCTTCACTTTTTCCCTCCTCAGCTTTTTGCCTCCCTGGTCTCCACATGAATCATTTAAATCTGATATTAATCAGAGTAATCTGATTGCTTTAATCTGATATTTCTTTAATTGCTTTAATCTAATATTTCTCTGTCTGCTTTATCTGTATAATAAGTAATAGAGTGACCCTTGTCATCAAACCCTGTCACAAATTTATATTCAACCTGCTTTTGCCCAGACCTTGCTGGTGATTCTTTGAGTGACCTAAACCACACATTGGCAGATGGGAGGACAAAGAAAATCCTGCAAAACACTCTAAAAAGGCATCTCTGCTTGGACAACCCATTTAAGAAGGGGTGGGAGCTGTGAAATGAGAGGGTGAGGATAGAATTTGGAGGCTTATTGGAAGAGTAAATAATCAAACCAAATGGGAAGGTGCTGCTCCCTTGGAATCCCTCGGTAATGAGCTGGGATTTGTAGAGCGAGGCTGTTCTGTGCCCCTTTCTGAGTTGCTGTTTTCACTTCAAGGGTGGAAATAATGAACTGGTTGACTTGGAGCAAGGAGCTAAGCTTGGTGCCTCTTGCTGAAAATCAGTCTTTCTCCACCCTCTTGTTTAGCCAGAGACAGGAGAAAATTTAAATTTTTTAATGAAAACTCATGTTTAATGAAAGCTCAAGTTTTGAGCACTTTCTCTACAGAGCTCCCTCAAAAAGCAATGAGGTTCAGTTTAAAGGAAGCATCTGATAATGATATTCACTCTCACATCTGCTGGAGACACATTCAGCTCTGGCTTGAAACTTTTTTCCAGTTCCTGCCTTATGCTTGAGGCTTCAGAAGACTCTGGCTCCTGCTCAGGCCTTTGGAATTCCCTAAATTGTTTACTGAGACATCCCTAAACTGGAAACCCCTCATGCATTGCACATGTCTGCTCAGGGCTCTTGAGTTCCTTCCATCTGTCTCGCTGTCTTTGCTCAGGATTTCAAGTGCTCTGCCTGCCCCTGCCTTCCTTTTCCTCATAAAAACCATGGGAAAGTCATGCTGGAGCACAGAATGTGCCCCCACCATCAGGGAGATGCTTAAACTGAAGAAGAAAATGCAGAATAAAAGGAAAAATTGTCAGTGTGACACATCTCCCCATAGAAAAGAAAATTCAATGCTCAAAATAATGCTCATTTTTTTACACAATAAGAAAAAAAAAATAAGTGATGCAGGGTATTTAATGTATAAAACAGGTGAAAGAAAGAAGGTGGTTCTGAACAAATCTCAAACCCCAAGGTTTGTTGAATGCCTTCAGCAGCCAGTGAGTTCAACAAAACAGTGCAGGAGCATAAGTAAGCAAGAGAAAATTGGTGAAATCCCTGCAAATGCACTTAATGTTAAGTGACTTCTTCACCTAATACCTGCTGAACCTCTCTCTCCCTCACAATGGTCTTTGGCTGTCTCCCAGTGCTGAATTTCATAGATGTACTCTAAAGCAATTCCTCATTCCAATAATTTATTTTTTGCCAAAATATCAGTTTCCAGTCCATGCTCCAGCTTGAATCTCCTCTTGGATGCTTTCCTGAGTGATTCTCCCTTTGAGAAATGGATTTGTAAAGAATTTTAAAAACTTGATAGAAAGTTTACACAGTTTTGTACATCTGTATGCAAACACTGAGATAAGGTGTGTTGACTTAGGAAGGTCATGGAATAGAGATGATACTGTTGAGAGATTGAACTAGAAACAAGTTTTAAAATATGCAATAAGTTTTAAAATATATAAAATGACTAGATATTTTAGAGAATTAGAACTGTGAAAGAGGTATTGTAGTAAGACAATTTGGGTTAAAAATATAGGTGATTGGTGTTGGAATAGCAGTATTGTGTAGATACAGTTAATAGGTTGAAAAATATAAGGTATTGCAACTAGGAAATAGGTTAGTTTGTGATGGAATGGTGTTAAGTTTTATATTTCTTATGTCTCATTTTCTATCAAGACTGGAATAATGGAATAAAATCTTTTAAAATGCCTCTCAGTTACCCCATCTCTGTAAAAGCTGGAAAACCCAACACTCCCTGAGAGGCCACAGATCAGTCTCCATTTTATGTTCAACCCAAGACAAGCACAGGACCAAGCAGAGCTGCATGGATACACACACAGCCAAATCCATCTGGCTGGATTTCCAATAAACCCAAGCTCCTGGAGGACAACCATGGATCAGTCTCCATTTTATGTTCAACCCAAGACAAGCAAGGACCAAGCACATCCCACAGCAGAGCTGCACGGATACACACACAGCCAAATCCATCTGGCTGGATTTCCAATAAACCCAAGCTCCTGAAGGACAACCATGGATCATCAGCACTGCAGGAGATGTAGTGAATCCCACACGCCATGGTGTGTTGGGAAACCTCCTGTTTTGGGTGTGTTTAGCAGAAAACTTCTCTCTGAGGGCAGAAAACCCAGCCAAGTCCACTTCCTTGGATTCCTGGACCCCCTGGAGATGTTGCCACCACACCCCTGAGGTGAATCCACCCGTCTCCACCCCTGCTGACCTGGGAGCAGCTTCCTCCTGGCCATGGCTGCTGCCCGGTGGCTCTCGTACTCCACGAAGGCAAAGCCCCTGTTTTTGGTTTTATCGGCCGCGCTGGGGTAGACGATGACGTCCACGACGCCGTCCGTGACCTTCTTCATCTCTGCCAGGATCTCCTCCCTCTTCTTGGTTTTGGGGATGCCCCCCACGAACAGGCGGCAGTTGTCCACGCTGGCACACACACCCAGGAGCCTCCCGTTCCTAGAACAAGGGAGATGCTTGGTCAGGAGCCAGGAGCCAAGAGAGGGGAAGGTTAAAGCAAAGCTCCTCTTCAGCTGAAATGAAGGATTTGAAGGAGAAACCAAAGCTAAATTTTGCTTTTCCTACTTGTGGTTCTTCCTTTTGCTGCCACCAGGCAACTGCACCTCCCCAACCCAGGTCCTTGTGTTGTTGGTTTGTGGCTTCCCACTCACCTCATGACTGAGGTTTTGGGGGAAGAAAATCTCTTCTCATGGAGAGGCACCATTTGAGGACTCACCAATGAGGATTCACCAATGGGCCCACTTTTGTGCAGACCCCAAAATAAAAATTTCCTTCGTTCACCTCTTTGGGGTCAAAGTATCTCTTATAGGCCTGGAGAAGTGCAACACTTCTTTAGAGGAGTCCTTGGAACAAGGGAAGGAAGGGGAGGAGGTGGAGGTGGGTGAAGCCTGATCCCTAAGACCTTCCAACCTCTGCTACAAAGGACATCTCCAAGGCCTCCATGTTCCTTGACCCACTCAAAGCAGTTCACAACCCATCACTTTTTTAATTAAAAAAGCCATACAACTGCCAGAATGGTTTATCCCAAAAGGTTTTTAAGCAAAGGCGTCAACTCATCCCACTTTGAACTGACAAAAAACATTTAGTGAGGTTGAAATCCAACAAACACGTATTAGTGGGCCCATCTGTTGTTGATTTCTGGGTGTTTTGTTCCCTCAAACATGAGGGCTTTTTCTGTTCCTTTCTATTAGGAAATGTCACTATTTGCCAATTGGTTTCCATCCTATTTCACCATTTTTTGCAATTGCTCCATCTACCAAAACATATCTGCACAATCTGTCACGAGGGAGACTGTGAATAGAATAAATCAACAACAAACAACCTGAGGGGAACATAATAAACAGCACTGGTTAGGAGAAAGTTAATTTGATCCAAAGCAGAACATTTTTTTCCCAATGTTCTGATAGATTTTGGTGTTGTTGATGGGTTTATTGTGAACAACAAATTTCCTGTTGGTTTTAATGAGCAGTGACTGCACAGGGAGACAGGAGGAGATTTCTCCTCAAAACACAGGGATCTAAATAACTTTGCTCTGGACTGCCAGGAAAAATATCCCTTTCATGCCAAAATAGACTGATACAAATGATTTAAAATTTCTTTGAAGGTGTTTTTGCCTTGCTTACCTGATTTCATAATTATTGAGTGTCTTTATTGCATTCTTTGCCTCCTGTTTATTGGAGAAGGTCACAAAGGCGTAGCCCCTGTTGTTGCCATTGAAGTCCATCATCATCCTCATCTCATAGATTTTGCCAATCTGCCAAGTGAGAGAGATTTGTCAGCAAGGTGGGAGCGGTTGGAGAAGACTGGAACCTTAAAGACTGGAATTTTAAAGACCAGAATTTTAAAGTTCCATGGGCAGGGACACCTTCCATGGACCAGACTGCTCCAAGCCTGGCCTTGGAATCAGCTCAGTTCAGCCCTGAAATGCAGCTCTGACCATCAGTAATTGATCAGCTGCCACCAAGCCTCACCTTTTCACAGAGGGGGATGAGTTCATCCTCAAAGAGGTCTCGGGGCAGTTTCCCAATGAAGATCTCACAGCCCCTCTCTGGTGGAGGGCCATCCCAGCCTGGTGGTGGTCCTCCATATTTCCTCTGCCCGTTTTCCTGGAGGAAAAGAAAAGAAAGGTTCAGCTATCAACTTTTAAACGTGGATTAAACCAACCCTGTCTCTGGGAATGACCCTTGAGGCAGACACCCTCCTTCCCTTCAGCTCCTGGTGGATTCAGGAGGGATCACACAGTGTCCTGCTGCCAAGGCTGGGATGCTTCAGAAATCCAAGTGCAGACAGTCAGTAACTGCCTGGAAAATGGAAATCCTCCTGGCTCTGGCAGGGGAATCTCTGTGGGCTGTGTGTTAGTTATGGGCTGGGTAATGTGGGCTGCTCACTTGCAAAATTTATAACTTGTCTGGATTTTCATCCAGTCTGAGGGTGACACCTGCCCACCCAGGAGGTCCTTCTGGCAGAGAGCAAACCTTGGCCCCAAATAATATTCAAAGAGATGAAGGCCAGTCAGTATTTCCCTTTTTCTCTCTTTTTGCTAGACGAGTGTGTCTCTGTTCTCCTCCCCTATTTTTAACCACCTTTCCTTTCCTTTCCTTTCCTTTCCTTTCCTTTCCTTTCCTTTCCTTTCCTTTCCTTTCCTTTCCTTTCCTTT
>JAWWMS010000282.1:3822348-3841215 GCA_035048045.1 Chlorospingus semifuscus
TCCAGGGGTATTTTGGGGTCTCTCCAGGGTTATTTTGGTGTCCCCCGATGGTTTTTTGGGGTCTCTCCAGGTGTATTTTAGGGTCTTTCCGGGGCCATTTTGGGGATCTCTTTGGGGATATTTTGGGGGTCTCTCCAGGGGTATTTTGGGGGTCTCTCCGGGGATATTTTGGGGTCTTTCCGGGAATAATTTTGGGTATCTCCGGGGATATTTTGAGGTCTCTCTGGGGCTATTTTGGGGATCTCTCCGGGGATGTTTTGGGGGTCTCTCCGGAGGGATTTGGGGGGTCTCTCCGGGGGTATTTTGGGATCTCTCTGGGGCTGTTTTGGGGGTTGCTCCCGGGCTATTTTGGCGTCTCTCTGATGGAATTTTGGGGTCTCTCCGGGGCTATTTCGGGGGTCTCTTTGGGGATATTTTGGGGTCTATCCGGGGTTATTTTGGGTGTCTCTCTGGGGGGATTTGGGGATCTCTCCTATGTTATTTTAGGGACGTCCCCGGCGCTATTTTGGGGTCTCTCCGGGGCTTTTTGGGGGTCTCTCCGGGGATATTTTGGGGCTCTCTCTGGGGCTATTTTGGGATCTCTCTAGGGGTATTTTGGGGTCTCTCCGGGGCTATTTGAGAGTCTCTCTGATGGTATTTTGGGGGTCTCTCCAGGGATATTTTGGGGCTCTCTCCGGGGCTATTTTGGCTGAGTCTCTCTCCGGACTGACCCCTCTCCCCTCTCCCCACAGACGGGACCCCCCCCCAGCCCCGCCGCCCCCCCCGGTACCCTCGGACGTCTCCTGCTTCCCGCGGGACTCCAAAGACCCCGGCCCGCCCCCGGCCGGCGACCACGGCGGGGTCCCGGCGCTGCCCGGCCCCTCGGGCTCCATGCCAGAGACGCTCCTGGTGGCCACGGGCGACGCAGCGGCCGCCGCCACCGCGGCCCTGCCCGAGGGAGCGCCCCCGACCCCCGCGGGACCCCCGGCCCCGCCGGCGCCGCCGTCCCCGTCGCTGTTCATGCTGCGGCTGCCGCCCCGCGCCGGCTCGTACATCCAGAGCGAGCACAGCTACCAGGTGGGCAGCGCCCTGCTCTGGAAGCGCCGCGCCGAGGCCGCGCTGGACGCGCTGGACAAGGCCCAGAGGCAGCTCCAGGCCGGGAAACGCCGCGAGCACCGGCTGAGGCTGCGCCTGGCGGAGCTGCAGAGGGAGCGCAGGGCCGGCCCCGAGCCGCGGAGGAGCTCCAAGGAGCGCCTGGAGGTGGTCGGGGATGGAGGAGGAGGAGCTGGAGGTTTGTAAATAAAGGATTTTAACCTGAGGGTGCGGCTGGTGGAGCTCCAGGGGGAGAGGGGACTGAGCCGCGGTGCTGCGGCTGGTGGAGCTCCACAGGGAGAGGAGAGCGGAGGAGCTCCAAAGAGCGCCTGGAGGTGCTCGGAGATGCTGGAGGAGGAGGAGGGCGGTGAGGAGTTGGAGGTTTGTAAATAAAGGATTTTACTCTGAGGGTGCGGCTGGTGGAGCTCCACGGGGAGGGGAGAGCGGAGGAGCTCCAAGGAGCGCCTGGAGCTGCTGGGAGATGGAGGAGGAGGAGGGCGGTGAGGAGTTGGAGGAGCTCCAAGGCTCGGAGGCGGCGTGGAGGTTTGGAAATAAAAGATTTCGCTATATGGGTGCGGCTGGCGGAGCTCCACAGGGAGCGCTGAGCCAGCCCTGAGCCACGGAGGAGCTCCAAGGAGCTGCAACTGGTGGAGCTCCACAGGGAGGGGAGAGCGGAGGAGCTCCACGGAGCACCCGGAGGTGCGCGGGGATGCTGGAGGAGGGCGGTGAGGAGCTGGAGGTTTGTAAATAAAGGGTTTTACCCTGAGGGTGCAGCTGCTGGAGCTCCAGGGGCAGAGGGCTCTGAGCCGCGGAGCTGCGGCTGGTGGAGCTCCACAGGGAGAGGAGAGCGGGCTCCGAGCCGCGGAGGAGCTCCAAGGAGCTGCAGCTGGTGGAGCTCCACAGGGAGCGCAGAGCCAGCCCTGAGCCGCGGAGGAGCTCCAAGGAGCTGCAGCTGGTGGAGCTCCACAGGGAGGGGAGAGCGGAGGAGCTCCACGGAGCGCCTGGAGCTGCTCGGAGATGGAGGAGGAGGGCGGTGAGGAGGAGTTGGAGATTTGTAAATAAAGGATTTTACTCCGAGGGTGCGGCTGGTGGAGCTCCAGAGGAAAGGCATTAATCACTAATTAACCTTTGCTAATTACCGCGGCGCCATCAGGGCCCTGGGACCACCTGAGGAACCTCTACAGCCCCAGAGAAGACTCAAAAATGGGAATTCAGGGTTTCATTTCCATCATCTCCAAGGTTCTCCAGACCTGCCCAAAGTGCTTAATTAACTTCTAATTAGCCTTTGCTAATTACCTCAGAACCGTCAGCACCCTGGGGCCACCATGGAGCCGCTACGACCCCAAAGAAGACTCAAAATTGGGAATTCAGGGTTTAATTTCCACCCTCTCCAAGGTTCTCCAGACCTGCCCAAAGTGCTTTAATTACCCCTAATTAGTCTTTGCTAATTACCGAGGGACCATCAGTGCCCTGGGGCCACCATGGAGCCGCTACAACCCCAAAAAAGGGTCAAAAATGGGAATTCAGGGTTTGATTTCCACCATCGGGCTGGGCTGACACCAATTTCAAGATGCTCCAGACCTGCCCAAAGTGCCTAATTACCCTCTAATTAACCTTTGCTAATTACCCCGGGACCATCAGCACCCTGGGGCAGCCGTGGAGCCCCCTGAGGAACCTCTACAACCCCAAAAAATGTCAAAAAAATGGGAATTCAGGGTTTAATTTCCACCATCTCCAAGGTGCTCCAGACCTCCCCAAAGTGCTTAATTAGCCACTAATTAACCTTTGCTAATTACCGCGGGGCCATCAGTGCCCTGGCGCCACCATGGAGCTGCTACAACCCCAAAAAAGGGTCAAAAATGGGAATTCAGGGTTTAATTTCCACCAACCCCAAGGTTCTCCAGACGTGCCCAAAGTGCTTTAATTAAGCACTAATTAACGTTTGCTAATTAGCCCAGGGCCATCAGCACCCTGGGGCCACCATGGAGCCGTTACAACCCCAAAGAAGACCCAAATCCTTGGCAGCCAAAAATGGGAGTTCGGGGTTTAATTTCCACCATCTCCAATGTGCTCCAGACCTCCCCAAAGTGCTTAATTAGCCACTAATTAGCCTGTGCTAATTACCGCGGGGCCGTCAGTGCCCTGGGGCCACCATGGAGCCGTTACAACCCCAAAAAAGAGTCAAAAATGGGAATTCAGGGTTTAATTTCCACCAACCCCAAGCTTCTCCAGACCTGCCCAAAGTGCTTAATTAACACCTAATTAACCTTTACTAATTACCACGGGGCCATCAGCGCCCCAGGTCCACAGCAGAGCCCCCCTGAGGAACCTCTACAACCCCAAAAAAGATTCAAAAACGGGAGTTCAGGGTTTAATTTCCACCAACCCCGAGGTTCTCCAGACGTGCCCACAGTGCTTTAATTACCCCTAATTAGCCGCTGCTAATTAGAGCAGCAGCCTGCCCTGCTGGATGTCGCGGAAGGCGGCGAGGCTCAGCGGGACGTACGAGCGGCGCGCGGCGTCGCGCAGGAACAGCCGGTCCCCGACGGCGGTGGGGTCGAAGCCCTCCTGGACCAGGTGGGTCTTGCACTGCTTGAAGGTGCCCGTCACCTGCAGGGCGTCCTGGGACAGCACAGGGACAGCGGTGGCACCAGGTGACCATCGTTGGTGCCAGGTGATGCTCATTGCCACCAGGTGGCCACCTTTGGTGCAGGGTGGCCATCATTAGCACCAGGTGACCATCGTTGGTGCCAGGTGACCAACGTTGGTGTCAGGTGAGCACCATTGGAACTATGTGACCATCATTGGTACCAGGTGACCCCTGTTGGTGCCAAGTGACCCCCATTGGTGCCAGGTGGCCACCATTGGGACCATGTGACCACCGTTGCCACCAGGTGATCTCCATTGGCACCAGGTGACCATCATTGGTGCCAGGTGACCATCATTAGCTCCAGGTGACCTTTGGGGTCAAAGCCCTCCTGGACCAGGTGGGTCTTGCACTGCTTGAAGGTGCCCGTCACCTGCAGGGCATCCTGGGGACAGGACAGGGACAGCGGTGGCACCAGGTGACCAATGTTGGTGCCAGGTGGCCACCTTTGGGACCAGGTGACGCTCATTGGCACCAGGTGACCAATGTTGGTGCCAGGTGATGCTCATTGCCACCAGGTGACCACCATTGGCACCAGGTGACCACCATTGGCACCGAGTGACCCCCGTTGGTGCCAGGTGAGCACCATTGGCACCAGGTGACCACCATTGGCACCAGGTGACCTTTGGGGTCGAAGCCCTCCTGGACCAGGTGGGTCTTGCACTGCTTGAAGGTGCCCATCACCTGCAGGGCATCCTGGGGACAGGACAGGGACAGCGGTGGCACCAGGTGACCAACGTTGGTGCCAGGTGAGCACCATTGGCACCAGGTGGCCACCTTTGGGACCATGTCACCATTACTGGCACCAGGTGATGCTCGTTGGCACCAGATGACCACCATTAGCACCAGGTGGCCACCATTGGGACTATGTGACCACCATTGGCACCAGGTGATCGCCGTCGGCACCAGGTGGTTCTCTGGATGAACTCTGAAGTTCCCTCCAACCCAAACCCTTCCATGATTCCACCTGGCCATGATGGAACTGGATGAACTCTGAAGTCTTCTCCAACTCAAACCATTCCGTGATTCCATGAGTTCCACCATTCCATGAGCTCTAAAGTCTTCTCCAACTCAAACCATTCAATGATTTGCATGAGTTCCACCATTCCATGAGCTCTAAAGCATTCTCCAACCCAAACCCTTCCTTCATTCCACCAGGCCATGATGGAACTGGAGGAGCTCTGAAGACCCCTCCAACCCAAACCCTTCCATGATTCCACCAGGCCATGATGGAACTGGGTGAACTCTGAAGTCCCCTCCAACCCAAACCCTTCCATGACTCCACCTGGCCAAGACCAGATCTGCATGAGCTCTGAAGCTCTAAAGACTTCTCCAACTCAAACCATTAAACGCTTCCATGATTCCACCAGGCCATGATGGAACTGGGTGAACTCTGAAGTCTTCTCCAACTCAAACCATTCTGTGATTCCATGAGTTCCACCATTCCATGAGCTCTAAAGCCTTCTCCAACTCAAACCATTCCATGAGTTCCAAAGTCCCCTCCAACCCAAACCCTTCCATGATTCCATCTGCCATGATGGAACTGGATGAGCTCTGAAGTCTTCTCCAACTCAAACCATTCCATGATTTGCATGAGTTCCACCATTCCGTGAGCTCTAAAGCCTTCTCCAACTCAAACCATTCCATGATTTGCATGAGTTCCACCATTCCGTGAGCTCTAAAGCATTCTCCAACCCAAACCCTTCATTCCACCAGGCCATGATGGAACTGGATGAGCTCTGAAGTCTCCAGCCCAAACCATTCCCTGACTCCATCTGTCCATGATGGAACTGGATAAATTCTAAAGTCTTCTCCAACCCAAACCATTCCATGATTCCACCTGGCTGTGATGGAACTGGATGAGCTCTGAAGTCTTCTCCAACTCAAACCATTCCATGAGTTCCACCATTCCATGAGTCCTAAAGTCCCCTCCAACCTAAACCCTTCCATGATTCCACCTGGCCATGATGGAACTGGATGAACTCTAAACTCTTCTCCAACCCAAACCATTCCATGATTCCAAACCTGGTCATGACCAGAACTGGATGAGTTCTGAAGACCCCTCCAACCCAAACCCTTCCATGATTCCACCTGGCCAAGACCAGATCTGGATGAGCTCTGAAACTCTAAAGACTTCTCCAACCCAAACCATTAAACCCTTCCATGATTCCACCAGGCCATGATGGAACTGGATGAGCTCTGAAGTCTCCTCCAACCCAAACCCTTCCATGATTCCATCTGCCATGATGGAACTGGATGAGCTCTGAAGTCTTCTCCAACCCAAACCCTCCCGTGATTCCAAACCTGGTCATGACCAGAACTGAATGAGCTCCAAACTCCCCTCCAACCCAAACCCTCCCGTGACCCCACCAGGCCATGATGGAACTGGATGAGCTCTGAACTCCTCTCCAACCCAAACCCTCCCGTGACCCCACCAGTCCCTGATTGGCCGTTCCAGCGCTGGCCCCTCCCCCTCCCCAGCCCCACCCCTGCAGCCCCCGGGTGGGCGGGCCCTGCTGACCTGGATGCGGATGAAGCGGGGCGCGGCGTAGGCGGGCAGCGTGTCCTGCGTGAAGGCGAAGAGCTGCTCGCCATCGAAGGTGGCGCCGTCCTTGAGGCGCACGGCGGCCATGCCACAGCGGCCCTCGCACCCTGCCAACGTCACCTGGCGTCACCCGGGGCCACCTCATCTCCTTGGGGTCCTCTTGGAGCCCCCTGGGCTGCTGTTGGGTGGCCAAACGTGTTTTGGGTGGGTTTGTCCCATTTTGGGGTGGTGGTGGAGGCACGTCCCATGCCCGGTGCTCATTTGGGGTGAATTCTCCCGATTTTGCCTCCTTTGTGACCCAACCCAGCACCTGACCCTCACTTTGGGCAACCAAGTCCTGGTTTGACCATTGTGGGGGATCCTTGGACCTTTGTGGGGGATGTTTTGTGCTCAAAACACTTCTGGGTGTTAAAAAGCCCCTTTTGAACCTTCTTGGTGGTGGCTGAGACCACCTGGGGACACCTCACCCACCTCAAGGTCCTCGTTTTGGTGGCTGAGACCACCTGGGGACACCTCACCCACCTCAAGGTCCTCGTTTTGGTGGCTCAGACCACCTGGGGACACCTCACCCACCTCAAGGTCCTCGTTTCGGTGGCTCAGACCACCTGGGGACACCTCACCCACCTCAAGGTCCTCGTTTTGGTGGCACTCACCCGGCACGGCCACGCCGTAGACGTTGACCTCCTGGATGAAGCTCACCAAGGCCAGCGTGGCCTCCACCTCCGTCGTGGCCACGTTCTCCCCTTTCCACCTGGGGAGGAGAAGGGACGGGGCCATCAGGGGTGTCATGGACGTGTTCTATGAAAAATCCTTTTGCCAGGATCTCTCCTCCTGAGAGGCTGAGCAGCTTCAGCTTCTCCAACTTCGCTGCTTTGGGATGGGATCTGGAGAATTTTTTGTCCAGCGCGTGAAATTGTTTTTGCGTTGATGACCAATGACAGCCCCACCTGTGTCGAGGCCGTGAGCAGCCATAGATTTTATCACAGATTTTATAATTTTATAATTTTATCATCTTTCCTTTCCTTTCCTTTCCTTTCTTTCCTTTCCTTTCCTTTCCTTTCCTTTCCTTTCCTTTCCTTTCCTTTCCTTTCGTGATTCCCTACTCCCAGAGGAAATGGGGCTCCAGGAATTTTTCCATTTTTGGCTCCCTGACCATTTCTTTAGTCACTTCCCATTCTGGGATTATTCCAGGAAAGCAAAGGCCTTGTACAGCTGATTTAAGAGGAACTTAAACAAACAGAGATCCTTACAAGAAAACAGGAATATACCACAAAACCTTTTAGTTTTCTTGAGCCTAGAACAGACCCTGAATTATCCATTCTCATTCCTGTTTTTCCAATGTTTTCAGCAGTGATGGAGTCCTGGGGATATTTGGTTTTGTGTCTGAGCTGGTGTGTGAGGGAGCACAGCAAGAAATAAACCCTTCTCTAAATTTGCAGTGGCTTTGTTTGTGGCTGGAAGGCAGCACCTCAACAAACCCTTCTTGACAAGGTGCCTGGAAGGAAAATGGACATCAGCCACTTCCCAAAGATGAACGACCCAGGTGTGCACTGAGGAAGAAGATGTTTGGCTGCATCCACAGACAGGCTGGAAGAAAAATCCCTAAGGTACAGGGAAATTAGGAGAGGTGGGGGAAAGAGAGAAAGATAAAATAGCAAGGTTGGAACGGGAAAGGAAAGGAGACAGAAGAGCAAGAAGATGTTGAAGTGTGTGGGGGATTGGGAGCTGAAATGTGTGCTTTAGGAAAACATGAGCTTTGCCAGATTGACAGTAGGGAAAACTGAACCCCAGGACAATTCCAAGGCCAGGGTGGACAGGGCTTGGATTAACCTGGGCCAGTGGGAGGTGTCCCTGCCCATGGCATGAGGCTGGAACGAGATGGGCTTTAAGGAACCCCCCAATCCTGTGATCCTAAGAAAGCCACAGTAAATCTAAGACATACAGAAGTCCCTTATCTTATGGGTCAGGCACAGCAGAAAGGGCATCAAACACAGCTGCTGGCCTGCTCCTGGAATGTGCTTTTTCCCAGGAATCTCAGGTTGTGCCTGGGGCTGTTGTGCCCTCTAGTGCCACACAAAACAAGGCAAAGGTCATGGCTTCCACCTGCCTAAAATCCAGTTTCCAGTTCCTTCTTCCAGGATGCAAGGCTGGTCATGGCAATGCCCAGTGCTTTCCAAGGCTGAGCTTGTTTTGGTCATGGTAGCCAAGAAAGGCTTTCTCAGGTGGGTTTGGAGGTCATGCCCAGGCTCCACCTGCCCTAACCACAGGAGGTTTGGATCTTGGAGACCTTGGAACCTAAACTGGGAGCAAACCTTGGAGCAGGTGAGGCACCTGCCTCCCATGTACCTGTGCAAGGATCTGCACAAAAGGTGATGTGCTGGAATTCCCACCTCATCCCTCCTCTAAAACTTTGTTCTGCAGGTTTTCTTTGGTTTTGAGACACCAATCCTGACCTTTCCCAACATTTAGCAGTGCTCAGGGTTGTCCTACCCCCACCTTCATTGTAATTTCCCATCAAGCAAGGAATTCCTTGAGGAATACGACCCTGCTTTGTGAAAGACAACACAGTGATGATCAGACGGATGTGAGAGAGAAACAGAGCAAAAAGGAACGAGCAAGGAGTGATTCAGGAGCATGGATTGGCTGCTCACACCCCCAGTGAAGCTTCAGGATGACGCACAAGAGGATGGGACCGTGGATTCCTACCTGGATCAAATTATATCCCGTTCGCTGAATTAACGCACGGAGGGCGGCTTCTTTCTGTGTGCCGGTCAATCCATCCCCGGATTTGTGATTTGATTCCATTTGGGAGTGATTATCAGCAAAAAATCACGTTAATTAGGGGTGCTCACTGCAATCAAATTTGAGATAAATTAAATCAATTAATACGGCTGGGAGGAGAAAGTCCACCCCTCCTGAGAAAGTTTACAGGGTCGCTCTTCATAAATCAGTTATTTTGGAGACAAAACCAAAACAGAACAGCAGAGACCATGGAAAAAGCAGAAATGTCCCACTTGCTGAATGGAAATAAATAGCATTTGAACCCACAGTCAGATCCTGGCGAGATGCAGAGAGAATTTGCAACCTTTTGGTGGTGTCTCAGGAGGAAAAAATATGTAAGTGCCTAATCCTGCACTGAGTACACAGCAATGAGTCCTTCAGGCCTTGTGTGGTGCTGACACTGGGAAGGCAACCTTGCACCAGCCATGCCCAGCACTCCATGGGAAACAGGACCTAGCCCCAAATTCACCTTATTCTTGTTTTTGAAAATAAAGAACACAGGACAACTTCGGATCTTAGCTCAGCTCAGGGCTGAAGCAACCTTGGGTTCAGAAATTTTAATTCAGAGCTGCAGTTTTAGGTCATGGCTGATTCAAGATTTTTTGGTTTGGGTTGGGTTTGGGCTAAAAACACCATAAAACTGAAATCTGAATCTTGCTTGGGCTACACCCTGGGAAAGGGACATTTACAACATGGATTCACTACTGGTGATTCCCTGTTTTTCCTGAATGCTGAGTTTTGAACTTGTCCAAAATCTTTTCATGTGCTCCAGGCATAAAAACAGGGTCTGTAGGTGCAAGGCTGAGCTTGAAGCCTCAGGCTGACACTGAACAGCAGCCAGAACAAACCCAGTTCCCTCCTCAGCTCCTTGAAGCCAGAGCTGGGGCCAGTGACACCAAGAACTCCATGCAGGAAAATGCTAATTTGTGTCATCCAGCATGGCTGTTATTGCCTAAAATTGCATTTTATCCTAGAAAGGTGGAGGCAAGGAAAGGTGGTGCCTGCCAGGCTTGCCTGGAGAGCAAACAGGGCCAAAAGGGGTTGGGAAGGGTGGACTGGGGGTGAGGGGCATGAGGCACCCTGGTGGGGATGCTGGGCAGAAGGGAAATCCAGAGCAGCAGGAAGGTGGAAGGAAGGTGGATTGCTGTGCCTGCACCCTGAGCTACTGCCAGATTTTCAGGAGGAGACCCTAAACAATCCCCCTGCTACTGCCAGATCTTTGGGAAGAGACCCTCAACAATCCCCCTGCCACTGCCAGAATTTTGGGAAGAGACCCTCAACAATCCCCCTGCCACTGACAGATTTTCAGGAGGAGATCCTAAATCCCCCTGCTACTGCCAGATCTTTGGGATGAGACCCTAAAAAATCCCCCTACCACTGCCAGATTTTTGGGAAGAGACCCTAAACAATCCCCCTGCCAGATTTTTGGGAGGAGACCTTAAACAATCCCCTTGCCACTGCCAGATTTTCAGGAGGAGACCCTGAACAATTCCCCTGCTACTGTCAGATTTTCAGGAGGAGATCCTAAATCCCTCTGCCGTCCTTTGGTGCACATAAGGTGAGCACTGCATATAAAGAAATGCAAGTAAAGAATTGCAATCTATCTGCTACAGCTGATTTTCAGAGTGTGTCATGGTTCTGCAGAAATAACAGAAAAAGCCTTTTCCACCCAGCTTTTAACACCAACCTCTTTTTTATCAGCTGCTTCTGCAATTCACTGAAGGAGGAGCCAAGGTTTGGGGCAGCCCACTTTGGTTTTGGCCATTACCTGCCCTGTGCTCCTATGCCTTTGTGCCCTGGAAGTCTCCAACAGCTGCTTTCAATTTGAAATGGATTATTCCCAGCACCAAAAATGGGGCAGGAGCCCAGGAATTTAGAGGATCTCAGTCTTGTGTCACTTGAGCTCTACCACACTGAGATCCAGAGGCTGTGACTCCAACACTTGCAAACAGAGGCACCTCTGTCATGCCAGATTTTGGAGCTATTCAATGCAGAGGTTGGTCAGGCTATTCTGATTTTATTTTATTTTAGTTTAGTTTAGTTTATTTATTTTTTCCTGTGCTCCCAGGTTCTCCAGTGTTTTGGTTACTACCAACATGCAGAGGCTGGGACATGGATTATCCAGTGCAACAGCTCTCTCTTGTCTCTAATTCCCAAATGAGTGTTTTCTGCAGCAGCTGGAGCCCAGTTGCTGGTTTGTTTTGCCCTTCTGAGGGCAGCAGCAGAGCCCTGCTGATGTTTGTGGTGTCTGTGCCTGCTGCCTCCTCTGGAGCTGGCGTTCAGCAGGCACGGGGCAGGATTAGCACACTGCTGTGCAAAAACCACTTGGAGCCTTTCCCAGGCTGCTGCAGAAAGAGAAAGTGAGCATTCAAAAAAAAAAAAAAAAAACCATTTAAAATCCAGATTGGTTTTACACCCTCCCCTGCCTGGGCAGAGACACCCCATATCCACCCCATAATCAGCCTATAGGGGAAAGCTCTGTCACACTGCAAATCTGATCCCTTATATTCTGCTTTTGGAGCATCCTGGCTTCATCAGGGAACTGAGGGATCAAATTGCAGCTCCCCGTGGGTCTCTCTCAGCCCTGAGAGCCGGACTTGAGCGCTGCCAGGCTGGATGCCTGCAGGGCTGCTGCTCTGGATGCATGTGGATCCTTTAAGGGCAGCATCCTCTCCTGCAGGGAGGAGGGATTTCCAGGAAGGTCTCTGTGCCCCCGGGAATGACTTCACGCTGAGCAGTGAGCACCAGCCTCGGGGCTGGCGGATGGATGGGAACAGAGCATCTCCCTGGCTGATGCCTTTCCAGCAGCAGCAGCAGCAGCAATATCCCTCTCTGCCTTCTGCCTTATTAGATAAGACAGCAGGGCTCTTCTGGGCTCTTCTCGTAAGGCATCCTGCAAAGATTCAGCTCTAGAGCAGCACCAGGTCTAGACACTGGTGCACTCCAGGACATGCTGAAGCAATCCACTTGGAATCAGGGAGCAGGAGCATTCAAGGTTGCAATGAAGTATTAACCACAGCCTGCTGCAAAACTCGGGCTCTGGGGGGGTTCCTAACAAAGACCTGGCTTTAATCTGTGCCTGGTGCTTCCACACATTCCTGCCTTTGGAGAAAGCCCCACGGAAACAACCCTGCCCCATGGAAGAGGGGCAGGATGCCCATCCTCAGGGGTGCGCTGACTCACCTGGAGCTGTGGAGCTGGTCCTTATGGGAGTGGGGTCCAGCTGGAGACCCTCACCCCAGGGTAGCACCAGCCCCTGCAAGCCCTTACCCCTGATTCTAAAGGAATCTGCAAGACCCCACCCCTGATCCCAAAGGAATCTCCAAGCCCCACTCCTGATTCCTTTGGAATCTCCAAGCCCCACTGCTGATTCCAAAGGAATCTGCAAGCCCCCACTCCCTATTCCAAAGGAATCTGCAAGCCCCCACTCCTGATTCCTTTGGGATCTGCAAGCCCCCACTCCTGATTCCAAATAAATCTGCAAGCCCCCACTCCTGATTCCAATAGAACCTGCAAGCCCCCACCCCTGATTCCTTTGGAATTTGCAAGCCCCCACCCCTGATTCCTTTGGAATCTGCAAGCCTCCACCCCTGATTCCAAAGGAATCTACAAGCCCCACTCCTGATCCCAAAGGAGGCCAAGCCTGCACACTCAGGGCTGGACACAGCGTGGACATCCCGGGTATGGTTTGTTAGCTCCACTCTGAGCAGCCAATTCACACCTACTAATTACCAGCCCGATGTCATTCAGAGGTAATTGATAAGCTAAAGATCTTTCCCCCATCAGTGGGGTTTCTCCGGGATGGAAACTGCAAACCCCTCTTTTCTCTGAGGTATAAATCCAAACCCAACAAATCCCAAGGTCAGGAAAGCAGGCTTTCCACCCTGCAGTTTTCCAAGCACTTCTTCTCTCCCTCCTTCCTTCCTACCTCCCTTGACTTAAACATCTAAACTCATTTTTGGACAGGGCACTTTTCCACCTCTGCCACCCAAGGGTCCATCTCATGGAACCACAGAATCATTTAAGTTGGAAAAGCCCCCTCAGATCATTGAGTCCAACCATTAACCCACCACCAAACCACATCCCCAGGTGCCACATCCATGTGTCCATCAGTGCATCCAGACAATTTCCAGGACACAAATCACAAAGGGATGTTTTATTTCTGAAACTTGTGGAATTCCAGCCCTCTCCCCTCATTGCAGGCACCAGCCCCAGTCCTTGCAGCACTGCCAGTGTGCTGGGATAATTTTTTTTACTTTAAGGGAGGAGAATTCCTGTCATCCAGAGGAAACACGATTACTTTCTCTCCTTCTTTGTTCCCTGAGCCAGGAATCAATTAGCAAATCCACCCTCACAGGGGAAGACCCCCCTTCTGTGGCTGCTGATGGAAAATGTGAATGACTGCAGCAAATTCAGGCAGTGCTTTCAGCTCTGCTTTAAAAAAGAATCAACCCAGCCACACTTAATAGAAATAATAGTTCTGGAATTCAACCAGTTTTGGGGATTTGAACTTAAAATGGGTTATCATTAACAAGGGCCACCATGAGAAAAGGAAAAGGAAAAAAAAGGAGAAGGGGAAGTAGCATTTTGTTCAGAAGTTTAAATTGAAATTAACACCTTTGGAAGTGCAAACTATCCATATTTCCTATATCATCCTAATCTGTGATGAAATTTTGACAACAGCACCAATTTATCATGGTCACAGCATCAAGAAAAGGAAGCCTCTGCTTTTACCTTTTATCAGAGTATCACTGGGCCTAGTTTTCCTCTCTCCACTCTCATTTATTTTAGGTTTCTGCTGAAATTTTGAAGTCCCAAGGCAAGAAAAGGTCCTTTTATACCTTGCAAGCCCACATCAACAAGAAACAAACCTATTATGATACCACCTGACTACTCCATGACTACTTCTACACGTGGCTCCCTCACACCTACTACAGCACATCCTCTGGCTTTGCTCCATCCATCCAGGAGCAAGATGAATCCAGAAGCTTTTACCCCAAAAACCGTGGAAAATTTTGCTTCACTTTTGGGTTATTTGGAAAAGGATGAGTCCCTTTCCTCAGCCAAGGGATGTTTCTCATGTTAGGATTTTTGCTGAGGGGGTATGTGAGGGCAGAACCTGCCCCTGTGCAGCCTTTTTGGGGAAAGCTGGTTCCTGTTTCCATGAAGGAGATGACAAATGTTATCCCATGTTTATCCCACAGGATCAATACAGACCTGACTGTGCTGAGCCACTTCGACACATCTAATTAAGCCCATTTTGTCTGGTATCCCCTCAGCTCCTCTTTCCTCTTTGGAAAGGCTGGACAATGATATCCACCCTTTGCCCTAATAATCCAAATAGGTCACTACAGAAACTATTTTTCTCTAGGTTATCAACATTCTGGGGATTTTCCCCCTTCCTCCAGGCTCCAAGCAACATATACTCCTTTCTATCCATCCATAAACACCAAGCAAGCTTCATTTTCCTCCCCAAAACTTGTGAGCTGCCCCAGCTCCTCGCTGGGGCGACACTCTGGGGGACGGAGTCCGATTGAGCAACGCAGCACGAGGCTTTCGTCCCTCGGCTTCCCAGGGTGGGGGGTTGTTTGGTTGTTTTCCAGCTCTGGTGGCTCCACACAGAGTGGGAACTCACAGACATTTGCAGGAAAACAGGGCAAATTCGGAGCAGCATGAAGGTGCTGCAGCATATGAGCCTGGAGAAAATATTTCATGCCTAATCCAGCAGATTTTTTGCTTGGGCATCACCTTTGGAATCCCGTTCCTCTTGGGCACAGCTTTTGCAGCTCTGTCACCAAATGCACACAAAATGCCCCCAAAAAGCCACTCAGTGATGCTGAGCCCAGCCTCCTTTCCTAGTGTTTATTTGCATTCTCATTTTGAAACCATCCTTCCTTCCCTGCCGGTTCCAGCAAGGGAAAGAGCTTGGGAGGAGCATTCTGTGCTGGGCAGAAACTATCCCTGCTAGCTGGAAGGGACTAGGGAAAACTGAGGGGGTTTATGAGCAGCAATTGCCTTGGCTAGAGAGACTGGCAAAGAGAAGGAGGGACACCAAGCTGGCTGGAAAGATCTCTAATGATTAAACCTCAGAAAGTTGCGCTTTAACAAATCCAGAGCGAATTATGGCAGGGAAAATCCCTCCTCCCCGTCCACCTTGTCCGGCCTCGCTTTCCAGGCACGGAGGAAAAGCACAAACCCCCCTCTTTCCACAGCTTTGCCAGGTAAAAACCACACTGAGCCCCTGAGGAGCCCTTTGTGCCCACCCTGCTCATCCCAAACTCATCTCCAGTGCTGTGGGGTCAGCCAGGGGGTCCCAGCTCCCCAGTCCAGCCCTGCTCCGGGCTGTGACTCCGATGCTGGGCACTGCTGGGCTGGGAGGCTCCCGATGGAGCTGCTCCTTCCCAAGCCCACCAGCAGCCCCCATTAGCACCCCCAGTCCCTCCCACACCCCCAAACCCACGAGCAGCTGCCTACCTGAGCGGTTTTGGAGGTGGCCCCCCGGCAGAGAGGTCTCCTTGCTAGTGGGGAGTTTGCGACGTGTCACTGCGGTTATTCCCTAATCATCATATCAAACTCCAAAGGTTCAGCAGCCCCGGGCTGCTTTACAGTCCCACGGGTTAAACGTTAACCTGCCCTATCTGCCAGCTCCCCGCAGGCCTTTGACCAGATAGCTGCCTCAGAAGCACCCACCAGGCCCAGCTTTCCCCAAATAAATGCAGGCAAATCCCATTTTAAGGGCTGGGATCATGCTGATGCCATTTTGCTCCATGCTGGGACCTTGCCCACCTGATGCATCCCCAGTGTTGTGACACTCCTGGGGTTTACAGGAGGTTTGGGTTTGCTGGAGGATGATGGCAGGAGTGAGAAATCACTTCTGGTGGAGAAATGCCTCTTGGTGGCCTAAGCAAAGCTGTGGGTTGGCAGAAATTGCTGCAAAAAGCAAAGATTCAGAGTGAGGAAAGCCTGTGCAGGTTTTGGGGAGGTTCGTTGCACCCAGAAAAATCCAGAATTTGTGAATAAATCCAGAAGCCACAAATCTCTGCAAGGGGTGGCTTCCAACCTCTGAGCATCCCGATAATACATTTGACCTGAGGCCGTAGAAAAAGCTTCCAAAATTAATTAATCACACTAAGATCATGAGTATATAATTTAATTAAGAGTATATAATATCACAAAGTAAAAAACTTAAAGTTTTAGAATACAACAACATATTTAAAACAAAATAAAACAATATATAAAAAACCAAAATAAAACAATATATATAAAACAAAATAAAACAATACATATAAAACAGAATAAAAGTTTTAAAACAATAACTAATTCTTCTTCATCATCTTCTTCCCCATAAGTTTAAGTAATACTATATAACTAGTTAAAAAAGTCCACATTACAAACTTCAAATAATTAAGTATTAAGTTAAAAATAAAAAGAATTTAAGTGTAATTTCTTAATTAAATAGTTTAACCTTAAAAATCCTTATAAAAATAGTAAACAATTTTATATCTCATTAATAAAATACTACAAAACTCACACTTCATATAAACTATATATATAACCTTATATAAACTATATAAATGCACCTTATATAAATGATAATATAAATAAAAATAATGAACACCTAAATCAAAACACAAAATATCATCTCAAACACTTAATATATAAACACACCTTATATAAACTATAATATAAATAAAAATAATAAACACCTAAATCTAAACACAAAATATAATCTCAAACACTTCAATCCCAACCTTAATAAAAACAAAAAACAAAACCAACCCAAAATCCAACATTTAGTGGTCCTTTTGCCACATCTGGTGATAGAACAGCTGAATTGAATGTTTGGCTCTTTCCAAAATCCTTCTGGACCCTCACAGGGATGAAATGGAATACCACAGGTAGTTTAGCAGAGAGATTTCATGGAATTATGGAATTGTGAAGTTTGGAAAAGCCCTTTATGATCATCAAGTCAAACCAGCAGCACCACCATGCTCACCACTGAGCACTCACCATTTTTCTCATGTGATGTGCCAGTTTGGGATCCCAGCTTTGGGATCCATCCCTGCAATTGCATCCTGCTGTGGCTGACCCCGAGCTCAGAGCTGGAGCACGCCCAGGCTGGGCCATGGTTTGCCATCCCAGAGCTGACCCCCAGCACAGGGATGCAGTGCTGGGCTTCATTTGCAGCCCTGGTAAATGAAGCATTTATAATTAGGTGTTGCTGACGCTTCAGGTTTGGAAAAGTGCCATCATCCCTGTGTTTGCTCAGCTTTAAAAGCACGAGGTGTCCCTGAGGGGGGAGGTGGCAGGGCTGGATCCCTCTTGGAGAGCAGCATCTCTCTCCTTCCTCCCTTCTCACCAGGGTGCAGCTCCCATTTCCTGGCCCAAACACGAGATTGCCCAAGGAAACATCTGCCCTCTGCTCTCCACCTCCCTGCAGGATTTAGGGGCTCAAGGGCAGCTTTTGGAGCACATTCAAAGAAGATAAAACCCCCAAACAAGCCCGTCCCAAGCAGTAAAGAGCTCCTCTCCCTGAGCACAGTTTGGGATCTGCTGCTTCTCCTGATCTCCAGGGCACAGCTTGGGAGTGAGGGGCAGATGTTGTGAGGATTTGTGAAAAGGATTTGGAATGTGTTAGAAATGAGACTTCTGAGTTGTTTTAGATAATGTAATTAATTTTTTTAATCCTTAGCATATGTAAGAAAGGTGAGTTCAGCTCACTTTATATGATTTTATATGAATTATATAAAATTCAGCTCACCTTATATGATTCTAAATGAATTATATAAAATTCAGCTCACCTTATATGATTTTATGTGAATATGAATTCTATGATTCAGAAGGTCACAAGGTTACAAAACCTTAGTTACAAAACTTTTTGAAAATTTATTAACTAATAAAATGCTATCAACAAAAATATCTCTATTTTGTACTTCATCTTTAAATATTACATCTTATAGAGTCACGTTACAATATAAACATTTCTAGTTAATTATTATAATCCACAAACTTACAATACTGTCTTCCAAAACTCTAAACTTTCTTCTATTTAGTTTGACATGTTTTTATTTTAAACTGTAAATCTACGTTCTCATTTCTAATGCTTAAGTTTAAAAGAATTTTCTAAAATTTCAGATCAAATTTTGTGTTTAATCCTAAGTTTTAACTTACAAACCCAAAGTTTTAAGAATCCTCTACATTTTGCATTCTAACAAGATTTGACAATGGATTTTTTCCTTGTCAAAGGGATTTTTCTGTCTTTAGCATACCATCCTATCTTGTCCTAAGGGACTGGTGGGATTTGATCACTGAATGAAATTTGGGCACTGGATTTCAGACTGAAGGTCCCAGTGTGCCACTGAGCACTGCAGAAAGCACAAGAAAATGAGCTGAAATCACTCAGTGACCAATTAAATGCCTCTGCCTTGAATTGTGACAGTGGGAGGAGCAAACCAGCTCCATAAAATCAAGTGTCTTCACAGGCCCACCACTAAAAAAGCCAACAAAAAAGTCTCTCTGAGGGAAATGTGAGGTGTTACCTGAGTGCAGGTAATGGGGCTCTGATGATCTGTCAGCAAGAGGGGATGAAATGCAGGTGGCCATGGCATGGAAATAGGGCAGTTTGGGATGGAAAGCCCAGTTTTGGGATAGAAACCAGCTGTGGATTGACCCACAGGTGTGAGGGTGTCTTAGGTTGTGGGTTAGAGGTGGGGCAGTTATCTTCTGTTCATGGGGCAGTTTTCTTCATCTCTTCCACAGCCAATCCTCCCTCCAGGAGATCTCTGCTGTTCATGGGCCATTAATTATTAATTATCTTCTGTTC
>JAWWMS010000282.1:3880887-3893340 GCA_035048045.1 Chlorospingus semifuscus
AGAAAGAAAGAAAGAAAGAAAGAAAGAAAGAAAGAAAGAAAGAAAGAAAGAAAGAAAGAAAGAAAGAAAGAAAAGCTACCAGCAGCTTTCACCTCCATGGACATCAAGTCATCAATTATTCCCCTTGCACTGATGAATTCCAGCTTTGTTCCCTAAATTTGCAGATAAACCGACCCTATCCCTGTAGGGAAGGCAGCTTTAGCATCACATTTCGATGTGGGGAGCATCTAGATAGGGGAATTTTGGACTGGAAGGATTTTGAGGATCCAAGCAAATTTTTTAAAATATATATATGTTCTAGAAAATCTATTTTCCCTGCCCTTGTTCCCATTCAGAAATGTGGTTGCTTGGCTTCACACCCCCATCCTGCTTTTTTTAAAGGCAGGAAAAAAAAAGGAGAGTTAAAAGCTCCCTATTTCTATTCCCAAAATATCCCGAGAGGGTCTCAGTTGTCCTGGATTTTTCACAGAAATCCTGGGTTGTCCACATTGGAGAAATCTGGTCTTTGAAATGGGAAAACTTCAGTGGAAAAAGTAATTTTCTCTGGACACATTTAATTCCAAACAGAAATAAAACATTTTGGCTGTGCAATGTCAGCAGGAAAATTTCATCGTGATTTTTTCCCTGTGCAAGAAGTCAAATCTAAGTTGTCACAACTAAAAAAATCTCCTGCAGAAGAATTTAAGTGTTCCCTGTGCTGTTTAGCCCTGCTGGGGGATAATGGGGAAAGGGAGTGGGGTGGGAATGGGGAGAGCAGGGTCCTGACCAGGGGATGGGGCTCCCTAAACCAGAACCTCCAAGGAGAAACAGGGCAGTGGAAAATGAACCCAGAGCTGTCCCCAGCACAAGGTTTGAGAAGCACAGAGAGGGTGGAACACCTTGGAAATGGGTTTTCCTGTAATTTTTTTCCTTTAATTGATCAGAGCACTATTTTTACCCAGTTCGGATGCACTCAGGGCTCAGAGGCTGCTCTCTGGGGAGGAGGAGGAGGATTCTGTCCTTGCTGATTCACTCAGCCCTGGCTCAGGATCTTTCTGGAAGCATCTCCTGTGCCCAGGTGTCAGAGTTGAGGCAGAGACAATAACAAAGCAACACACTCCATTTTCAGAAGGCTTTGAACTGTTTTTATTATAGGCTGCATGCCTTTTATACTTTCTTACAAACCTCCGAAGTTTACACTTTACTCATTGGTCATGAGAGACAAACAAAGTGCTCATTGGAACAGGCAGTTGCAGGTTTCTCTTATTTCTGCTTCTTTCTGTCTTGGTTTGTGTGTCAACGACCTTGGTAGGAAATTCTTTCAGGGATAAACATTAATCTCTTATCAAACTGCTCTCTGGCTCACAGAAGTTTTTGTAAAACCTCTCCCACACCCAGGTGTGTGTAACCTGCCTGGAACTGGCACCCTGAGATTCTCCCTCCTCCTCCTCAACTCCTGGATATCTCTGTAAATCCATGTCTGGCCCTGATCAGGGACACTCAGGCTGAGATCTTGTAAAGAGAGCAGGGTCAGATTAGATTTTAGAAAGGTTAGGTTACACTTCAGGAATGTTAGATTCGACATTAGGATGGTTAGATCAGATTTTAGGAAGGTTAAGTTAGACTTTAGGAAGGTTAGGTTAGATTTGAGGAAGGTTAGGTTAGATTTTAGGAAGAAATTCCTCCCTGGGAGGGTGGGCAGGCCCCGGCACAGGGTGCCCAGAGCAGCTGTGGCTGCCCCTGGATCCCTGGCAGTGCCCAAGGCCAGGTTGGATTTTGGAGCAGCCTGGGACAGTGGAAGGTGTCCCTGCCCATGGCAGGGGTGGCACTGGGTGGGCTTTAAGGTCCCTTCCAACCCAAACCCTTCTGTGATCATATAAAGATCAACACCAGCCTGGGAATCTTTCTTTCCCAACCACAGAGAAGCAGACTCAGAACACTTTGCCTTTGCAGCAGCATCACTTCCAAGAGATTTTTCCCTTTAGGTTTGAGGAAGCTCCCAATTGTTGGTGTCACAACTCCCCAGAAGTGACAATTGTGCTGTTTTCCACACAAACCAAAGATTGGGAGCTGGTGAGGAAGAGGTGCATGGGTGAACCCTCCTGGCCTGTTTGAATTCTCTGCCAGAGGAAAAGCAGCTGGGAATGGAACCGGAGTGAGGAGAGGGAGCAGTGCCAGCCAGGAGGGAGCCCTGCACCTCAGCCAGGGGTTTGGCTGCAGGTCTGCACCAGAAAGGGAAGAAAGGAGAGGATAAAAGCTCTGCCCAGCCCTGACTCACCCAGGGCGCTCAGCTGGGAGGTGTTGGCAGTGCTGAGGAAATCAGGCGAGTGCTGGTCTCTAATGCTCTGATGAGTAGAGCAATCAGTCCCTGCAAACACTGACACAGAAAATGGTGAATATAAACATTTTACACACTCTGAGAGCCCAAGTTGATGGAGTTCCCCCAAGCATAAATAAGAAATCGCTGTAGAAGTCAGTGGAGCGCTGTAAAACCTTTGTGAGGCCTGATGTGAGCCCTGTTTGCAGATTGTGCCTGGCTGATTCATGGATATTTCCTTGGTACTGTAACAAGCCTGGCCCTCTGTGGGGTGCAGCCATTGATTCTGAGACTTAAATGAACCCAGGGCTCAGCTCCTGTGGGCAGAGCTTTTTGGGAAATGTTTTCAGTAGCATTGCTGCAATTGTGGCCATAAACACCTGTGGACTCCTGAGTAAGAGTCTGGTGCCCCAGTGGAGTATTTCCAGTTGCTCAGGATATGCAAAGGTCAAAGATTTCAGGATAATTTCTGCCACAAATCTGTTTTTGAAAAGGAAGACAATTCTCAGTGCAATTTAAAGAAACACCAGCCTGTTTTCCAGGCATGTAAACCCCAGATTTAAAATTTGTGGTTTGTGTTTATTATTACAAATACTTGAAACAGCCAAGTAATTTTTTTTTTAATAAGCAAGGGAATTAAACTGGTTGTATAAAGAGACAGGGCACTTGTTCTCAATGCATCATGAAATAATGGTAACACACTGGTTATTTTCATATCAGGGGGAGCGGAATTTGTGTTTATTTCTAATCCAATTTCAAATATAAATGAATTGTTTTGAAGGCTGGATAAATCAACCCAACAGACCAAGGCAATTATGGGAGGTGAGTGGTGCATTGCTGGTGAGGAGAGATAAGAAAACTGCAGGGTCTGAAGGGGTGAGCAGAGGGAGCACCCAGGATTGCAAATGCTCGGGGCTGCTGAGAGGTTTGTCACTGTGAAACCCCCAAAGTGAAGGAATGGCATCAAACAGCCTCAAAATGAGGCTGGAGAAATGAGCTGCTATCCATTAATATAATTTGGGAGGGGGTAGAATGAGCTTCTTGTTGTTCTCACCTTCCTGAGGGTTTTGCTTTCCACCTCTTGCACCCAGAGCACTGTGACTAAAGCAATGAGGGAGGTGCAGGTCAGAGAGGGGAAAAGCGGAAACTGAGGAGTTCAGCTGTGCTCGTGCTGTGTTTTAAATGAAACAGAGAAGAAATGTGGATCTCTGGTGGAACAAATCTCTTTTTTGGTGAGCCCAAGTTTTTCCCAGCACCTGACAAAGAGCAGTGCTCTGGCAGAGCTGGGATTGTTCACCTGGAGAGGAGAAGCTTTGGGGTGACCAAATTGTGGCCTTGCGGTGCCTGGAGGAGCTACAGGAAACATGGAGAGAGACTTTGGACAAGGGGGAATGGCTTCCCAGTGCCAGAGGGCAGGGATGGATGGGATATTGGGAATTAGGAATTGGGCAGGCCCTGGCACAGGGTGCCCAGAGCAGCTGTGGCTGCCCCTGGATCCCTGGCAGCGCCCAAGGCCAGGCTGGACTTTGGGGTTTGGAGCAGCCTGGGACAGTGGAAGGTGTCCCTGCCCATGGCATGGGGTAAAATGAGCTGAGATTTGAGATCCCTTTGAACCCAAACAGTTCTGTGATTCCAGGAGTGCCCTGGGAATGGTTGTTGCTGCTTGAAGTCCCAGATAAAGACAAGCCCAGAGGTGATTTCACATGGAAAAGATGCAGAAGAGATGCACTCCAAGGAGGAATGTGAGTGTCCCAGGGTCACTGAGCACAGGCTGTCCCCAGCATTCAGCTCTGGCTGATGAGAGGTGGAAGGAAGCTGGCCTGGCTATCCCTGTGGAAACCAGACCCAGCACATGGCTCCCACCTTCCTTCAACTGTTGCAGCTTCCCCCAGTCCAACAGAGATGTGTGTGGGAGCAGGATGAACCTGTTTTCCCAGCAACATCAACTGAGTTGATGTTTTTTACAGACTTCACCTCCGTTGCATCCTGGATCTCATTGCTCCACGACTAAATCTGCTTCCCTGCATTCCATTTAATTGGTCCCTGGGTTAATTTGCTGGTTGCTTATGGCTGAAAGCAAATGGAAAACTGCATTTCCAGGGCCTGCCTTGTCTAAATGCTGCTTTTTGCTCTACATAGGCAGTGCCCTGGGACTGCTGGGGGAAGCAGGGCACGGGCAGTGTCTGATTGTGGTAACTGCAAAGAGCACTGAGGGTTTATTTTGGCAGCTTGCAGAAGAAATTTCTGCTTAAGCTGAGCCTAAGGAGATGTCTTAAGGCAGCTGAATCATTTAGAACTGGTTTTTGGTTTAATTCAGCCCAGAGGAAGAAGTGTTTAGGCTCTGCCTGTGTGTGATCTTGCTGGGCAGTGGGAAAAATGAACAAATCACTTGAGGTGTGTCTGGAGAGGAGGGAAAAAGGATTGTGGCACTGGTTCTTCCAGGAGGGATTGGGATCATGTGTGTGGTCCTTCCTGGAGAAAGCCTGGCCCTGAGGATGTGAGAAATGCTCCCAGGAATCCCACAGCATTCCCATAACCCTGCAGAGCTGTGGGGACACACAGCCACCATGTGCACCCAGCTGGAGGGCTGAGCTGCTGAAAATCCAATTTTCTGTGTGGTCATGGGAGAAAATCTTCCTGCTTTTGGAGGGCAGAGGTTTCTGTAGATGTGTGGCCAGAGATGGTGGGGACAAGAAGTCAGAGCGATGGTTTTGGTTGCTCTGATGGAAGGAACAAGCTTTGAAGGGCTTGTTGAACTCGTGGCTTCACAGGATGATTTTCTGGTGCCATTTTTGTGTAGAGCTGTAATGAGATGAATGATCCTGGTGTTGTTTCAGCTCTGCAGCCCACCCAGCAGGAAGCACAGCCCTGGCTTTGCTCCAGCCTGCACAAACAATGAGGGGAGGGAGATCTCTCACCTTGTACTGACACGAGGTGCTTTGTGCCATCCATCTCCTCCTTCCAGGCAAAGAGCCCACAAAGGAGAATTTAAATCTTCAATGTGGTGAGACATGTGCTGGAAACCACAGTGTTCCTGGAGAATCCTCTGCTATTCCATGCTCCCAATATCTCCTCCTTGGGTTTTGCTTGGCACAAACATTCATTTTGGTGTTCTGTGTGTCCCTAATGTGATATAAAAAGCTAAATGCATTACAACTGCAGAACAGCACATTGTTATTTTTTCCTTCGGCTTCTTCTGCAGCGAGCAATTTTTTGTTCCATTAATAAGCCTTGTGGTATTTTTCTTTTCCTTCTCATGCACTCTACCCCAGATTGATCCTGAGACGATTTCCTGGAATGGCTGCATGCTCTTCACACTTCTCCATGTTTCTTACTGAGCATGGTAAGAACTGATGCCCTAAAGGAAAGTCACCAGGATAATCCAGTTCAGGTGTTGATTTGACTTCCAGCATGGAGGAATCAGTGGGGTTTGAATGACAGTGCTCAGAGCTGGACACCTCCATCCCTTTGTGGGGAGGAACAAATGGCTTTCAGTTTTGTTTTACAGGCTCTGGCAAGGACCAAAATAGGGAGGAGGAACATTCAGTGTCATGAGAAAAGAGGTTTTGCTTTCTTAGAGAAAAGAGGCTGAAGCACTCCCCAGATGTTAAATTCCTGCTGTGGTCTTGGCAAGGCTGCTTTGCCAGAGTAATTTCAGCTTCTTCCCCATCCCTGGGGGCTGAATTAGTTCCCAGGTGCCCCCTATAAATCTGTAGGGCCCTGTGGTCCCAGGAGGAGCTACCAGAGGCATTTTGGTGCAATAGGAATGGCCAGATGTGCCTTAGGGAGCAGTTGGGTGTGCCCGTGTTTCAGTAGGTGGCACTCCTTGCTCTGCCTTGGGGACTGGATTTTGGGGACGTGGTGGAATAGCAGGAGGCATCCCATGGACGAGATGTGGGGACTCTCAGGTGTGACCACACCTCCAGGTGCTTTTTGCAAGGGTTCAGCTGCTGTGCTGCCTCCCTCGAAACTTTCCTGCATTTTTGTAGCTCCTTCTCATCATAAAGGTGCTGCTGTGACTGTGCAGGAAGGGCAGGAATTTGGTTGTGTGGAGCCCTGCAGGTCACAGACCTTCCCAAAGCTGCACCAGCAGGATAATCCAGCACAAAATCCAGCTGGTTCAACTTCCTGCCCCTGCAGATCCTTTGGGTAAAGAGTGCAGTGGATTAGGCAGGGAACAAACACCACATCCAGGAGGAGGAAGATGTTTATGTATGTGGTCAATGGTGCACGTCCAGCCTCTCTGTCCCTGCTGTCCTGGCTGGCTGGAGCAAGGTGACATTTTCCTGTCAGGGACCGTGCCAGCTCCCTGAGCCTTGCCTCAGGAATCCAGGGAGGTGTTTGCAGGATAGGCAGTGCTCAAATCCAGTTTCAGCTTGAAAAATGGCAGCTGAGTGGGTGCATTTGGTGACAGATGATCCCTGAAAAGGTTCAGGAGCAGAAGGTATCAAAACCCTGGAGCTGTGCAGAGAGGAAATATTGTGAGTGCAGCAGAGAGGAGAACCATCCCTGCTCCGTGTGATTCCCACCAGCCAGCCCTGGTGTGCCGTGCTCTGGGGGGGCAGATCTCTGCAGATGCTCTTTTTTTGGCTTCCCCAAAAAAGCATCGACATCCAGGCACACTCTGGCAGTGGGAAAGGCTCTGGGAAGTTCATAGCTGAAGGTTTCCTTTAGCTGTGAGCAGCTTCACCCAACACCAAGCCAGTTGGTGCATTCCTGCCATTCTTCTCCCTAAAGCTGTTTCTTTCCATTCCCTGGATCAAGCAGACAAAGCAGCTGCTCTGTTGAGCCTGAGATCCATTTATTCATTTATTTGTTTTATTGGGAGCTTTAAATCAAAAGGAATGGGACCATAGGATTTATTTTTATTGGGGTGGTACCCTGAGATCACACAGCAGGATCTGTGCTGGCCTGGTGGTTTCTGTGCTCTGGTTTCTTTGGGAGAGCAGGGAATAGCCAGGAATAGGCAATTGCAGGCTGTCTCCCCATGGCAGAGCTCTGCTGTTGGCTTGTGAAGCCCTTTGGGCTGCTTTGGTTTCATCTTTAAACACTGGCCTTGGGGCTTGGCAGCTGCTGGTTATGGTCCCAAATCTAAAACTGGACCATAAAAATCTCTATTGAGACTCCCAAGGGTCTAATGAAAATCTGCTTCCTACCTGGAGATAAATATATATTTTAGGTACACTCAGCTAAATTCCTTGACAGCTTTATGTGCCATAATTTCTCATGGTTTTCTGTGGATCCTTTCTGTTCTGGGGCACTGTTGTCTCAGTCCTGGGCTGTGCCCCCCTCATACATTATTTCACTGCTTGTCACTGAGAAATTATGCAGCAGTTTTCCCCAGGGCTGTGATTCTTTTGAAGCCTGGTGGGCTTCAGGTAACTGTATCACCTCTCCCTCCTGCAGATTTCACTTCTGCAGGGAGAAAAGCAATAAAACTTACAGCCTGTTGGCTGAATGCTGTTAAAATATTTTATTTATCACTGATTCCCAGTTTGTAGGCAGCAGGAATGCATCTGTTTAATGCCTGTTGTCTTTAAAATGGAAATGTTCAGCAGATATCTGGTACTTTTGTTCCCAGTGAGTTATGTGAGATGGAAATAGGAGGAATAGACAGTAAAAAATGCTGTCTGGACTTAAACCTGTGGAAACAACTGGGGGACTTTGCTTTGTGCCTGGCACAAATGTTGTATCAAGGGGACTGAAAACTGAAGAGACTGAAAACTGAAGAGTTTTGCATAACCCAAAGTTTTTGCCCCCTTTCCATGTACATGTCAAAAAATGCAGGATCAAATGCACAAGAAACCCTGCAAAGCCTCATGTCTGTGAGCAGAGGCCAGGCCCTTTCCAGCAACAGTGTGGAGCAGGGAGCAGTTCTAATTCCTCATCTGTTCTCTTTTATAACTTTATTTTATAAAGACCAGCTGCAGGTTGAGAGCTGGAGCCAGTGTGTAACAGGGTGGGGGGAAAAGGGCAAGCCCAAAGGAGCTGAGCCCCATAAGCTCCATGGATGTCTGGCACTCCCAGCTCATGCCTGGCATGGGAGGTCAGACAGAAACACAAAAATTACACTCAGGGCTCCATCCTCCACAAAAAATACACTCAGGGCTGCATTCTCCTCTTCCTCCTCAAATCCAGCTCCCTGAGAGTGAACAGAAACAGCTGCTGGAAACCTGTGAGCATGAATCTGTGCCAATGCCCCAGCGCTGCACAAGCTTTGGTGAGGTTCTTACACTCTGGGATTTTCATCACTGGCTCCTCCAGGCTGGATGATTTGATCAGGACCCCCCAAAACAGCTCAGACCCCCTGTTTGTTCCCCAGAGAGCCAAGGCTGGAGCTGTGCTCTCAGGGTGAGCATTGCTGGCCCTTCAGCACCTGGCAAATGGAAGAACCCAGAATCGTTTGGCACAGAGGGCTTGGCTAATGTGGCTCATTTGTTTGATTTTATTTCTGTGCTGCAGCCCCGTGGGCTGTATGGCAGAGGTAGGGCTACACAGGAAACCTGAGTGCACGAAGGAAAACCCTGCACTCTGGGGAATCTGATCAGTTTGGTAAGGCAGAAACTTGGGGTTTCACATGGTTATTTGGGCCGGGCAGAAAATCTCCCAGATTTTAAGTTAAGGGTTTTTTTTTTTTCTCAGCGCTCTGAAAGCCAGATGCCCTGCCTCCTCCAGGCTTTTCCAGCGCAGACAGACTTGACCGATATTCCCGTGAAAATCTGGGTTTTTGGAGCCCGGAGCTTGCTGAGGCTTGAGGAGGAGCCATGCCAGACGCTGGCTTGTGAGAAAACAACACAACCCGGCTCTTTAAAAGCAAAGTAAAGGGGGGATAAGTTCTTTAAGGAGAAGCGGAGCGGAGGGAGGGGAGCAGCGCGGGAGGTGTGCGCGGCTCGGAGCGCAGCACAAGGCCGGCAGGGCAGGCACCGCTCGCTGCTCCCGGCCGGTCCCCTCCCTCCATCCATCCCTCCATCCATCCCTCCGTGCTCGGCAGCCCGCGGGGCGTGGGCGGCGCGGCGGGGCCGGCGGGAGGGAGCGGGGCGAGCATGTGCATCCTCCCCGCCGCCCCTGCCTCCCTCCCGCCGCCCGCCCGCCTCCCCTCCCTCGCCGCTCGCCGCCGCGGGTGTGTGTGTGTGTCTGTGTGTGTGTCTCGGCTCCCTCGGCAGCCCGGCCTGACGCAGGCGGATCCACATCGCCCCTGACAACACCCCGGCTCCGGAGCGCCGTGCCGGGGGTCCGGCTGCGGCGGCCCCGCGGGGCCGGGCCGAGCCCAGGCGGTCGGCGGGGGCCGGGGTGGCCCGAGCGAGGGGAGGCGGCCCCGGAGGGGGAAAGTTGCCCGGAGCGGCGAGGGGAGAGCGCGGCGGCAGGACCATGGGCACTTTGCGGGATTTACAGTACGCGCTGCAGGAGAAGATCGAGGAGCTGCGGCAGCGGGATGCGCTCATCGACGAGCTGGAGCTGGAGTTGGACCAGAAAGACGAACTGATCCAGAAGCTGCAGAACGAGCTGGACAAGTACCGCTCGGTGATCCGGCCCGCCACGCAGCAGGCGCAGCAGCAAAGCGCCGGCACCTTGCAGGGCGAGCAGCGGACCAAGCGCCAGGCGATCTCGGCCGAGCCCACCGCTTTCGACATCCAGGATCTCAGCCACGTCACCCTCCCCTTCTACCCCAAGAGCCCGCAGTAAGCAGGGGGTCACCCCGCCGCTCAGCCTCCCCTCTCTCCCCCATCCCGCTCCATCCCCGGGCAGGGAGCGGAGCGCGGCATTCCCGCATCCCGCATCCTCCCCGGGTGGCCCCGCGGGGTGGGAAAGTTGCGAGCGCTGGGGAGTGAGCGCCGAGGTGCCGGCAGAGCGGGACGCCCCGGCCCCGGACAGCCCGTCCCGGCTGCCACATCCCTCCGGGGGACGGGATCGTGTCCTGGGCATGGAGGCTGCGGGAGGAACCCGGGCTCGCCGCGGGACCCCGCAAGGAGACATTCCCAGCTGGGAAACTTGGAGCCCGGCGGGATGCTGGTGTTTTGGGGAGGGGGTTCGGCAGAAGCAGGAGCTTGTTGCAGTGTCCTGGTGCGCCGGAGGGTGTGCGGGGGGCAGGGAAAGTTGCGGGGATCCTCAGGTGCCGGCACGCCGGGGGATGCGCTGCCCCGGTTTCACACCTGCGGCAGATTAGGGAAATTAGAGCGCCTTAATGGGGAAGCGGAGCTCTCCCTCGCTCGGTGCCTTCTCCTGGCCGTGCCTTTGGTTCAGCGCTCCTCAAGGGATAAAAAAGGAGGAGGGAAGAGGTGATAAGCGGATGCTCGCCGATCCGAGCTCTGTGTGCGGGGCCGGGGCGCAACCTCCCCGTCGATGGGCAAACCTGCCTCTGCTCCGCGGCCGGCATCTTCCTCGTGTGAGGAATTCATCGGGATGATAACCGGGAGCGCTGGCGGATCCCCGGAGCCATCCCGGTAGTGGGGAGCGTGTGCGCCGTGTGGGCTCCGGGATGCGGGGACGGAGCGGACGGTGCCCGGGCACACAGGGATGGTTCCCGGGAGGGATGGCGGGACACGAGGCACAAGGACCCTGCCGGAGTGTCCCCTGAGGGACCGTGGCGGGGCTGGCCCCGCTCCCCGCGCAGCCTCAGCCCTTTCCCGCCGCCATGGCGGGCCCCGCCGTCTCCAGGCAACTGCCCGCCCTCAGGGCGGCCGCCATGGCGGGACCCCGCCGGGCCGGGCCGGGCCGGGCCGGGTGTGCTCCTCCTGCCGCCCCGCCGCTTCCCATTCCCGCTCCCATTCCCACATTCCTGTTCCCGCCCCCCATTCCCACCGCCACAGATATTTTGTCCTTTTAAGGCCGTTCTGAAGGGATGGCAGGGGAGGAACGGCGGTGGCGCGTGAAATGCCTCCCCTCCAGCCCCCAAAACGAATAAAACACCCCAAAAAGTGAGCAGGGAGAGACAGGGCTGGCTGTGAAACGCCCGGGGTGTGTGGTGAACATCCAAGCATCCCTCGGTGTTAATTTCCCCCGGGAATGCAAAGCCCCACACGTGTCACTTTCCTTGTCGGTGTCGCTGCCCCTCGGCGCTCCTGAAGTGCAAATGGAGCTCCCAGATCTCCGGGAAGCGCCACAGGTTCCAGCCTCTGCCGTACTCAGTGAAATCTGTAGGAAAAGCCTTGGATGAAACGTTTTACAGCTGGAATTTTAATGACTCCTTGTGTAAATGCAGCCCTGCAGTCTGGTGTGGGGAATAATGCCCTGCTCCTCTGGGGGGGTTGTTTCATATTGATTATCTTTGGTCAATACTCCTAATATTATTTACAATATTGAAGTCAGCACGTGGCTGCAGGTTGTGATCGCTCAGGTGGGGTTTGGAGCAGCCTGGGATAGTGGAAGGTGTCCCTGCCCAAGGCTGGAGGCTGGAATGAGAAGTTTTAGGGTCCCTTCCAACCCAAACCTTTCTGTGGTTATAGGAAAAGATCCTTGCTAATCATTTCACGAGTGTATTTGGCTCTGGGAGGAGTTGAGAGTTCTGTGTCAGCCTTAAGAGCCCGGTGGCCAAGATAACTCATGGTGGTGGCGAAAGTTAAGGTGGTGAGGACCTGGAAATAACAAAATCTGCACTAAAGGGTTGGGTTTTCCCCCCCGTTCATGCTGAATCTCAGTGACTCTTGAGGTAACAGCATCCAACCTTTGGTTTTGTCAAGCCACCAAGAAGTGTTCAAGAGGCAGGTGGATGTGGCACTTGGGGATGTTGGTTAGTGGTGGCCTTGGAATTGCTGGGAGAATGGTTGGACTTGATGGTTTTGGAGGGGTTTTCCAACCAATATGATTCTAAAGTAGCCTCTGGGATTGGTTATATTTTTGTAGTTAGGTGGTGCTGGATTTGCTCTCCTGCTCTGGCAGAGGTGGCTGGAGATTGGTAGGATCAATAGCAGCAGAAAATCTGTGGGAGCTGAATTATCATGAGGGTCATGTAGGTACTTGAGGGTCTGTGGTGGTGGAAGATGTGGTGCCACAGAAGATTCTGGGTTATAGAGTGGCTGAGCTCTGAATGAGTGTAAGAGAGCTGGAGAGGGACTTGGGACAGGACCCAGGGAATGGCTCCCCGTGCCAGAGGGCAGGGCTGGATGGGATATTGGGAATGAGGAATTGTTCCCTGGCAGGGTGGGCAGGCCCTGGCACAG
>JAWWMS010000282.1:3917221-3932957 GCA_035048045.1 Chlorospingus semifuscus
GCAGGTGTCCCAGGAAGGGCTGGAGGTGGCACTCAGTGCTCTGGGCTGGGCACAAGGTGGGCACTGGGCACAGCTGGCACTCCATTTTCTCTGATTTTTGTGTTTTCTCCTCTCATTAGCTGCCCAAAGCTTCTGCTGTTTGCTTCAGGTATAATCAAGGAGCTGCTCAATCCTGCTCCGAGGGCTTGGTAGTGGTTTCTCAAAATGCCGCTCATGTGGGAGTTCCTCAGAGCTGTCAGGGAGTGCAGGAGGAGGCAAATTGTGCTGGCAAGAACCAAGAACTGCTTCTCCTGCCTGAGCCTGCCAACATTTCTGGGATCTAAACCTGGGGCTTTGTAGGATGCAAAATAGGAGCCTAAAAAAGGGCGGTAAATGAAGATCTGTGGGGTGAGACATGTTAAAATGCAAGTTAACCAACTCTTGCCTACAGTATTTTTATACCAACAACAATTTTCAGCGTAGGTGAAAGGGGATTTGAATTTTTTTTTTTTTTTGCTGAAATGATTTTTCTTTTTAAATGTCGAATGCCAAAATATGATATAATGAACAGCAGTGTACTGATATATTTAGAAATCCTAAATGGAGCTGTCTGAGCAACATTCTCTGCAGAGCAACTCGGTTCTGCGACTAAGTTGTATTGAAGTGCAAGAAAACCTGGAAATGTGGAAGCTGTTTTCCTGGCTTACAGGTTTAGATCAGGGTAGAGTTGCCTAAATTCTGTTTAAATTGGCATTCTGGTTAAAAATTTGAGTGGACTCTTGTGAAGAATGTTCTTCCATTCAGCTCTTCAGGAGCATTTTTAAATTAGCATTTTGGTTAAAAATGTGAGTGGACTCTTGTGAAGAACGTTCTTTTTAAAATTGGCATTTTGGTTGAAAATTTTAGTGAACTCTTGTGAAGAACATTCTTCCATCCAGCTCTTCAGGAGCATTTTAAAATTGGCATTTTGTTTAAAAATTTGAGTGGATGCTTGTGCAGAACATTCTTCCATCCAGCTCTTCAGGAGCATTTTAAAATTGGCATTTTGTTTAAAAATTTGAGTGGACTCTTGTGAAGAACATTCTTTTTAAATTGGCATTTTGGTTGAAATTTTGAGTGGACTCTTGTGAAGAACATTCTTTTTAAAATTGGTATTTTGGTTAAAAAATTTGGGTGGACTTTTGTGAAGAACCTTCTTCCATCCAGCTCTTTGGGAGCATTTTTAAATTGGCATTTTGGTTAAAAATTTGAATGGACTCTTGTGAAGAATATTATTTTTAAATTGGCATTTTGGTTGAAAATTTGAGTGGACTCTCGTGAAGAATCTTCTTCCATCCAGCACTTCAGGAGCATTTTTAAATTGGCATTTTGTTTAAAAATTTGATTGGACTCTTGTAAAGAACCTTTTTCCATCCAGCTATTCAGAAGCATTTTTAAATTGACGTTTTGGTTGAAAATTTGAGTGGACTCTTGTGAAGAACATTCCTCCATCCAGCTCTTCAGGAGCAACCATGCTGAAGATGCTTAAGATCCTGCTCAGAAATTTCCCCTAAAACCTGAAGATGGGCTGTGGGTTGTGGGAATGGGAAGCCTTGTAAATAAAATCCACAAGTGTATTTAAAGGCCTTCATGTTACTCGGTCCCAGACTTAAATCCTACTCTTATTCCCAGTTACTGAGACAAGAATAGCTCTCTGGAGTTATATTTAACATTCCCTTGAAGGAACATCCAGAGTGGGCTTTATCCAGAGCCAAAACAAACAGCTAATGCAGAGTTATCAGCTATTAATGGCACTGGAGCCCAAACAAGCCCCAGATCTTACCCAAAGGTTGGAGCTTTCCTCTCCTGCTCTGCTCCTCAGAGTGAGTTATGAAGAGATCCATTTGTTCCCTTGAAGGTTTTAGGATTTGAAGGCATTGTCCAGCGTTTCACCCTTCAGGAATTGCCCTATGCTGTGTTTTTTTCCCTGCTCTGGGAGCTTTGGCACTCGGGGAGGACCCTTCACCTTGCCTTGGCACCAAGATTTTCACATTGCTTGCAAAAGCAGCTTTGCTGAAGGGTGTGGGCTTCAGGCTGGTGATTGAGGGATTAAATAATCATCCTGGAAGTTCTGCTTCCTACCTCTGATTCTTTAATGGGAACCTGGGAGCTGACATTAATGCATAGCCCTGGTAAGGGAGGAGTGCCAGGAACAGGTCTGGACTGCTGTCTCTTGGTGCTGCTCATTTTGGCTTTGTGGGTCTCAGTAACCTCTGGATATGTGTCCAGGCCACAGGAGATGAGTTCTGCAGATACTTCAGTGTGAGGAGGGCATGGAACTGTTGGAGCAACTCCTGAAATTGCTGAGGGGATTGGAGCAGCTTCCCTCTGGAGCCAGGCTGGGAGAGCTGGAGCTGTGAGAAGGCTGTGTGGAGACCTCACAGCTCCTTCCAGGGCATGAAGGGGCTACAGGGGAGCTGGAGAGGGGCCCTGCAACAGGAACTGGAGGGACAGGACAAAGGGAAATGGGTTCAGACTGACACGGGAAATTCAGGTTCCATAGACAGAATAAACTCTTCCCTGTGAGTTTGGAGAGGCCCCAGCACAGGGACCCTCCACCTTGCCTTGGCACCAAGAATTTCCCTTTGCTTGCAAAAACAGCTTTGCTGAAGGGTTTGGGCTTCAGGCTGGTGGTTGAGGGATTAAATAATCATCCTGGAAGTTCTGCTTCCTACCTCTGATTCTTTAATGGGAACCTGGGAGCTGACAACAATCCATAACCCTGGTAAGGGTTTTGCTGGGAAGAGAAGAGTGCCAGGAATGGGTTTGGACTACTGTCTCTTGGTGATGCTCATTTTGGTATCACTGAAGGCTTTGTGGGTCTCAGCTGCCAGTTTAGAACCTCTGGATGTGTGGCCAGGCCACAGGAGATGAGTTCTGCAGATACTTCAATGTGAGGAGGGCATGGAACTGTTGGAGCAACTCCTGAAATTGCTGAGCTGGGGTTGTGAGAAGGTTTTGTGGAGACCTCACAGCTCCTTCCAGAACCTGAAGGGACACAGGGGAGCTGGAGAGGGACCTGCAGCAGGAACTGGAGTGCCAGGACACAGGGAATGGGTTCAGACTGCCAGAAGGGAAATTCAGGTTCCATGGACAGAATAAACTCTTTCCTGTGAGCCTGGAGAGGCCCCAGCACAGGGAAGCTGTGGCTGCCCCTGGATCCCTGGAAGTGTCCCAGGCTGGGTTGGACACTGGGGCTTGGAGCACCCTGGGGTAGTGGAACATGTTTGGGCCAGCACAAAGTGGGTAGAAGGAGGTGATTTGAAGGTTCTTTCCAGCCCAAACCACTCTGGGGTTCTACTCCAGAGCAGAGCTGAGCGTTTTAGTCTTGCCTACTCTTTGAACTGCATGAGGGCTTAAAGCAGAGTTAGAAGCTCTACAAAGGTGAGCTTTGAGCAAAAAGCTTCCCCAACCCTGCTGGAAACTTTGCTTTTTGTGCCACTTGGAATGGACACCCCCTTTGGAAAGGGAGATACATCTGGAGACAGCTTTTAAAAAAATCTGTCTGACACTTCTTGCTGTGTATTTGTATCCTGCTGGATGGTTTCTGGAAAGCTGGAGCAGGCTCAATCCTTGGCTGTGTTATCCCTTTTTAAGGAAGGTTGTTTTTTCTTTTTCCATGGCCACATTTTGTAGAAGTAAACACTTTTAAACATTTCACAGCGTGGATTTTAAACAGTCGTTGTAGGGATTGGCTGGGTTCTTGTATCCCTCCTCAGATTCAGGGACAGAGGCTGCACAGATTTTTTCCATACATCTTATCTCTGAATTCAGCTTAATTCCTTGGGCAGGGATATGGAAGGTCCCAAAAAATAGTGCTTTTGGGTATGAGTTTCTACAAATAATTTGGATTTTTGCAGCAGTGGTGACCCAGCCCACAAAGGTGCCACTGGTTGTAGTAGCTTTGAGCTGGGTTTATTCTATGAGTAAGTAAGAAGTTCTCCTCTCCCAGGACCCTGTGTTTTTACTTCTATAAACTTGAACTCTCTCTGTCTGCTTGGTCAAGTTCCTGTGGGTGTTTCCCTCCTAAATATGGAGATTTAGGTTATTAGTAGTAGTTGTTAATTCCTGATGGGGGAAACATCAGAAAAAAATACTCCTTCCTCCCTTTAGTATTGGCATGTTGAAAAGTTTTGCTCAAAGTTGAGGTGGAAACAGCTAAATGGTCTTGCTTATTTTTGTCACTCCAAAGTGTGTTTTTCCTTCCCCTTTTTTGCAGGCATCTTTCTGCCTGTCCAACCAGTACATTGCTTCTCATTTTCTTTACTGATAGTTTCAAATGGTTTTGCTTCAAAGCTGTGGTGGTGAACACCCTAAAGTTTAGAATTGTGTCACTAATCTTCAGAAGAAATTAGGAGTTCAGTTTATTTTTCCTGACCCACCTCTGTTTAATGTGCTGCCAGCAGCAGATTCCCTGGGGGTGGTTCCTGGGTAGCTCCCCTTGACCCTCAGGTTCCTGCAGGCTCCACACTGGGGCTGCACCAGTACAGGCTGTGGTGGGAGGGCTTTGGTTTCTGGAAGCATCCCTGGAAGGGTCTGTCAGAAGTTTTTCCATCTGCTCCTAAGTTCTTCCCTTCCTTGAAAGCCAGCAAGTGGCTTTCCCACATTGAGATGAGCCCTTTTGGGATGAAGAACAACTCTGTGTTCCAATATTTACTGTGCATGCCAGAAGGTACAAACCCAACGTGGGGAATGTGTTGCTCTGAGGGAAGAGCCTGGGATGAGCATTCCTTGTGTTCCTTGGAAAATGGGAATTCCTGTCAGGATAACAACAGCCTCTGCTGCAGGGTTTGGCTGTTTTACTGCAGGCATTGCAAAGCATCCCAGAAAGGATTGGGATGGAAGGGACCTCAAAGCCCATCCAGTGCCACCCCTGCCATGGCAGGGGCACCTTCCACTGTCCCAGGTGGCTCTAAAAACCTGGCCTTGGGCACTGCACAAGCAGGTTTTTGTGCATGAAGTGTATTTGTAGGCAACTTGTTAAGGTTCTTTTTGCATGACTTCTGCAAATTCGAATGCAATTAGCTTCTTCCTCCTGTTGCCTTATTAATTACTGTGATGGACCTAAAGTGATTTGGGACAGGATGTATCACCGAGGATTGTGCCCTCTTTTTAAACTCTTCATCAAGTCTCCAGCACATTTGGTCATTAATCTTGCAGGAAAACAGGGATGGCTGGGTGCCAGGCTTGCTCTGGAGAGGAAAGATGGCAATAACTGCTTTCTACTCTGAGTGACCCTCTGAAGGCAGAGACATCCACTCCAGTGCTGAGTAAACATTCATGGAAATCCTCCTCCTTCAGACAAACTCATTTAGAAGCAGTCCTGCTGCCTTACAAATATTGTAGGTTATTTTGTTTGTGCCTCGTTCCTATTAGAAACCTGAACCAGGAAGCACAGAAGAAATAAGAGCTAATGGAACAGCTGTATCTTGTTTAAAGCACTTACTTGCCATGGCAGGAGTGTGACTTTTAACCATTTAAAATAATTTTTATTGTGTGTTACTGGGTTGATTCCTGCATTCACACATGTGGGATTATTTCATCAGTTTGAAATAATGATGATTAAGGGATGGTGTGGTTTGGAGAAGCATTTGAATAATTTGTTATAAATTTTTATTTGAATAATTGGGAACTAGGAGTTAATGAATGTGTTTCTGGGCTGGTGACAAGGTGGGGATTGGGCATAGGCTGGACTTGATGGTCTTGGGAGAGCTTTTCCCACCTGGGATTGGACATAAGGATAAACACTATAGAAAAAAATCCTGTTTATTTGAAATGGCTCCTGTGGATTACAGGGAAAGAAAAGATAATAATAATAAAATAATGTGGAAGTTGCTGAAAGCCTGGCATGTGTGAGTGTGTGGGACTGGCAAGCCACAGCAGTGCATGAATAATTTTTCTGAATTATTAAGAGTGATGAAGGTTCTCTCACAGGGAACAATAGAGGAGCTCTGCTTGTAGCTCTGACATTGTATTTTTAGGACCAACTCATTTTCAAGTGTGTCAAACTCTGCTTTTTTCCTACTCTGTTCTGAAAGATGGATGGAATATTTCCTGCTGGAAAGGTTGGGAGCTCCCAGACTTTGGAGGGTGGTTTACTCTGTGGTGGGAAGAGTGGAAGGAGATGATTTTTAAGGTTTTTTCCAACCCAAAACAGTCTGAGGTTTTATGAAACACTATAATAAATAAGCAGCTGCCTTGCAAGGTGGTTTTGCCCTGTTTAAGGGCAGCTAGAGGTGCTTTTCTCACAGGCTTTGTAGTGCAAGCCTCATCTTAACCAATTATCCCTGCTAATAAAGCCTATTTTGCTCACATTCAAGCATGACTGAGTTATTATCCAGCCCTTTCCTTGTGGGTATTTAATTTTAGGATGCTCAGATGTGGCAGAGATGAAGCTGTGTTTCATTGATGGCCCAGCCAACGTGTTTTCCTTCATGGTGATGGATTTTGTGGGGTGGTTAAAAGGGTTTGGATGACCTTGGGGGGACTCTGAGCTTGCTGTGATGTTCCTGTGTTGAGGATAGAGACTGAATCAAGTGATTCAGATGTTCTCTTACACATCTGAGATCATATTATTATTAATATAATATTGATAATATTATTAAGCTCTTGAATTCCCTAAATTTTTTCACATTGGGTCTGTTTTGCTGCTTCTCCCCCGACTAGAATCATAAAGGTTGGAAAAAACCTTTAACCTCATGGAGTCCAACTGAGTTTTCCTGTTCCTTTGCTGTTGTTTGGACCAAATTTCCCGAGTACTCCTCAAATCCTTTTCCATGTTCAATTCCAACAAGGAGAGCCGTGTTTTGTGCTGAGGGTCTCAACATCCAGAGGGAAGTTTGACTTGGACCAGGAATTCCCCACTGTCTTTTTGGGTCTCTTGATTTTTGCAGTAACTCCACTTGAAATCTTGACTCTGTCAAGGAGAAATGAGATAAAAGTGGAGCCTTGGAATGAAATAAAAGCCTGGAATTGGAATACAGGTTGACATGATGAACACAAAGCTTTAATTAAGTTTTCTCTGGTGGCCAGTTGGGCACCACCAAGGTGCAGCTTTACCTGGGGGTCCTTATTTGCACACAAGAGGGGATGGAGAGGCAGCCAGGAATGGCTGTGAGGGCAGATTCCAGCTCTCAGGAATGGTTTTGTGGTGTCCTGAGCCCACCTTGTCCTTGGCAGCCTGGTCCTGTCCCCTCCTGCCCTTCAGCAGGGTCATTTCTGGTGGCTTCTGGTGCCCGGTGTTGAAACAACCTCCAAACTATCAAAGGAATAAAAAGAATCTTAAACATCACCGAGCTGGCAGTGTGGTGGGTGGAACCCTGAGCTGCTTTGACCCTGTGCAAGGCTGGGCTGGTTTGGTGTCAGATTGAGCTCTTTCTGGATTTAGAGATGGTGTTTTAAAAAACTTTTATTCTGTTTTCGATCTTAGGAGAAGGGTGAGACAATACAGATGTAATTCATTTCATTACAATCAAACTATTTTTAAATTATAATACACTCTAAGTGTTTATAATTATAATACACTGTAATACATTTTTCATAGTTCTATTTTCCAAAAGTATCTAGTCTTATTTGCAAGGCCATCCTTTGAAACTTGTTCCATTTCTCAATTATTTCTGTCCTGTTCCATGGCATTTCTAAGTCAGCATTTCTTAACTCAAAGTTTACACACAGATGCACACTCTGTGTAAGTCTTCAGTCAGGCTTTGAGAATTCTCTACAAATCCATTTCCCACAGTTTGGGTGTCCCCAGTTCCCATTTAGGCTCTTTTTCAAGAAGACAGGACCCATTAAAATGTTTTTCTTTGAAAACCTTGTTTCATACTCATCTTTCCAGCAGTTAAATCCCTCCTGGCTGCTCAGGCTCTGCAGGGAACAGTCCAGCCCCCAGGGTGAGGAGTGAAGGGCTGAGGAGCCGCTGTCCAGCCTGGAGGTGTTTTAGGAGCTTCACTTCTGGTCTAGATCAGGATTCAACATTCTCAGTTGTCCACCTGCACAAGTGGGTTTAGGGATTTTGTGCCAAATGCCTCCTGTGGTGATTATAATATAAATACTCAGAGAATCTCCATGCAGTGTCACCCTTTGGTGTGCTCCAGTTTGTATAATTAATAGAAAGTATAATAAACCAAGTAATAAATCTGTTAGCTTCTTGTGTGTGCTTCCTTTCAGTTTTGTGTATGGAAGATATTCCAAGAGCTGTGTTATTGTAGATGTGAAACTTGTAGCTAAAAGAGGATTTTGCAACTCCACAAAAGCTATTTTTATTGCATTGCTGGATGTGTCTAAAGCTTATTTACAACAAATAATTGCAAGTTCACGTCTCTGTAATTTTTTTCTTTGAGTTCTCTGCACGTTTTTAGGGAAAACACTGATTTTTAAAATAAATTTATTTATTCCCCAGGTCCAAGGAGCTAATAAAGGAAGCAATCCTTGACAATGACTTCATGAAGAACCTGGAATTGTCCCAGATCCAGGAGATTGTGGATTGTATGTACCCTGTGGAGTATGGCAAGGACAGCTGCATCATCAAGGAGGGAGATGTGGGTTCCCTGGTCTACGTCATGGAAGGTAGGGTTGGGGAAAATCTTATTTATTCCTTTTTTTTTTTAAACACTTGGACACAAAACCTTTCGTGGGAAAAACGGTTTCAGAGAAAGAGGTTGTCTAAATATGGTTGCTTAAATATTGTGTGGATTGCTTTTGGCTGGAAAATTCTGCCTGGATTTGTGTGCCTGCCTGGTTAAAGAAAGGAGGTGAAAGCTGTTAACCCTGCACTGGAATAAACCTCCCCTAAACAGAGCTGCTGTGCTTGGGGGTGATGGTTTGCTGGAAAAATGAGGATTTTATAGCAGGAATGGAGATGGGAGGTGGCTGTGGAACAGGGAGAAGGTGCTCAAAGCCTGCTCCCAGGTGGAAATGTGGATATTCATGTTTTTTAGCCATTTTTTGCATGAATAAATGAGGATTTTAGTAGAAAGAATGGAGAGGAGAAGTGGCTGTGGAGCAGAGAGAGGGTGCTCACAGCCTCCTCCCAGGAGGAAATGTGGACATTCATTCTTTTAGGAATGGAGATGGGAAGTGGTTCACAGCCTTCTCCCAGGTGGAAATATGGACATTCATTTTTTTAGCCATTTTTTGCCTGAACACATGAGGATTTTTAGCCATTTTTATGACATTCATGACATTTTTAGCCATTTTTTGCATGGATAAATAAGGATTTTAACAGAAGGAACGGAGATGGGAAGTGGCTGTGGAGCAGAGAGAAGGTGCTCAAAGCCTCCTCCCAGGTGGAAATTTGGGCATTCATTTTTTTAGCCATTTTTTCATGGATAAATGAGGATTTTAGCAGAAGGAATAGAGATGGGAAGTGGCTGTGGAGCAGGGAGAAGGTGCTCACATCTTCCTCCCAGGTGGAAATGTGGACACGGCATGGATAAATGATGATTTTTTTTTTTTTAGCCATTTTTTGCATGGACAAATGAGGAAATATTTTAGCCATTTTTTTGCATGGAAAAATGAGGGTTTTAACAGAAGGAATGGAGATGTGAAATGGCTGTGGAGCAGGGAGAAGGTGCTCAAAGCCTTTTCCCAGGTGGAAATGTGGGCATTAAATTTTTTAGCCATTTTTTGCATGAACAAATGAGGATTTTTAGCCATTTTTATGACACTCATGACATTTTTAGCCATTTTTTTGCATGGACAAATGAGGATTTTAACAGAAGGAATGGAGATGGGAGGTGGCTCACAGCTTCCTCCCAGGTGGAAATGTGGGCATTCATGTTTTTTGGCCATTTTTTGCATGGATAAATGAGGATTTTAGCAGAAGGAATGGAGATGGGAAGTGGCTGTGGAACAGGGAGGAGGTGCTCAAAGCCTTTTCCCAGGTGGAAATGTGGGCATTACATTTTTTAGCCATTTTTGCATGGATAAATAAGGATTTTAATAGAAGGAATGAAGATGGGAAGTGGCTGTAGAGTAGGGAGAAGGTGCTCACAGCCTCCTCCCAGGTGGAAATGTGGATCCAGCATGGATAAATGAGGGTTTTAACAGAAGGAATGAAGATGGGAAGTGGCTGTGGAGCAGGGAAAAGGTGGAAATGTTGGTACAGCACACAGGGCTCTCTACAGGAGAGACTAATTTTCATCCTTGGGAGGATGGAAAATGGTGTTGGTGCATCCTGGGCATCTGCTTGGTCCCAGGATGTGTTGAGTTTTCTCATTCAGCTTTGTAAAAATCTTCTAGCAGAATGTTGCCAATGCTCTGCCTTTCCAAAATCCCAGCTCCTTGTGCTTGGTGTTTCTGCTTTCCAGGTTGTCTCGCTCTCCGTGTGTCAAACTGAGCATATTTTGTGTGTATTTGTGCTTTTTATTGTTAAGGAAGTGCATGTCAGAGCTGTCAGAGTTACTGAGCTGGATCAAAGCTCGTGTGCATCCAGAGTGGCTGATCCTGAATTCTCAGGGAAATATCCCTGTGTTCCTTCCTGCTGTGATTTGGTACCACAATAGATAAAAGCTTATCAAATTCTTCTTGCTCCTCACCACAACTCAAACATTTTGGCCAGATAACACCTTTTCACTTGCTCATCTATATTTTAATATCTTCAATTGTTCTTTTAAACAAAAAAATCTTTCCAAGGCAGTAAGCCATCCTTTAAACAAGCTTTCCTGCCAAATTCCTCTTGCTGTATAGTTGCAAATACTCCTCACTGCTTTCCCAAAACAACTTGAAACTTCTGTCCTTTTAAGGTTAAGTCCTTTCTCAAGGCACAGGTTTAATTCCTCTCCTTCTTCATAGTTTTGAATTTTGCACATTGAAACGGTTTTTCTGTGAATTATGTGTTTCCATCCCCAGGTTTGAGGTTTGCATGGAAAGATTGGAGGCTTGCATGGAAAGATTGGAGGTTTGCATGGAAAGATTGGAGGGTTTCAGTCCTCTGAATACAGAGACTGCTTGGAGGTGCACAATCTGTTTTGTTGATGATAAAAACCTGCTTTAAAATCATCCTTGAATGGTATTTTCTTCCTAGTGGAAATGTGGAGGATTTGCCCTGTGCAGTTTTGTGCTCGCTTCTCAAACTCCCCCCACACCAGAGGTTTGCTCATGGGATTTTTGCTGCCCTGGTGCTTTTGGGATGTTGTGTTCAATGCTGTCCCTTGAAAAAAGCCCCAAAGAACAGGACATGTTGGAATCTGGGTGTATTTATCTCCTGCTCAGTCTCTTCCCATTTCCTGGAGAGGATTTTGGGGGGGATTTAGGGGCAGAACTGTTTCCATCATGGTTTAGGGTATTGAGCACTGCTTGCTACTCAGATCACCCTTTACTGCTGATAGATTTTATCATATTTATGGTCATTATTTAGCCTTGTGGTGATGAGTGTGCAACAGATGTGTATCAAAACCAAATTTTGTGGTTTTTTGGGCACTTGAGGTTTTCCATGTTCTCCTGGCAGCCCTGTGTGTGTGAGGGCACGACTTGGCTCTTCCCTTGGCTTTGTAACTTAATTTAAGAGTATTTAGATAGCTCCCTAAATATGCATAATGCCTTGCAAACCCAATTATGGAGAGTTTATAGTCTGTGTTTGGACATAATGCAATGAGTGATGAAGTCATGGAAATGGGAGAGGACATTATCAAATAGGTTATGAGAGCTCATTTTGGTTCATCATTCTGTGTCCTCTCAATTATTAACACAATCAACCCAAATAAACACTCTGTTCTTTGCAAAACTCTTCTGGAGAGACCCATCTTTGTGTTTTACTGAGAGGTGTTTTCTGAAAAATCAAATAAATTCTGTCCTTCTTCCATTAATTCCTTTTCCCTTCCTTACTTGGGGCTCTTGCTGTTCTTTGAGCTGGTAGTGACAAAAACCAGAGCTTTGAGTCAGGAGCTGAAGCTGAAATCTCTCAGCAAGCAGAATCCTGAATTTAGAGCTTCTTTGCTTTTAATAAGTCTAATAAGCATTTTTAATATTTTTTTTTTTTTGGTGTTCTGGAGTGACTTTAGCCACTGTGTCTTGCTGGCCAAAGTCCCACCTCTAGGGATAGGAGGGCTCCTGGTTCAGGCTTTCAGGTGCTGGCCCCACCACATCCTATTCTTTAAAACACTTTATTTCTCTGGCTTCACCCTCCCTGTGCTGTTCCTTCAGCCCTCTGAGAACACCCCTTGATTCCCCTTTGTTCAAAAAGTAGCAAGAAACCCCCCCAACTTTTCCTTATTAACTGAAATGGCTCAAGACCTTGAGCAACACCAAAAAAATTTCCTTACAGCTGTGCTTTGAAGGTGGGAATAAATATATTTGTGATGTGACAAGTCCCCATCAGGGGCTGGAATTGCTGGCAGCATTAAATTTCCCTGCTGTGCCCACCTCCAGCAGGAATATTCCCCCAGGCTGTGAGACTGGGAATGAAAAAAGGGGGATCAGTGATGCTCTGCCTTAAACTATCCACATTGAAACTCTCAGCTCTGCAGAAAAAACAATTGTGAGAGGAAAATAAATTTATTTATTGGATAGATTCCCTTTCCTGGGAGAAAGTTTGCTGCTCTGAGAGGGGTTAAGTGGATTATTTGTCTTCAAATTGAGGATTTTTAGAACCAAAAATGTTATTGTAAATTGACCATAAATGAGTCTGCTACCTCCATTTTTTTTTCTTTAAGGGAAAAAACACTAAACATTTCCCTGGATGTGTTTAAAAAAAGACTGGATGTGGCACTTGGTGGTTAAATTGAGGTGTTTGGGCTGGGTTGGGCTTGATGATCTCCAGGTTCTCTTGCAACCCAACCCAGAGATTCTGTGAATTTTCCAAGTGGTATTTTTGCAGGTTTGCATTTGCTGACTTTGCAACATTCCTAACATTTTGCTGAAGGCACTTAAGGAAAGCACGGGCTGGGGAGGTGTTTTCAGAGAGCTGCACCTCAGATCTGGGCTGTGCTGACAGGCTGGGGCTGTGCGTGGGTGCTGCCTCACGCTGATGAGGATAAATGTGAAATCTCACCTCCGACCCCAAATGTTTCCTCTGGCTGAGCCACCCAGCTGCAGCCTGTCAGGTTGGATTAGGGCAGGAAGAAATATCCTGTGCAGAAATCAGGTGGCAAGGTCCAGGTTTGAGGCTCTCCTGTGAATAAACAGCTAGTTTTAGAACATAATAGATTTTTTTAAGGTTTTTTAGAAATTTTAGTCATAGGTATAAAGAGTCCTCCCTTTAGGGTTGGTGTCATTCCCATGTAAGAAATAATTCAGTGACACAGGGGGAAAGGGGAATTCCTTGGATTAGCTCTTTTGTGGCTCATGGTTTTTTAGGCTGTCAGGCTGGATTAGGGCAGGAAGATCCTGTGTGGAAATCAGGTGGCAAGGTCCAGGTTTCAGACTTTCCTGTGAATAAACAGGTTTTTTTTAGAATAAAATTTAGAATAGAATAGATTTTTTTTAGGTTTTTTTAGAGATTTTAGTCATAGGTGTAAAGAGTCCTTCCTTTAGGGTTGGTGCTATTTCCATAAATAATTCAGTGACACAGGGGAAATTTCTTTGATTAACTCTTCTGCGGCTCATGGTTTTGTAGGCTGTCAGACTGGACTAGGGCAGGAAGATCCTGTGCAGAAATCAGGTGGCAAGGTCCAGGTTTCAGACTTTCCTGTGAATAAACAGATTTTTTTAGAATAAAATTTAGAATAGAATGGATTTCTTTTAGGAACTGTAGTCATAGGTGTAAAGAGTCCTCCCTTTAGGGCTGGTGCCATTCCCATGAAGCATGGAAGAAATAATTCATTGACACAAAGGAAAGGGGAATTCCTTGTTTAACTCTTTTGTGGCTCATGGTTTTGTAGGCTGTCAGGTTGGATTAGGGCAGGAAGATGAAATCAGGTGGCAGGGTCCAGGTTTGATGCTCTCCTGTGAATAAACAGATTTTTTTAGAATAAAATCTGGAATAGAATAGATTTTTTTAAGGTTTTTTAGGAACTTTGGTCATAGGTATAAAGAGCCCTCCCTGTAGGGTTGGTGCCATTCCCATAAATAATTCAGTGACGCAGGGGAAAGGGGAATTCCTTGGATTGACTCTTTTGTGGCTCATGGTTTTGTATTGTCAATGGGTGCTGCACATGAATTCTGAGGCTGCAGCTCTGCACACACCTGGAGAACCTGAGGGAAGAAAAATCCCCTGTGTGCTCCTGCTTCCACAGGCATGGAGAGGGAAGCAGCTTTTTGAGAACCAGCCCCTGTTTTAGTATTTTTCCCTTTCCTCTTAAATTTCCTTTTATTTTTATCTTCAGTTGTGTGGGTTTCTCTTTTTTTTTTTAAAGGTGACTTTGTCTCTTGCTTCCTTCTTGGTAGCTCCCCCAAAGGAAGGATCTGACTGAGATTTCCCATGGGAATATGGGTTTCTGGGAGTCTTGGGAAGCAGTGTGTTCCTAGAAACTGTGGGATCTGCTGGGACATGGAACTGGGTGTTGATAAGAGCAAAGCGGCCCCAAGGATTCCTGCTCACTGTGTTGGCACTGACACTTCTCACTCCCCACCTCTCCCTTTTCCCTCCTGGGCAGTTCCTTGCTTTCCTCCAGGGTCACTGCAGGCTTTGGGGTGCTCCGTGCAGTCATCCCTCTGTCATACCTTTGTGTCACCTCCCTGTGACCTTTCTTTCCTCTTTTTTTATGGATCTGATTGAACAGGACTAATTCCCTTGGAGGGTCTTGTGAATCAGATCCTCCTCCTCTCAGGGAAAGGGCTTGGTGGGACTGGTGCTTAAAAATGAGCAAATTGTGGAGAACAGGGACCTGTTTTGGATTTAAGGAGCATAAATGATCTGAAGGATGGAGCAACTCTGCTGGGAGAGCTGGAATTGTTCAGCCTGGAGAGGAGAAGGCTCCAGGAGAGCTCAGAGCCCTTTCCAGAGCCTAAAGGGGCTCCAGAAGAGCTGAAGAGGGATTTGAGACAAAGGATGGAGGGACAAAGGACACAGGGAATGGCTTCAGAGTGACAGAGGGCAGGGATGGATGGGATATTGGGAATTAGGAATTGTTGCCTGTGAGGGTGGGCAGGCCCTGGCACATGTTAGGCTGAACTCTGTGTGGGGTGTTCTGGGTCACGGTCGTGCTCTGGGATCACTCCTGGAGAGCTGGAGCTGAGCCCCTGCAGGTGGGATTTTTCACACTATGGTTTGTCCTGCATGCCCAAATACTGTCCTTGCTAGGCTTCCTCTGGGAAATTCCTGCCTTTCTAGTCTAGGACCAGGCAACTTTGAGTGCTTTTCCCAAGTATATTCCTGATAACATTGCTAATTCCCACCTCTCTGCATCTCCTAGGGGCTCTGTGGAAGGTGATAACAACAGCATCCATTGCAGTCAGGGCTTTTCCAACACAATTGAGGCTGTTCTGCTTCCAGGACTTGTTCTGCCTCTCAGAGCAGCTGTTTTGGACCCTACCTGAGCCTCTGAACCTCCTCTGGAGGGATCTGGATCTGCTGTCCCACACAAATGTCCAAGACAGCATCTCACTGCACAGATGCTGGCTTTGGAGATTGGGGAGCATTCACTCATGGTCCAGAGGAGCTCGGTGTCTTGGTCTGAAAGACAGGTGTCTGCTGAGGAAGACAGGAGCCTCCCTTGAAATGGAAAATGTAAACCTCCTCCCTCCCAAGTTTTATAATTTGAAATTAAGGGGCTCTCAGGCAAAGATATGGGAATAGGAATAACAGTTCTTTAATAGGACAATTAAAAATACAAGAGTA
>JAWWMS010000282.1:3993119-4013983 GCA_035048045.1 Chlorospingus semifuscus
GGCACAGGGTGCCCAGAGCAGCTGGGGCTGCCCCTGCATCCCTGGCAGTGCCCAAGGCCAGGCTGGACATTGGGGCTTGGAGCAGCCTGGGATGGTGGAAGGTGTCAGGGATGGGACTGGATGATCTTTAAGTGTCCCTCCCAGCCCAAATCATTCCATGATTCTGTGTTTTTATGGATTTGTGTGATGAGGTGGAGACCACCTTCACTTGATAGGATCTCACAGTCCATCCCTTAGGACTAGGGGTGTCCTCCTGGCTGCATCTTCTCTGTTTGCTTCTTTTCATGACCTCTCCCCTTCTCTAAACATTTGGAATGTCATTGGTGACCCAAATGTCCTGGGCTGTCCTCTCCTGTCTCTGTCCATCCTCTGGTTACATGGAGGGGGTGCATGAATCCAAAATAAAACAAGCTATAACAGGGCTGGATTTCTGATTTCTGTTCCATCAAGTGCAGTTTCTACAAGAAAAATCCCATTTTTCCTAGATTTCTCCTCATTTTTCGAGTAGTCCTGAACATGTGTGCAAGAGCACGAGGAGTCTCTTGTCCCATCACTCTTCCTCATTGCTTAGATCCAGGAAAAAAAAAAAAAACCAAAACAACATTTTTGCAGCTCTGCTGGTTTGCTTTTATTTTTCAATATTTTCAGACAGGAATATTGCATCCTTAGCTGGTGTGTGAAGGTGAGGAAAATAAACCCAGAGAGGAGCGTGAGGGGAATTGAGGATTTTTGGGCTGTAAAAGGTTTGTGTGGCTCTGCCCTCACCTCTTGGAAGACTGAAGAAAATCCTGGAGAAATCCTGGCTTTAGTGCTGCACATGGAGGATCTGCTGGAGGGGTGTGAGATGGGGGCAGGGATCCACAGAAATCTAAGGATTTTTAATTTTTATCACTGCTTCCTGATTTTTGGGTGTTGCTTCTTTCATATGCCTAAAATTGATGCTTTTCCAAGCAAAATCACAGAATTCCTGAGGCTGCAAAAGACCTCCCAAAGTCCAACATGTGCCTCATCCCCACTTTTTTTTTTTGGTGGGGTTTTTGGAGGAATGAGTTGAATCCAGGTGGGAATTGTACTCAAAGAAATGCCAGGCTGGATGAAAAATTAACCAGAAATAATTCTATATAATTTATTAATGAGTTGAACCAGCAGCAGGAAGCTCTTGAGGGAATATTTTGACCACAGGTTTGTGTAAATGCATACCTACTCCCACAATATCCCCAGGAAAAGCAGCTGTAATTTGGAATTATTGTAGTTATTTTTCCATTAATGCAGCCAGGGAGTTATTTGATCATTTGACAAAGGAAAATATGCTTGGCAAAATGATTTGGAGATGGAAATACACTGGCATTTTTTTTTATTCTTTGGAGATAAGTGGCTCATGCTCTTGTTTCCACCTCAGTTTTTGTTGGAAGTGCTGTGGAACGTGGAGAAAAACAACCCCAAAATCCTTTCATTTCCCAGGGCTGATTTCCTGAAGTGTTGCTGCAAAGATTTTTTTTCCTCTTTTCATCTCTTTTCTTAAAAACTTGAGGTAGCCAAGCCTTTGTCATCTTCTCTGTTTTCCTGCAAATGACAGCAGCACTGGGGTGGATTTTTTTTTTTCTTGAAAGTGAATTTCTTTGTCTACACTCAGAGATGAAGAGTCAAGGAAAGGCCAGAACTCCATCTGAGAAACAGCCACAAGAAATTTATTGTTGCAGGATCAAAAATTCCCCTTTGTCTATAAATAATAAACAGCCAGAAAAGTAACAGAGATTTCTATAGGATCTTTAAATATCTCTAGGAAAGTCCTGGCAAGTTTTCTAATGCATTTTCCTTTTTGAAATTGAAATAAATACATTTTTATACTTGCAAGCTCTGTGCCAGAACTGCATAAAAATGTGAAGGAAAAGACGATCACAGCTTTCAGTTTGTTGTAGGTTCTTAATTCCTGTGGTATGAGGCAACAAATTCCATGGAATGTGTGCTCCATATAGCAGAGACATTCATGGTAACTCATGTTTTTAATTCAATTAATGTTTAATCAAGGCTATTAAAACTTTTTTGGGAATTAAATTGGAAAACCCACAGCAATACCCACCTTGTTTTGAACTGGATAATTATAATTATGGGGAAGCTGAGGAATTTGAGAAGATCCCTCTTTTTCATGAGCTGGATGGAACAAGAACAGTCAGAAATATTTAAGATTATTTCCTAAATCCTGTGGGAAGGAAACTGATCCCAGAGACAGGAAACCCCTGGAAAGGCTGGAGCTGAATGGTCAGGGCTGAGATGTTCCCCTCAGAATTCCCAGATGTTCTTCCATTTTCATTCTGGAATATTTTCATCCTGATGACTTCTGTGCCCTTATTCCAGCTGGGATGGGAAGCAGCTTTTGGAATTTGGGATTTGTCAGCCTCATTCCTTGGAGGAGATGCTGCTGCTGTTGAACAGATTTGGGTTAATATAGCCTGAACCAAGCAAAATGTGCAGAGCTCTGGGCAAGCCCTGAGGGAAGAGCCTTGTTCTTCCCACCTGAGGCTTTTCCATCTTTTGGGGATTTTCATCCCAAAGTGCAGTTGGTTATTTTAAATGCACTGTTTGATAATTATAAAGTTCATTTTTGACAGGACTTGGTAAAATGTGGTCAGACAGGGCAAGGAATGGTTTCAGGCTGGAAGAAGGGAGGGAGGGATGGATGGGACATTGGGAAGGAATTGTCCCCTGGGAGGATGGGGATCCCTGCAATGGAATTCCCAGAGCAGCTGTGGCTGCCCCTGGATCCCTGGCAGTGCCCAAGGCCAGGCTGCAGCAGCCTGGGACAGTGGGAGGTGGAAAATCTCCAAGGTCTCTGCCAACCTAAACCCATCCATGATTCCAGGATTTAGGTCCAATCTCGTTCTCCAAGCTCTCACAGAGGTGACTTGTTAAAACCCTGAATACTGAGAATTTCAGACTTTCTGTGCTGACAGGCTCTGACCCCCAAGAGAACACTGCATTTGACCTGAGGCCATGGAGAAGGCTTCCAAAATGGAATAATAGAATTCAATTCTATCTGAATGAATGGCAGAATTCAATTCTTGCCATAATCTGGGATTGTGGGTGTGGAGTTTGAATAGAAATGTGTAATATCACATGGTGGAAAACTTGGAGTTTAAGATTTTAGAATACAGTAGTATCAATAAACAAGATGGAGGTTTTAAGGTGAAGGCTGGTCCTTCTTGACCTTCTTCTTCATGAATTTAAGTAGTGTTGTGTAATTAGATAAAAAGTCCACAAGTAATTAGTTATTAAATTAAAAGTAAAAATAATTTAAGTGTCATTTCCTAATTAGACAACTCCTCCTTAAAAAGCCTTGTAGAAAGAAAGATACAGCTCCATTTTTAGCTTATTAGAATAAAGTACTGTAAAACTCAAGCGTTTATCAGACTGGAATATAAATAACAACTAATAAACATCTAAGTCCAAACAAGAAATACCATCTCACACCTTTAATCCCAACCTTGGCAGAAAAAAGAAACAAAAAATCCACAGTTACTGAGTATGGACTGCTCAAATTTCCTTCCTGTTGCACCGGGGGGTTTGGGAGTTTATTTCTGCCTGAGCCTGAAGTGCCTTTCCTTGGAGATCTTTGCTTTTCCTCTCCTTCTCTGACCAAGCCCCAGGCAAGGTGAGGTGGAATTGCCTTCTTGAGACACATTTGGAGACTGTAAAAATCCCAATTTTTTTATCCCTGTGAGACTTATTTGACACAGATGGGAATTTTTCCTATTTTTTGAGTCATTGCTGCCCTTGTTTCAAGACCACCAGCCTTGGATTTAATAAATAATTGAGAGCAATTAATGAAATTTTCTGTAGGAGAAGATATTTGGGATATATAATTGTTTGAATGATTTTTGGGACGGGAAGAGTTCAGGATTTAAAATATTGTAATGATTTCTATTGCTGAAATTCTCTGTTTAGGGAAGGGAAAGTTCAGCAAAATTTGGATTCTCCTTTTTTAATCCCCTTTCTTTCAGTAATAGCAGATATGGAAAAGCAAAGCTCAAACTTCCAGGGCAGAATTCTAATTTTCTATTAAACAGGAATTGAAATCATCAAATAAAAATGCTTTTCCTTGAAAAGCAGCTCTTATTGCTGGAATAAAAGTTTCTAATTTATTTTCCTGAGGGCAAATGCAGAGCTTCTACTTTGATCTTTGGATGTGCAAGTCTTTTTCCTGGAGATTTTTTTTTCATTTAATAACATTTTTTTTCCCCTACACCACTTTAAAAGAAAAAAAAAAGGGGGGAGGGAAAAATCCTGAATTTTAGAGGTGAGCTTTCAATTTTTAATGGGATATTCCAGGGGCTGTGGAAGGGATAGAGGTAGAAGGAAAGAAAACATGGAAATATTTTTCAGAGTCATTGCAAGAAGCTTTTGGGTTAATTAAACAAAATGAAGTTGTTGGTGAGCTGACAACATCACAGGGGATTTTTTAGGGGTTTAATTCTGTGTATTCTACAAATTTCAGGGATTTGGGCTGTGTTATGGATAGCTCCTCACTTGGAATTCAATGGATAACCTCAGGAATATGTCTCAGGAGTAGAAGTTCACCTCATTCTCAGATTTTCCTGTCAGTTGGGTTTTTTCCTTGTTTATTTGTTGGCAACATTCATTAAAGTGTCATTTTTTCAAGTCCCTCAGTGGTGGGAATTGAAGGATGGGAATGTAAGGGTGGAATGGGGCGTGCAGGGAAAAGCTGGGGAGGTGGAATCTGACAGGAAATAACAGGGTTGGGAGAGATTTTGCTTTTATATTTTAGAATTTCTCACCAAAGTTTCTGAAGGAAACAAATGCCAATCTGCAGATCAGCACTGACAGTGTGAATAACCAGCTTGTCCAAGAAAAAAGGAATTTATTTGTTTGTTCCAAACTATTTGGGAGTAATTGCTGCACGTGACCACAACAGAAAACAGTTTTCATTCCACTTGTGTAAATAACAGCTTCTGAAATTTGAGTTTTTCTGGGTTTTCATGGCAATCAATATTCCTGGGATGCCTTTTAGCTGGGCCATGTGGGGGAATATCCATCAATATATGGGAATATTCTCAGAAGTGGAGTTGCTGTGTGATAGGAAAGGAAGCTGCTCACTGGCAGGAGGGGTTTGGCATTTCCCCTTATTAAAAACAACAAATAAGAAATTTTTTCTGTGATGAGTTCAAAAATGTGTGTGGAACCCATGGATAGCTCAAATGTGCCAGGTGATCCAAATCCCATAATTTCTCACCAAAACACAGCAAGAAGCAGAAATCAAAATCTCTCTTTTGGGCCCTTTCTCCCTGTGTTGTTTTGAGCTCTGTTTGATGGGGATTGTGGCAAAGTTGCCTTTCCCAAGAAATCATTTGCCAGGGGCACTAACACTCCAAAAAACCCTGAATTTGCTTCTCTGCATGAGAGGTGAAATCTGATGAAAGCCACAGTTTCACTTGTTCTTTTTTCCCCTTTGCTCAAATGTGTAGGGATTCATTGGAAGTGGGAAGTTTTGCTGGGAGCTAAACCATAATTGGGTTCTTAATTATGATTTTTTCTCCCCTCTCTCCATTTTGCTGCTGAACAGCCCCTAGTGCTCTGGTAGGTGGTTGTAAAGAGGCTTTCAAAGATGTCTTCTCCTCCTTCATTTGCTCAGGAATCATTTTCCTCTGCTCCTCAGGTGCCTGGGATTGGTTTTGAACAGCCTGGGATCCATGAGAATGTGTTGGATTATTCCCACTGTGTTCCCCTAACATTCCTCTTGCTTTTTCTGTCCTGTTGGGTGGTGGGAAGGGGGATTAACCCCAAATATTCTCCTTTTCATTAAATCCCATGAGGCCAAATATTCTCCTTTTCATTAAATCCCACGCTGGATCTGCATATCCATTGGAATCCTTCCTTTAGCTGAGCAACCAAGGTGGGAAGCATGAGCTCAGCTTTTGCCTGATTTTTGGGAATTTTCCCTGATATCCCTTTTCCCTGGTCTTTGGGAATTCCTAATGGCAGCACTTGGCAGCAAAGATGAAAGCTCTGCAGGTAGGAACACACAGCAAGTGCTCCCACATTGTTTGACACCACCACAGCACTGCTGGGAATTTAGTCCAAGTGTGTTCCTTGTCAAAAGTGTCAAAAGCCTCCTTTTTTTCACTGAGGAGCAGGGAAATGCTTGGTTTATTGAAAAATAAGAATAAAAAATAAGAATATAAAATTCTTTCTGGAAGGTAAAGCTGCAGAGCAGAAGCCCACGTTGGTTTTACAGAATGGAACTGTTCTGCTGTGATGGAAATTAGGTTAAACATTTGGTTTCTGTTCTGCACTGAAAATTTAGGGGCAGCTCCTGCTCAGTTTGTCCAGCTGGAGAGAAATTCCCAATCCCATTTAGTGCTGGAAATACATTGGGAATACTCCTGTGCTTTTTGTTCACATAAGAATTTATCTGATTTCTACCTCCAAAATGTCACTTGCACATCAAACCCTGGGATGTTCAGCCAAAAGAAACTGAATTTGTTTTATTTTCATGGTGACAGCCACTGTCACTGCAGCTAAAGTTTGTCTTGCACAACCTCCACCTCCACATGAGGAAGAATTTCTTCCCATGAGGGTGGCAGAGCCCTGGAACAGCTGCCCAGGGAGGTTTGGTGTCTCCCTCTCTGATTTGAAACTGTTGTGGTTTGCTCTGCTGTGATGGAATTTAGATTTCAGTTCTGCACTAAAAATTTGGAGGCAGCTACTGCCCAGTTTGTCCAGCTGGAGAGAAATTCCCAATCCCACCCAGTGCTGGAAATACACTGGGAATACTCCTGTGCTTTTGTTCAAGGGAGCAACAGAGCACATTAGAATTTATCTGATTTCTACCTCCAAAATGTCACCTGAACACCAAACCCTGGGATGTTCAGCCAAAAGAAGCTGGAAATTTGTTTTTTTTGCATGGTCACAGCCACTGTCACTGCAGCTAAAGTCAATCCAGCTGCTTTGTCTTTCACAACCTCCACCTCCACATGAGGAACTTCCTTTCCATGAGCCCTGGAACAGCTGCCTGGGCAGGGTGTGGAGTCTCTGGATTTATTCCCCACCTGGAAGTGCTGTTGTGTCACCTGCTCCAGGTGACCCTGTCTGCACTGGATCATCTCCAAAGGTCCCTTCCAAGCCACCTCTCCTGTGATTCTGGGGAATTAAGCATAGATGAAGCCACATTCCTTTTAAACCCAAGAAAATCCAGCTCTCCAAGGTGACCATTTCATAAGATCCACGTCTTTAATCCTGTGATGATTCCCAGGGTTTCCAGTCCTGCAGCTTGGTCTCAGTACAAGATTTTTGCCCTCAGTTCCTGCTGGTGAATTTCCTTATCACACACTCCAGGAAAAGAAATCCCACAGTTTCATTTCCTGCATCTTTGGCAACTGTTGATGCAACCCATGTGGGATTTTTTGCCATGAGGAATTACCAGAGCAATCTTTTCCTTCCTTTGCTAAGGAAATACTGATTTTTTTCCCCAAGATATCTGGTGTGGTTCTCACTGCAGCAGCACCTGGGCATGTGAAAGGGCTTTTGCTTGCAGAATCCTACAATGACTGCACTGTTTAAACCTGCTCTGGCTGCTGAATTCAAGCCTTGTTCAGGAAAGGCTGCAGCAGCCTCCTGGAGAGCCTGAATAAAACCCTCTTTGCTTGACTGTGAAATAAGCAGAGCAAATTTCAGAAATGCCCTTCAGCCCTATTTGTTTTTGTTCTAAAGTTGATTTAGGTGTATAACTACTAGAGACCAGATCATTCATTTGCCAATAAACACCCCATAAACCAGCCCTGTTGGAAAGCTTTGCTGGTTTGTGTGTCTCAGTGTAGGTGGAAAAAAGTCTGGACTTAAATATATAATTAGTTCAAGAAGAAGGGATGATTATTTCTGGCAAGAGGTAAATAAGGGCCTTGTTATTTCAAGGTATCTTTCTTTGGAGGAAATAAAATTGGTTTTAGGTGTTTTGGGGTAAAGGCAATGATGAATTTTGCTGGAAATATGTGGGTTTGTAACAGCAGCAATCCCAGACTGGTTTGGGCTGGAAGGGACCTTAAATCCCATCCAGTGCCACCCCTGCCATGGCAGGGACACCTTCCACTGTCCCAGGGTGCTCCAGCCTGGCCTTGGGCACTGCCAGGGATCCAGGGGCAGCCACAGCTGTGCCAGGGCCTGCCCACCCTGCCAGGGAACAATTCCTAATGCCCAATATCCCATCCAGCCCTACTTTATTCCAGTTTGAAGCCATTCCCCCTTGTCCAGGCACTTGTAATAAATCTCCATCTTTTTTGTTGGCTCCACCAAGCACTGGAAGGTCAAAATTTGGTCACCTCAAAGCTTCTCCTCTCCAGGTTGAACAATCCCAGCTCTCCCAGCCTTTCACACTAAGAGACCCCTTTTCAAACCCCTTTTCTCTTTGGGATTTGTTTTGTGCAGCATTTTTTTCCCTTTCTTTGCTTTCATACTGCTCTGTGCTTTCCTGTGGTGGAAGCAGGATAGATTGGGCAGCTGATAAGGTATTTCCTGTCAGGAATCACCTCCATAAGGGGATCATTCTTTGCAGATTTCGTGAAAGAAAACCATACTAAATTCTGGTTTTGTTTGTACCATCATGGCTTGCATCTCTTGGAGAAGTCAGGTGTCCAACTTACTTCAAGCTATTGCAAATTTACTAATCAGGTTTTAATTCAAGCAGAACATTATAAACCATCAAACATTATAAACCATCAAACACCTTTCTGATGCATCTATCTGAAGAGACCATAAATGTCTTACTGTTAAGTAACCAAAAAAACATTCAATATTTGTTTAACTCCTAATTTGTTAATTTTTTGTCTAAACCAGATCCAAAGGGAGGATCTGGGGAATATATAAATATAGGAATAAATAATATTTATATATTTATGTCTATATAATATAAATATATAAAATAAATATAGAAATATTTATATATAATATATAAATAATATATATTTATATATGTATATATTTATGTAAATAAATATTATTTATATATTTCTATATAAATATATAAATAATAGGAATCTGAACAGGAAGAGGGTGGTCTAAGATTTGCCCCAGTACTTAAAGGTATTGCAAAATCCCCATCAGCATCACTGAGGTTCTGCTCAGGAGGGGGTGGAAATGGGCAGAGCTGGTAGAGGACCCATCTGAGGATGGTAAAATACAGAGGCAACTCCAGGCCAAACCCCTGGAAGGAGGAGAGGCAGCCTGGAAGCATTTAAGCTAAATTATGTGACAGATAGAAACTCACAGTCATTAACAATATCAGAAAAAGGGAGGCTGTTTATGGTGAATTGAGAAAACAAAGCTTAATGCTGAGAATGAGCAGTAGGATGGACATCCGGAAATTCCCTACAGATGTGCAAGGTCATCCAGCTGCCCAGCAAGCATTTTTCTTAGCTAAGTGAGGCAGCAGACAGACCCTTCAGTATTTAACACAGTCTGTCCTTAGCAGTAAAAACCACATGGGAAGCACAGCTGGACTGCAGGGAGGAGGGGATGGCAGCAAAACCTTCTTGGCTGTGCCTTCCACTCCAGCTCTGCCTTTCCAAAAGCAGAGGTCCAAGTAGAGGTAATACTGAAACTTACTAGTCTGGCCTGAATGGGGGGAAAAATCCCCTACAAGTCACCCCAAGGGGGTTCTTTTCAAAGCTGAATGCAATTTCTTTGACTTTTTATGTGCACAGCTCTACCCTGTACTCCTTCCTTCTGCATCCTCCTGGTGATGAACCAGATGCACTTTAAAAAGAGAAGAAAATATGTTAATATCTCCTCTTAAGTGGAAATTTCCAGAGGCCAGCTGAATCCTTCCTCAATAATTAATGCCTGAAAGCATTTTCCTCCAGTTCTTATTTAAATGGAAATAGCTTTGGTGTCTGATATTGTGGAGCTGCACTGCACTGCCTGGTGTTGCTTTACAGGGGAAGGTGTTCCAGGGGAAACAGGGAAGGTTTTCCAGGAGTCTGCCTTCACTGGGACCTTGTGGGAGAATCCCAGTTGCTGTGTCCCAGCCCTACAGGCCATCAGGGTTCCTGCTGCAGCCCAGAAACCACAAACATCAGTCAGATCTAATTCAATTTATTGATGTGTTTCTTCTGCCTGAGTCACAGCGCGGAGCAATAATCCAGCCTCTTGCTTGGTTGCCTTGAAAAGCTTTTAATGCTATTTCAGCAACTGGTGGAATATTTAAAGAAAATAAATCCTCCTGGCTTTATTATTCAGCTCAATGCTGTGTGTACAGTAGGTGAAGAAGTTATTTGCTAAATGTTTTATGATGGTGATTATGTAAGTAATGAGCTTTTACGTTTTGGCACCAGAGAGTACCAGAACTGCGTGGAGTACTTTGGAACTTGATGTAGGAAGGAAGCTTAATTTGCAAATTAATCCAGTTTCATCTTCCTGCTGTGCCCTGTCATTACAGAGGACTTAGAGGAGCTTCCTTCCTACATCAAGTTACTGAGTAACTTCTGCAAATTAATTTGCAGATTAATCCGGGGGAAATGTGACAATGAGCTTTATTTTTTTATAGCCAGGCTTTTCCAAGTCTCTTACCTCAAAGGTAAGGTCTTACATCTATGTAGAGATCCCTGAATAAATCAGATTTTCTCAAAGATGTCTTTGGTTTCTGTCAACATCCAACTACAGGAATTAGTGGGCTCTGTGAGAATAACACAGTAAAAATGTGGTTTTGTATGGAAATGGATTTGCAGTCCTGCTAATCTGCCATGTGTATCATCTACATCTCCCTCTAAATGCTTACAAAGCAGGAACTGGAGTGTACACATGCATTTTATTTTTTATTTGGGCTTTATTGACTAATTTCTCAGGGTTCCTTCTCAGTGAATCTAATTTCCAGGCATGCCCAAAATCTCCTGGAAAATTCTGGGGTTCTTAATTCCTTGCTGGAAGGAGTTACTCTGTACTGGAGGCTGCACAGCCAAACCAAACTGGAAGAAATTTCTGAAATGTGGGCATTTTGAACCATGACAGGACTGGCTTCCTTTCCCCAGGCAGGTTGTGCTGTAGCCACAGGAAGGGTTTGGGTGGTGAGAAACACTCAGTTATTGTCTTCTCCTTTAGTTCTGCTTGCTTATAAATGTCATATCCTGTTCTTCCCAGGGTGGAAGCTTAGCAGAGGTTCACATTTTCAATTTGTCATTAATTTTGGATCTAAACCATGGATGCAATAACCCACAGGGAGCTGCATTTCCATGCTGTGGTGTGTGGGCATTGCACGACCAGATTTTGGGTTGACAGTCAGCCTCTGCCCTCACAGCTCAGCCCTCCCAATAACCAGGCTGAAAAGTTATTTTTTTCATGAATACAAACACAAGGAAATGTGAAAGTGATGTCAGCATGTGCATTAAACCCACCTGAGAGTGGGCATGCTGGCTGGAGAGAGCAATGTGGAGCTGTGTGTAATGCAGGGTAAAAATATGGAATTGGGGATGAGGGATAGTGGTTTGCCAAATTTAAAAATTGCATTGTCTGTTAAAAGTAACAAAAAATATTATTGCTTTGCCAAATTTAAAAATTGAATTGTCTATTAAAAGTAACAAAAATATGATTGCTTTGGAGATCAGAGCTGTTTTGTTGTTTTGTTTTTTTAAGTATGAGTTGAGCATTGAAGTGTTTGGTGAAGATGCCACGGAGTTTCTCCCCTGGTCCCTCATCCCTCCTCTTTTCTTTTTTATTTTTTTTTTATTTTTTTGCCCTTCCTGCAGGAGACAGGAGTGGGTGGCGCTCAGCCCCCGTGCCAGCTTTGCCCCCTGTTCTAGGAAAGGTGCAGTTCCATTTCTCTGGTGGTTCAGAACTTGAACTCGTGTGGTTGTGCAGGAGATGAATGGAAATGTTTCTTGTGAAAATGCAAGGTTTTAGTTTAGTACTGAGTGAAATACTGAGGAGCAATGGCCATGAACTGAAACACAGGGAGTTCCACCTCAACAGGAGGCAGAATTTGTTTCCACGAGGGTGGCAGAGCTGCCTGGGCAGGGTGTGGAGTGTCCCTCTCTGGATTCATCCCAGGCTCACCTGGAGGTGCTGCTGTGTCACCTGCTCCAGGTGACCCTGTCTGCACTGGATCATCTCCAGAGGTCCCTTCAGCCCCAGCTCTCCTGTGATTCTGTGAATTCCTGATCATCTCATCCAGAGCAGCTGATGGACAGTTATCCAAGCTTAGTTCTCAAAATCAGAATTTCATAAAAAAAACCTAGTTGTGCTGCCTTTTTCTCCCCCAGCATCTCTTTTCCTCTTCATCATCTACATTTCTAAATGTGCCTTTCCTTCATGAGCCACAGACTTGAGATAACGAAGCTTTGTGCCAAGTGAGCCAGGGCTGCTGTGATTTGAAGTAATTTTTTAGTAATTAATCCTTTTTGTTGCACACACACACACACAGAGGTGAGCAGGATAATTCCAGCAGTGGGAAGAATATCACAGCAATAACTGCATTTAGTGACCATTTCAGTGCAGACACAGCCGTGGCTGGCTTTAACTGTTACACTGCCTTTTTAAAAATAAAAAAACCAACCCAACAAACTTCTGAGCTGTTTGATAAGGAAGCTGGATTAGAAGTGGAGCCTTTCTCATAACCTCTGCTCCCTCCCACGCAGAGCAGCAGCGGGAACGGGCTGCGGCCAGCGCGGTGGTGGCACAGGGCCAGTGGCATGGCCACTGCAGAGAGCCTGGCCTGCAGGGCCTGTGCTCTGTCCCCACGCAGCTGGACAGCTCAGGGCAGCAGCTCCTGCCTCTGGAGAGCAGCGGGAGAGGTCCCTGCTGGGCAAGGAGGGGTGCCCATCCAAGCAGGCTTTGGTGCGTGGATGAACGCTGTGATAACGCGCCAGCCCAAGTCACCTCCTGAGCAGAGCTGTGACATTAAACTGTCCCTGCAGATACCATCTGAGCTGCCCATTCTGCTGGGTGAATCTCTGGAGATCCCTCAGCCTGGTACCTGAGCTGAAAATATCTTTGCAGCCGTTTAACCGCAGTTTCCTTTTCAGCTTTCAGAGCAGTGGTGGTCACTGGGCACTCAGAGATGCCCTGCCACCAGCAGAGTCTGGGTGATGTGTGGGGATTTACTGTGAGTGAAATCTTAAGCAAAGCAGGCTAAGGAAGCCACAAAACCTCTTGGGGCACAGGGTCAGTGGTGGGGTTGTTGAGGGCATAGCTGTGAGAGAGGCAGGTGGTCAATAAAATGAAGTGGGAGAAGAAATGAAGAAGGTGGAGGAAGCTGCAGGGTGGCTGGGCAGTGACAAAGTCACAAAGTTCAAGCCAGGCCCTAATGCTATTCCCATCAAAATGGAATTATTAGAATAAGAAGTTTAGAGTGAAAGAAGTTAAGGTGAAAAAGAGCCATCTTCTCCTGAAGTAAAAAGTCCAGCATCCTCATATTTTGCAGTTTTAATAGCACTTTCATTCCTTCAAAGTACTGCCAAAGGGGTTTTTTTCTCCTTACTGCTTTGGTGGCTGCTCATGTCTATTAGCTCTAGATTTGGTCACCTTGGCAGTACCTTAATAAGTGATTTTGAGCATTCTAGGCAGTAGCTGCTGTGCACTAAAGCAGAAGATAGTTCTGGCTGTTACCCTTTTTTTGGAGCTGCTGATTGTCAGGATGCAAAATCCCCTCTGCCACTCAGCTGGTGAGACAAAATGAGGCTTTTCCCTCTCATCCCTGGAAGCCTGTAAAGCAGGATCTTGGCTTCTTTGCCCAAATTTGCCCACACACCCTTGGGGTCATGCAGGAGCTGGCTCCAGGCGTGCCAGCTGAGCTCTGATGTCATGGGGTGACTTCTTGGGGACATGGGTCCCCACAAGCTTTTAGCAGCGCTGAATTAGCAATAGTGAAACTTTACAAAACAAGTGTTGTTTTAAATACCTCTCACATGGCAGCATCTGGTTTTCCCTGCAGTCCTGACGTGGTTTCAGCACCCAGAGTCCTTCACTGAGCCCAAAGGTGCAGCAGGGAGCCCTGTCCTTGCTGGATCCTGTGACAATTGCCAGGAGCTGGTGGTGAGGGATGCAGCTGTGCCTCTCTGCAGGGCAGGGTGTCTCCCCACTGCCAGAGGGCACGGAGGGATGGGATATTGGGAATTAGGAATTGTTCCTGGCAGGGTGGGCAGGCCCTGGCACAGCTGTGGCTGCCCCTGGATCCCTGGCAGTGCCCAAGGCCAGGCTGGATAGAGCTTGGGATGGTGGAAGGTGTCCCTGCACATGGCAGAGATGATTTTTAAGGTCCCTTCCAACCCAAACCAGTCTGTGATTCCGTGATGTTGCAACCTCCTCCTGCGCTTTCTGGCAGAAAGAGCAAAAAGCCCAGGGTGAAACCTTGATCAGCCCAGTCAGTTCCAGGCTGTTTTAGCACAGCTGGGTTTATTTTTGCCTCCCTGGCGCTGTGTGGGAGGCTGGGCTCCCTCCTGCATGGCACGGTGCCCGTGCTCCCAGCCTGCCAGCTCCAGCCTTGGCCCTGATGGCATCTCTGGGTCCTCTCCTTCCCACAGCACCAGTGAGGCAGCGAGGTGACATTAAAGCCCTGGAACAGCAGATAAAAGGCCCTGGCTGTATTTATTGAGTGTTACAGATAAGTAATCCACTCTGCTGTCAGTGTCTGCAGAAACAGCAAATAAAGTATACATGGCCCTTGCTTTGATGTGATGAAATCTCCAGAGGACACTCACTTCAGTGGCGCTCACAGTGCAGCTGGAGCTGAGTCTTGCAGTGGAAAATACAAGATTTTCATGTCTTCATGCATTGCTTTAAAAATATCACTATGGCTCTATGCTGGGCAATTCTGTGTTCTGAAAGCTTGGGTTGTTTTGTTGTTTTTTATTTCCAAAATGTCATTAAAATCATCATAACCGTTTTTGTTGGAAGGGGAGAAGTTAATAGTTATTTTGTGGTTTCATACCCAGCGTTAAAACAACAGTCTGGTTTTCATTTGAACCAATCAAAGTATGGAAATTCAAAATGAAGGTGTTCTCCGTGTCCTTAGATCAACTTGTTGGCCTTGCTGAAATGCATAATGGATGGAGCAGGGGAAAAACCTCAGTCCTACAACTCTCAGCTTTGTTTTTGCACATAGCTCAGCTTTTTTTGTAGCTGCTGGATTTCAAATTTGACGTCACTTTCTTGCCTGTCTTCTCAAGCTATAAAAACTTCCTCCATTTGGTAAATGTGCAGCTGCTCAGAACCCAGCGAACCACAGACTTTTTTTTCTTTTTTTATAAAACCTAAGCAGTAGTGAAGGAAATTAGTTGGCAAACACACGTCAGTAATTGAATTAATGCACTTTCAAATTTTGGGGTGTGACTCTGACTGCTGGGGATGATGGGTTTTAGTCAGTTCTGGTTTTTGGTGTGGTCAGAAAGAGACCAGAGGCGCAGCTGGGGCACAGAGAACCCCAGGCAGCCCCAGGGGAGCAGCCCTGGGATGGGGTGCTGGGGGATCCCCATGCCCAGGGATGCCCTGACGTGGCCCCAGTGACCTGGGACAGCTGCCCTGAGCCTGGCCAGGGCTCCAGGGCCCTCCTGCCGCCAGCCTGCAGGTTCCCTCCCAGCTCTGGCTTAGCCTGGGACAGGGCAGGGCTGGGTCTGCAGGAGCCTTTTTTCACAGAAAGGGTGCTCAGACCTTGCCCAGGGAGCTTTGCAGTGCCCAGCCCTGCAGGTGTCCCAGCAAGGGCTGGAGGTGGCACTCAGTGCTCTGGGCTGGGGACAAGGTGGGCACTGGGCACAGCTGGGACTCCAGGGGCTGGCAGGGATTTTCCAACCTAAAAGATTCTGAGATTCCAGTGCTATGAGAAGGAGTTCACTGGATTTCTCCAGAATAATTACAAGAATTGTTTGTAAAGACACTTCCTTCAACTGTTAACACACAGAGAACTGTAGGATGTTCTGAATAGCTCAGAAATATGACTGTAAAGCAGGAGATATTTAAAATAAACTATGAAAACACAAGAAAGTCTTTCTGATTTGGATAATCCATACAGATTCAGCTATCCTAAATAAAAAAAATATCACTTGGCCATCTCTCTAAAATAGCAGGGACACAGCATTCATTAGCTGGACTCACTGTCACCCTGTGCAGTTCATTAAGGATGCTGCTTTCTCTGTTCACACAGGAAACTCTTTAGAATTCTGCTGGACCTGCTCAGGCTTCCCTTTCACTAGAGCTGGAAAGGAAAAAAACCTCCAGATAAATGAAAGCCAAACATCTGGCACATTCAGCAAACACTTGCATCCTAATGATGGGGGGAGAAGTCATCCCTCTCATCAGCTCATTTCATCCCAGCCGTGTGGGTGGGGTGCGGAGATGGGGAGCACAGAAGCCTCTCTTCATCCCCCACCAGACTCTCAGGTTGGGATCTAAAGGATGGATCTGCACTGCCACTGCTCACTGGGTTGACATTCACACAAAGAAAAGCACAGTTTTCAGGGATTAGATGTAATATTTATATACAAATTTGTATGGTCTGAGAGAAGGAATAAGGCCAGGAGCAAGGTACATTGAAGGCAGTCCTGAGCAGGGACACTGAAGGCAAAAATAATCCTACAAACCTTGCACCCACACAGAGAAGTTCAGTTGCATTAATGTTTAAAGGGCTGAAGCTTCTGTGCTCTGGAGACAGACTGATTTAGGATTGTTCACCTGGAGAAGAGAAGGCTCCATGGAGAGCTCAGAGCCCCTTGCAGGGCCTAAAGGGGCTCCAGGAGAGCTGGAGAGGGACTGGGGACAAGGGATGGAGGGACAGGACACAGGGAATGGCTTCCCACTGCCAGAGGGCAGGGATGGATGGGATATTGGGCAGGAATTGTTCTCTGTGACGGTGGGGAGGCCCTGGCACAGGGTGCCCAGAGCAGCTGTGGCTGCCCCTGGATCCCTGGAATGCCCAAGGCCAGGTTGGATGGGGTTGGAGCAACCTGGGATAATGAAAGGTGTTGCTGACCTTGACAGGGGGGTGGAACTGGATGATCTTTCCCATCCAAGCCATTCTGTGATTGTGTAGCTGGAGCCACCCCATGCCTATGGCCAGGACAAATGGAAACAGGAGCAGCCCTGAGACCACCCTGACCCTGGGTGCTGATAATCCCTTAACTCCAGACCCTTTGATGGGTTCCTGCTCACCAGTTCTCCTCTCCCACATGTCCAGAGCAGGCCAGAGGCAGCAACACCACCTAGGGAAGAGCTCCAGTTTCCTTCTGGGCACTCAGGCTGCAGAAATGGAAAGGATTTAAAGTAGATGACAGAGCTGGTAAAAGATGATCCTTTGGTAAAAGATGGTCCTAGTGGATTGGTGTTTTTAAGCCATGTGGGATTCATCCCTCCTCAAACAACTCTGGTGCCACAGAAATCACAAGAAGCCTGTGCCTCTTTGAGGGACAGTGCACTACTTCTCCTAATGAAAATATTATTATTGAGCTGATAAAATACTGATCAAGAGATAACCTCATTTTCTCCCACTCAATCCTTCCCCATTGCCACTGGGGTTCATGCTGGCATATGTTATTTTCATGCAGGCAGAAGGTAATGATAGGAAAGCAATTACTGGGCAATGTTTTTAAAAATACAGTAAAATATTTATGATATTTATGAGCAATCTAATTTATTTTCATGCCTGGTTGCTCCATGCACTGGGTCTACAACTCCACCACATTGTGGATGAGATTTTTCACAACAGACTGGAATCCAGACAGCAGAGCCTCCCAAAACCAGCACTGCTGAACAGTGTGGTTGGTTACTGTGTCCTTTGGAACAGAATCCTACAAGAATCTCAGAATTTTTGGGGTGGAAAGGCCCCTAAAGCTCATCCAGTCCCACCTCCTGCCATGGGCAGGGACACCTTCCACCATCCCACGTTGCTCCAAGCCCTGTCCAGCCTGGCCTTGGGCACTGCCAGGGATCCAGGAGCAGCCACAGCTTCTCTGGGCATCTCCTCCTTCTGCTTTTTTAAGGGATTGATGGATTTGAAACCAATACGAAAGCTAATTTTTTTTTCCCCAAATATTTTATCACTAATCCCTGGATCTGGACCACAAGCTTCTCCCTGCTCTAAAAATGCAAAATTTTCAGATTCAGCCAAGCAAAAGAGAGAAACTATTACACACATGGGAGATTTCAGCATGAACATTTTAAAGCTGTGTTAAGTGACAAGGAGGAGGTTGCTGACTCAAGGTGTGTGAATATGGTGACCATAAACATCAGACCATGAGGTGTCTGTCATGGGGACAATTTTTTGAAAGAGAAACTGAAGTTCAGCTCCTGTGGGTGTTTAAATTTCAGGCAGGTGGGTTTCTACAGTAAAAATAAAAATATTCCAAATATTCCATGTGCAAAATTGACTTGGGTGAATGCCACACTACTCTGGCCTCACGAAAAGATAAAAACTTCATTTTTATGCTTAGAACCAGAACTATTAAGGTTGGAAAAGCCCTCTGAGGTCATTGAGTCCTCTGTTCCCGCAGCAATGCCACATCCACAGGGCTTTTAGATCCCCAGGGCTGGACCACCCTTTCCATGAAGGAATTTTCCCAATATCCAACCTATCCCTTCCTTGAGCCTGTCACGTGTCCCTTTGAGAAACTATTTCATCCCAGCTCTCCCCACAAGCCTCATAAAAGGATTTCACTGCAACAAATACCACTGCAAAGAACAAGAATGACTTAAAAATCCAAATAAAGCTCTTTTTTTAATTTTTTCTTTTTTTTTTACCATGTAATTGCAAATAACAAACATATCTGTGGTTCACAGAGGAGGCAATAAATTAAAGCTACACTCACAAATCAGACCAGAAAAAGATACTTAAGTTATTCAATCCACCACCCTGGGATGGCTGCGGCCCCATGGGATTCTGCTCAGTTTTGTGAAAGACTTGGAGTCCTGAATAGAGGAAGTACAACACCAAGAGCTCTCTCTGAAGTGTTTTCTTTTTTATTTTTATAAAATGAAGCCATCCCTCTGGTGCTTCCTGAGCGCAGCCTTGTTGGTCTGGCTGGGGAAAAGCAAATGGTCTTTAGCAAATAAGCTTTTTATGTGTGAGAGGAACACATCATAAATAAAAAGGAAGTTTGATCCCTGGCAGAATGGTTGTGTGTGTTTCTTCTGTAACCACCCCAGGATGGCTGTGACATTTTAGCTTCTAGAAAAAGAGACAGGTATTTAATAACTTTTGTGAATCACAGAGTGGTTTGGGTTGGATGAGACCTTAAAGATCATCTGGTCCCACCCCTGCCATGGGCAGGGACACGTCCACTAGCCCAGGGTGCTCCAAGCCCTGTCCAACCTGGCCTGGAACACTTTTAAACTTTAAATTCATGCAAAAAGATGCATTATGAGCCATTGGAAAGCTGAAGACTACAAAATTTTAACTCCCTCACTGATTTTTCTGCTTTCACCAGACACTGAAGAGTAAAAAAGAAAAAAAAAAAAAAGCCTTTCTTTTCATTTTTCATTGAAGTATACCCCCCAACCACTGCATTAGGTGCCTATTTCCATAGTTTTGGTGAACAGAACTATTTTAAGAATGGTCACTAAACAAAACAAGTTGAGGGTTTGGGTGTTGCAGTGGTTTGGGGTTTTAATTTCTGGGGCTTTTTTTATTTTGAGGACAAGAGGAAATGACCTCAAGTTGCACCAGGGGAGGTTTAAATTGGATATGAGGGAAAATTTCTCCATGGAAAGGGTTGGCCAGCCCTGGTAGAGCTGCCCAGGGCAGTGATGGATTCACACTTTTGGGGGGATTTAAAAGCCAAGTGGATGTGGCACTTGGGGACATGGGTTAGTGGTGGCCTTGGCAGTGCTGGCTTCAATGATCTTAGAGACATTTGCCAACCCAAACAATTCTGTAATTCTGTAATTCTATGAAGGAAAAAAGCCCTGTAACCACAAATCCATGAACTCTGCACTAGTTTCCATTCCATTTCCAGAACACATGTCCAAAGAGACACAGTTTGGGAGAATTAAAGACATTTTGCCAGAGATGAGTTTGAATAAATACAAAGTGAGTAGTTCCTGTTCCTCAGCTGGGTGTAGGTCTGTCCAGACAGGTTTGGTTTCACACCAAGTCCACCCATTATGATTCTCAGGACTTTCCAACATGGTATAACCAGGAGAAAACCCCAAAACTTCACTGAATGAGCTTTTTCAGTCATCTGGGCTGTAACTGAAGCCATCTCCCCACACCACAGATGTGACAGCACCACAATAGAATGAATAATTCCTGTAACTCCCTCCCAACCCAAGGACAGCACTGAGAGCCTAAATTAGGAACACGAAAACCATTAACATGACCAATTAACCTCTGCCCCACCCTCCCCACGCCACATAAAAGCCGACCTAACAATCCCCAAGATAACATTGTGTGTCAGAAATATCACACACAGGAATACAGCAGTGCCTGGCTTGTTTCCTGACCTGGGAGAGCTGCTATAAATGTAGTGCATTGTGAAATCCTGGAGGATTTCAAGCTGGAAGTTGGTTGCAAACAGTCCTGGTTTGCTCTTGGAATTTCCAATCAGGTTCCTAAAACTCTTTGGGTTCTCCAGGCAACACCATGTCAAGGTGCTGCTTTGAGTTCTAGACTGTGTGGTTCAGAATTTAATTTTTTTTTGTGGAATTTAATTGGTTTTGGTGGATTTTATTTTTTTGGTGGAATTTAATTTTTCTTTTCTTTTCATCCCAGGGATATAAAAGCTGGATGTGGAGAAGACAATAATTACTTTTATAATAAATAAATAAATAAATAAATAAATAAATAAATAAATAAATAAATAATAGATATAAATATATTAAATATATATAAATATATATTAAACATATATAAATAATTAATTTTATAATAAATAGATAAATAA
>JAWWMS010000282.1:4046208-4061138 GCA_035048045.1 Chlorospingus semifuscus
ATGCAACAGGTGCATCTGTGATTGGTCTCATGTGGTTGTTTGGAATTAATGGCCAATCACAGTCAGCTGGCTCGGACACAGAGCCCGAGCCACAAACCTTTGTTATCATTCTTTCTTTTTCTATTCTTAGCTAGCCTTATGATGAAATCCTTTCTTCTATTCTTTTAGCATAGTTTTAATGAAATATATATCATAAAATAATAAATCAAGCCTTCTGAAACATGGAGTTAGATCCTCATCTCTTCCCTCATCTAAGAACCCCTGTGAACACCATCACAGATGATGATGATGATTTTTTTGTTGCAGGTGTGTCACAGTTGAGATGGAGGCAATACAAAGCAACACACTCCCTTTTCAGAAGGCTTCAAACTGGTTTTATTCCAGCATGCATGGTTTTTCTACATTCTTACAAAGCTCATAAGTTTCCACTCCACTCATTGGTCACAAAGTGATCACTGGAATTGACAATTGCAGGTTTCTCTTATTTATCCTTTTTTTTTTTCTTGGTTTCTGTGTCAATGACCTTGGTAGAAAATTCTTTCAGGGGTAAGCATGGATCCTCTTATTACATTTCTCTCTGGCTCACAGAAATTGCTGTAAAACCTCTTCCACATAGGTGGAATGGACCCACTCCCAAAGGGAGATGCACATCCTCAAAAACCATACAAAACATCAAAAACTATACCCACAGACATATATTTAACCTGGTTTTCCAAGATCTTTCCAAGTGCAATACAGATCCCTGCTCAGGGTTATGGAGAGGTGAGCTCCAGAGCTCCAGCACAACCTTGGTTCTTGTGGGACTCACAGATATTTTGTCTGATGTAAGATCTCCTTCAGCACCAAGGCACACAGAAAACAGCCTTAAGCTGCCCCAAGGAAGGTTTAAATTAGATTTTGGGAAGTATTTCTTCACAGGAAGGGGCTGCTGGAAGAGGTGGAATCAGCAGCATCCCTGGAACTGGGATGTGCCACTCCAGAACGAGCACTGATCCCACGCTCTGCCCCTCAGCTGGACAGCTCCCGGAAAATGAACAGCTCTGCCTGATTCCTCCATCAGGAGGCTGAAAATAGGAGGGAAAGAAAAGTCTGGGATGCCTGGGGAAAGCAACAGAAGGCGTGGTTTGCTCAGCTGGATTTTTGAGGAACTCAAGGAGTTAAGCTAAAATTCAAGATCTGCAAAGAGTGGGAGATGTTGGCGTTTATCCTCACACACACTCCCTTATCCCAGTCCTTCTGGGAAGCCCAGATGTGAGCAAAAAGTGAGCAGAGAGAAGGGATGAGTCTCATATTTCCCCTGGATAAAATATTAAAAAGCTCAAATGCCCTTCAGGGCACGCCTGTCTAATTTGCCTCACTCTTACCTGGATAAATAAGGAGTTTCAATCTCAAAAGCAAACAAACCCAAATGCAAACTGCATTTCCCCCAAGCATTCTATGGAAGGACACAGCCTGCCCTGCTGAGCTGCAATGTTTGTCCCAAATTTTGCTTCAGCACCTCTTAACCTGGAATTACAGCTCCGATTCCAGGAGTGCAAACTGACCCTTTTTTGGTACTCAAAGCCTTTTGTGAGCAAACCCCTGATTTGTTTCATTTTCACAGCCCTTCTAAGACACTTGGTTAAAATAATCCCCCTTAAAACACTGAGATGTTCCCTGTGGAATACTCTGAGAAAAGACATATTTTGCTCACCTGCCTTAAACAGCTCTTAGATCCTGCCATCCAAATTTATTTCCTGGTTGCAAACCTCCTCCCTTGCTTTTCAGAGCTCTCATTTCCGTTTCTTGGCTTTTCAAAATAGCTTGGAAACATTTCAGCATGAGAAAAAACAGCCTTAAGCTGCCCCAAGGAAGGTTTAAATTGGATTTTGGGAAGTATTTCTTCACAGGAAGGGTGGTCAGGCATTGGAAGGGGCTACTGGAAGAGGTGGAATCAGCATCCCTGGAAGTGATGGAAACTCATGTGGATGTGGCATTTGGGGACATGGATTAGAGGTACTTTAGCATGGACTCAATCTTGGAGGGCTTTTCCAACCTTAATGATTCTATGTCAAAATGTTAACAAAAAAAAAAAAAACCAAAATCAAAAGTTGAAGGTATAAAGAAATAAAAAAGAGGAACTGAGGAGTCTGTTGTAATTTATCCTTCAATCAAACTGAAAATCACTTTTGATATGTGATTGATAAGTGATACTGGGACATGCAGTCACTGCAGTCTCATATCAAAGATAACACACCAAACCCAGAGGCTGTGATCCCTAAAAACAGCACAAATTCATTCCCTTCTTTCCTTTTTACCCAGGAGAATCTTGCACTTGAAAGGCAGCAATAAAAGAACAAATACATTTAAAATCCCTGAGACAGCCACTTCCTAGAAAAGCTGTAACTCACAGAAATAAAAAATTAATATTGATAAAAATTTACACACCCATAATATTTGACACTGTTCTGCAGGTGCACGATCCACACATCAATCTCCCTGGAACAAATCCCAGTGCCAAACACTGACAGCTCTGCAAAGAAATCCTACAAAAACTCCTCACCCCAGAGGGTTTGAGAGGAGCTAAAATCAGTTTGTTCAGCTCCAAATGCATTTGCTGAAGGGACTTGGAGCTTGTCCCCACTCACAGCTGGAGGTTGGAGAGCCAGAATTCAGGTCTGGCTCCATTTCCCTTCCTCTTGGGGTTTATCCAACAGGGGTAAAGCTCACGGGAGGGAATTAGGGAATGGGATATGGATGAGGCTCTGCAGGGTCATTGGTCTCCAGGCTGCCCAGCTGCCCCTGTCCAGTTCCTCTTCATTTGCACAGCTCTGAAAGATTGAGCTTTAAACTGCTGCTGCAGGAGCTTCAAACCAAATAAGTCTAGAAAATGCTATCAGAATTTATTTGGCTTTTCCCAGGGCAAAAAAAAAATGCTATTTTCTCCATACTCAAAGCACTCTCTCAAGTATTTGCAGTGGGAAAACAACTTGAAATTTGGCAAAATATGCATTATTTATTTTTTTCCTCACTGATATTGTAGTTATTCTGTCAGAACTTTCCTGAATTTGGGTGAGGGAGAAACTTGTCAGGGCTTGTATTTCCCACTTGGGAAATACAGGGCTTGTCACTGTAAGGGTAACTTGTGCTTTGTCTCAAGTGCCATTTTTGCAATATATTCAGCCTTGTTCAGGAAAATCTGCAGATCCAGAGTGCTATTTCCTAAAGAAAACTTTCTGCAAACAATCATTCCTCAGTTTTCAGAGCAGAGCTTGAATAGCATCCAACAAACCAAGCTGCAGTCCAAGTGTGAAACAGGCACAGATGAAATCAAATATTGAACAGTCATTCATGAATGCTGCACACTGAATTGAGGGAATCCTCCTCCCACCCCTCCTGGCATTTCTGGAGTTGTGGGATGAAAGTTATATCTTAGGAATACATGAGCTCCTGCTGAACCCTGCTTTTTTGCATTCCTCATTTTTCACTAGCAGTGCTTGTATTTTTCAACCTGGCATAGGAATGTGATGAATAATTAGTGCCTTCATGGGTGAAACAGCCTTTTGTTTATTTCCTGAGGGTCCAGGACTTGAGGAGGGCCCAGGAATGTGAATAATACTAAAATCCATTGCTCTTATCCCTGTTCCAAAGGCACTGCTGGGACAGAGAATTGAAAATAAGGAATTAGCTCTTCCAGGTGTCTGCTGGGTATGGAGGAGTAAAGGTAGGAATGATCTTGGCTCATTCCTACTGTTTAAGGACAACAGGAGAAATTCTCTAATTGTACAGAAATCCCCTTGGGATTCTCAGATACCCTCTTGGATATTCTTGTGTCTTTAGAATTCAGATTTATTTGGATTTTGGAGTCATGGAAGGTTTTGGCTTGAAGCAGCAAGTGCCCTTTCCCCAGTGCTGGGAAGAAAAAGAGAGAGCTGATAATGCATTGCAAAAATTTAGTCTATTATATAAATTACACACAGGCTGACAAGTTCCTCAGGTCAACTTAATCTGTTTTCTTCTGTGCCTGGAAAGAGAAAACGACCATTTAATTATTGGGGAGAAAAAAATGATCCTCCTGATTGAGAGAGTCACATGAGTGCAATTTACTCTATCCTTCCATTCATTGGAGGGACATGGATGCAGTTCAGCCAGAGATTTCAAGTTTAATTTCAAGCTGGTTATTTCACATTTAATTGGGTGGACACAGAGTGACAAAACCCCCAGTGTCCCCATCCAAACAAAACCTCTGTGCTTTGCTGGTGGTGTTATAGGGGACAGAATTGATCCTGCTTTGTTCTTATGTGCTTCATTCATCTGTATTTTTCCTCTTCTGTGGTTTAAATTATCCGTGTTTAACTTGGCATTCTGGCAGGTTATTCAGGAATTCACCAGAGCACAGGTTCCCCATCCCTGGAAGTGTCCAAAGCCAGGTTTTGGATCAAAACAAAACCTCTCTGTGCTTTGCTGGTGGTGTTGTGGGGGACAGAATTGATCCTGCTCTGTTCTTATGTGCTTCATTCATCTGTGTTTTTCCTCTTCTGGCGTTAAAATGATCCGTGTTTAACTTGGCATTCTGGGAAGTTATTCAGGAATTCACCAGGAATTCACAGGTTCCCCATCCTTGGAAGTGTCCAAGGATCACCCTGGCATAGTGGAAAGTGTCCTTGCCTATGGCAGGGGTGGCACTGGATGGGATTAAAGGTCACTTCCAAACCATTCTATGATTTTTCATGTATAGATGATTTTCCAGGAACTATTTCCATGATTCCCAAAACTGGGACAGAGGTGCACCAGGATGCACTATCCCAGGGTGATCCAAAACCTGGCCAGGGGTGGAGAATCTGTGCCAAGGTCTGTGCTCTGGTGAATTCCTGAATAACCTCCCAGAATGCCAAGTTAAACATGGATCATTTTAACCACAGAAGAGGAAATTCAGTGTCAGCCTAGTTTAAGCCTATTTTATTCAGTGTCAGCCTGGTTTTTGTTCTCAGTCTGGAATCCCAGGATGATTTGGGTTGGAAGGGACCTCAAAGCTCATCCTGTTCCATCCCTTGCCATGGCCAGGGACACCTTACATTATGTTAAGAAGAGCTGTGACAAAAAAAACCCCAAAACAACCAAACCTAAATCCTGGCTTTAGTTTTAATATTGGGAATATTCCTCATGGTGAAGTGGGGAGGATTCCCAGTGCCCGGGGCACAACCCCGTGAATTATGCCATGAATAATTCATGAGTAATGGGGACCATTATCGGGTTTGTGTTCCCAAACAAACACCAGCCTTAGCACATCTTCATCGGACCAGCTCTGAAATCAGGCAGCCACTTAGCAATTAAAACTTTAATTGCTCTACAATTAAATTGGCAACTACAATGTAATTAGCACGCAGGGTTTAATTTGGGAAAGCCAGGCTCTGGTTGAGAGGCCTAAGGGATGCTGGGGATCAGGGCAGCAAGGGAAGCTGGTCCCTCTTGGATTTCATGGAATATCCCCAAGCATCGTTCAGCTCCAACTCCTAGGACTGGTTTTTCATAAGAAAAGCTTAATTTAATGAAGTTTTAGTGAACCTTCCAGAAATCCTCACAGGGTGAGGTGAAGCTCTGGTTGTCAGAGCAGCTGTGGATGCCCCTGGATCCCTGGGAGTGTCCAAGGATAAAGAACCAAAGAACTGGGACTTGGGGGTCTGCAGAACCCAAAATATTTTGAGTTGTGCGTGGTTAAAGGGATTTTTGGAGCTATTTCTGTTGGGAGCTGGCTGGTGGCTTGTGGAGGCATCGATCTCTTTTATTGACCCTTAACTCTGCTCACCTTCTCATGTTCATCCTGGAAAGGGAATGGCTGGAGCCCTTGGAACTGGGGAACTGGAGACACTGAGATTTTTATTTTATGCTCTGTTTGGAAAATCATACATATTGCCGATTGTTATGGAATAGCTTCTTACAGCTGACAGAAACGTGCATTGTTTGTGTGCCAGCTAACGCTCCCCAAAATCAGCTCAAGCTGTAAATTAAATATAATGTTGAATTCAATAATGCTCAATATTTGGACTGAAATGCAGCATTTTCTGATTCTCCTGCCTGGAGAGAAGCATCTCTTGCATTATTTAGTGTTTGTCTGGTGGAGATGCCAAGGCAAGCTGCAGATGTATCTCCATTAATTGATCAATATTGTGTTGTGTTCCATTTGGTTCCTTTATCTGCTTGATACAGCAGAACAATTTGTTTGCTCCATGGAAAACTGCACTGTACAGGCTGCCAGGTAGGAAAAGAAAATGGCAAAAATCCCACAGCAGACCCTTGAATTTTTAATTCCATAAAAGGTGAATTTTTCTCATGGTCTGGGCGTCTATGGTGAGGTGTTTAATGTTCCAGATTGCTGAGTTACACAGCCGGGGAATGGGAGGCTTTCTCCAGGATAATAAATTGTAATTAAAGAGCACATTAATTACCAAACCACAGAGCATTGTTTTATCTAATCTTGCTAATACCTGCAATATCGTGCTGGGAAATCTTCTCTTTGCTTTTAAAACAAGTATTTGAATTTCATCAGCAATGTGTTTCTTGTGCTCCCCAACACTTGGGAATAATGTGATCCCATCTGTGCATTCCTGCTCAGAATTGCCCATCTTTCTTTGGAACCCATGAGCCAAAAGTCAGGTAAAGTAATTTCCTTTGCAGGTTTTTGTTGTAGAGCTTTTTGCAGAAAAAGCTGCTGAAACTCAGTTCTATTAAACAAAAAATGACATTCTTCAAAATGATTTCGGAATCTCTGAAGCGTGGGAGGCTCCACTAAAGGCTGATATTGCTCATTCTTGAGATAAACACCTATTTTTGTTCTTCTTGTTAGATTGATACTTAATATGAGGAAATGAATCAAACATTTATAAAAATAGTCATAAAAATTAACTTGCAATGAAGAGATTTGAGTCTCCCCCAACTCTGCTTCTGTATCACAGAAAGCACTGCTGCCATTTAACACTCCCACAGCCCAGGTAACTTTTAGGTCATAATATTTACCAAACAGCCACTTTCAGCTTGATAAATAATCATCTTTTCTGACCTAAATGAGTCTGTGTTTCAGTTCGCTCTTGTTTTTCAAATCTTGCTTTTTGATTGGAATATTTTAAATATTCAAATCCAATATTTGGATCCAATATTGGACCCTCCAATATTTAAAAGATGGGTCACTTCCAACCTCCCAGGTTGGTCCTGAGCTCCTTTCTTTCCATCCAACCTGGGATTTTAATCCTTCCTCACACCTCCCAGCATGATGCAGGTAAGCTGATAAAGCAGATTTCCCCTCATAAAATGAGATATTCAGAAAGGCAAGGGGTGGAGAGGTGGGAATTAAATAATAGCCATGGGTCAGAGTGATTTTCTTTTCTATGATAGTTCTGTTACTCATGGATGAGTGTTCTCAGGGATGAGTTTCTCAGGGAAAATGACCAAAATTACATCTCACCGCCGTTTTTGTGTGGGGTGTAAAAGACCTAAATCTTTTCTTTTTTGAACAGAAGAAATTGGGGGAAATTTCACCTGAAAATCTAAGAGGTGAAACAAAGTTCACACTGAGTTTAGTGTACCGTGTGTCCTGACTGTACAGATGCTGTGTAGGCACAGAGTTTGTGGGAATTGGGAGTGGGGCTGCAGCCAAGCCTCATGCCACAGTCTCAAGCTGGCCCAAGGGAAATACAGGTTGGATATTAGGAAAAATTTTTTTACAGAAAGGGTGATAAAGTACTGGAATGTTCTGCCCAGGGAGGTGGTGGAGTCACCATCCCTGGATGTGTTTAAAAACAGACTGGATGTGGCACGGGGTGCCAGGGTTTAGTTGAGGTGTTGGGGCTGGGTTGGACTCGATGATCTTGGAGATCTCTTCCAACCCAACCCAGTGATTCTGTGATTCTGTGAATTCTAATGGGTACAACTGTGCAGGATAGGTGACTGATATTGAAATTAATGAGCTATTAATGAGCCCAGGGGCACTGACCAATCACCCAGGGAGCAGAGGGCACACAGGTGCAGTGCATCAACATGAGGGGATAAAAGGTTGGGCTGAAGCACCAGAGGGGCAGTTGCTGGCAGCTCTCTGTAGTGGGATGGTGTTACTCTGTGTGGGCAGGCACTTGGAGCCTTCTGACCTGGTAAGGTGTTGCTGTGGTTGGAGTGAAGTTTTCTGAAATTGTTTGGTGGTACTCTGTGTGTTGTGGCCATCTCAACTGTGACATGTGCTGTGACACGTATTCTTCAGTCAGGGGACATGGACAGGGAATGTCCTTCCCTCTTGCCATACGGATATGAATCCACAAGCAAATGAACTGATGGAAAGGAGTTTGGGTTGCTTTTGCTTCTAGGGACTTATTTAGTACCCTTCTTATTAATTATGCAGTGTTACAACCTTTAAATCTTCAGTTCTCCTTGTTTTTAAATTATATTAAAACCCTTGATGCAGAAACGTGTCTCTGAAATCCACGTCCCACTGGTGGGCCCAGGACCTCCCTGCTCCCTCTGGAGTTGCTGCTTCTGTGAAGATCAATGCCCCAAAGCTGCCAGCAGCTGTGGATGAGCAATGCTCTGACTTCTGCTTTGTGCCCCTGGGCTTTGAAGGTGTCCCCAGCCTGAGGAGGGGTCACAGAGCCCCACATAAACCCTTCTCTTCTAAAGAACTCTGCTTTGTGTGATCCCTGTTCAAACACACTCCTGGCCTTTCCCTGGCAGGATTTTCACTCTCCTGGGATAAAGTGCTGCAGATTTGTCTGAGCCAGGAGAGGCTGGACCACATGACAGCAAGGGATTAAATGGTTCTGTTGATGCCAAGGGTATTCCTTGTGGACAGTACCAGAATCAATTGATCCTGGAGCATGGAATGATTCTTTGCTTTATTTTCAAGGCTAAGATTTAAATCCTTCCAGCTCTGTTCCTTCCCATAAAATACAGTAGAAAAAATGTTAATTAGCAGTGTGACACAAAGCAATCATGACTGTGAACCCAAAAATGCCATCAGATTTCAGTTTATCAGTGAATTAACAACCAGATCTGGTGATGTTAAATACCATTTAGGGATTGTTTAGCCCCCTCCACAAGGGCCTGAGGGGCATTAGGAGAAAGAAAAGTGATGCTGGATGTGCTGTACTTTTGTAAGCGATGTGAAATTTAAGAGATTAAGCAGAGCAAAGACTTTGTCTCAGCAGGAGGTGCTCCCAAAGGGTGGGATAACAGATAATCCCCTCATGCTACAACAGCAATCAAAGCAAAGCCAGGACAGCCTGCAAAAACCTGCCTGAAAGGCTCTCCTGGTGTTACAGAGGCACTTTCAAAGTTGATAGAACAAGATCAATTCCCTCTTTATCTAAACACTGCGTGTTGAATGTTGAGGCTCCTCTGATGCTGCCAGCAGCTCTGTCCCAGGTGGAAATCTGAGATGTCACCTTCTTTAGCAGCTGTGTTTAAACCCAAATGGATTAATAAAACCCCTCTCTCAACGAGGTTGGTGTGTTTGAGGAATATGAGGGTTTTTAATTCTTATTTTATTTTTGCCAGTAGCAGGATTGTTTTATTTTTAGCCAGATGGCAGCTCTGGTGGGCATTTTGTGAGCACAAGTATCTGCTGTCCTGCTGGAAATGGGGAGAAGAGGGAAAATAAAATGAATTCCACTTAGAGGTTGCAAAAGAGTGCTGGTCTGAACTGCCTTTTAGCTATTGTCATCAGGAAATCATCAAAATCAGCAAAGATGTCTGTGAGGGGTTTGATTTGTAGCCTTTCCCTGGGGCTCCCTGAGAGAGCCCCTGCCTGGGGCTGCAGCTCCATGGAAGCTGCCACTGTTGGACATGAGGATGTGAGGGAGATTTAGGACTTCTGGATAACCAATTAATGTGATTAAGCAGAAGCTACTTTATTTTTTACATTATGCTCTATTTGTACATTCTAACACTACTGCACACATGAACATGCATTTCTTGATAGGTGCCTCTTTCTTGTCCATGTGTTCTGCGCACAATTTTCAGGGGATGGGATTGGTTACAGGTGCTTCACCACCCCTCTTTATCTAGTTCTTGTGGTCTTGGTATTTTGTTTCTCAGCCTTTTCTTTCTTAATTTAGCACAATTTATGTCTTAGCAACCTTGAGGAATTCCAGAGGGCTCTGATAAGAATAACTAAAAGTGGTTTGGCTGGAGCACACTGTGATGGCTTTGGAGCTGGCACAGCCATTTCCATGCTCACAGAGGTGTTTCCCAGAGTCTTCCTCTTTTTTCTTTGGTGTGAGGATGCCTTCAGGCATACATTCTAACACTATTGCACATGTGATGACATGTTTCTTGGTTGGTGCCTCTCTGTTGTCCACATGTTCTGCACACAGTTGTCAGGGGATGGGATTGGTTACGGTCCAAGCGCTTCACCTCCCTTATCCCAGTCTTGTACTCTTGGTATTTTGTTTCTTAGCCTTTTTTTTTCATCATTTAGAACAATTTATGTCTTAGTAACCCTGATGAATTCCAGAGGGCTCTGCTAAGAATAACTAATAGCAGTTTGGCTGGAGCACACTGTGGCCCAAGCTGTGCAAATACCTTGCTACAAGGCTGGGGCAGGATTTCCAACTGGATCCCTTCCCTTTGGCCAGGGAAGGAAGCTCCAGGCGAGGGTCTGTGGCAGCAGTGATGGCTTTGGAGCTGGCAGAGCCATTTCCACGCTCACAGAGGCGTTTCCCAGTCTCTTCCCCCTTTTTCTTTGGCGTAAGGATGCCTTCAGGCATACATTCTAACACTACTGCACATGTGATCATACATTTCTTGATTGGTGCCTCTCTCTAGTCCACGTGTTCTGCACGCAATTTTTGGGATTGGTTACAGTCCAGGTACTTCACCTCCTTTATCCCATTCTTGTGGACTTGGTATTTTGTTTCTCAGCCCCTTCTTTGTTAATGTCGCACAATTTATGTCTTAGTAAACCTGATGAATTCCAGAGGGCTCTGATAAGAATAACTAAAAGTGGCTCTGATAAGAATAACTAAAAGTGGTTTGGCTGCAGGACACTGTGGCTCAAACTGTGCAAATACCTTGCTACAAGGCTGGGGCAGGGTTTCCCACTGGCCAGTGAAGGAAGCTCCAGGTGAGGGGCTGTGGCATCAGTGATGACTTTGGAGCTGGCACAGCCATTTCCACCCTCACAGAGGCGTTTCCCAGACTCTTCCCCCTTTTTCTTTGGTGTGAGGATGCCTTCAGGCTGTTTGGATCTGGTTTTCTGGGATTTCTCCTGGCAATGAAGCCCCTGCCTTGCCAGAGCCTCCTGTGGTGTGCGTCGGGCTGTGTGGGTGGCTGTGCTCCTGTGATAGCTCTGAGTGCTTCAGCACAACGATGCAGTTGCAGAAAGGAAAGATTAGGGAAAGATTTTCTCTTGCCTTTCAGTTGTGAGGGCTCCTCCTGACAGCCAGGAGCCCTTGCAGACATTACCCTGTTATCTGCCTTGAGCTGTGACTTTTATTTTTCCGGTGATATGCAGCCGTGACGTGATGAAATGCAGAGCCATCATCTCTTTTACACAGACAGATCTTTGAAGCTCAAAACACTTCCAAGCTCATTTTTAAGATTTGCCTTCACCAGTGAATTGTCACAGCAAAAAAATGACTAATTTTGTACTAAATAAGAGACAGGGGAGGTACAATTCTGTGAGAGTGCTGCTGTACATCCCAAATTTAAATAGCTGATAGTGATGATGGCAAGTTCTAAAATGTTCCTAAATGATTGCCATGCTGGGGATGAGTGATCCAGCACTGGGTGGCCACATGTGAGGGTAGTGTCAGGTTATTCTTTGGAAACCACCTACTGTGTGGTGCCTTCCTCCCCAGCATCTGCTGTGCTCTTCATATGTCATGGATTTCTCCTCACTCCCTTGTTGGATTTCCTCGCTTCTCTTTTTCTGTCTTAGCCTTTAAAGCCTGCTACCTCCCTGGAGTCTTTGTTTAGGACTTTGGAGGCCATGCTGAGAAAGGTGTGGAAGCACCTTGCACCCAGTTCACTGAGCTGTGTGGTTTGGGCACAGCACAGGATGGAGAATCCTGGGGGGCTCATCAAATGCTGCAGAATAGAAAGGGAATGTTAGAAGAGGACCAGAAAAAAAAAATCTCTTAATGCCCAGGCTGTTCTTTGTAACTTTTAAATGCTATATAACCACCAGGAAAGCACTGAAACATTTCATAACTACCAAGTGAGGACAATGATGCAAACATGGAATCACAGGATGCCAGACTGGTTTGGGTTGTGAGGGACCTTAAAGTTTATCCCATTCCATGGGCAGGGACATCTTCTACTAAACCAGGTTGCTCCAAGCCTCATCCCTCCTGCCTTGGGCACTTCCAGGGATGTGGAGGTGTTTGAACATAGTTCTGTACGATGAATATGGATGAGAGCACAGCAGTGCTGAGTATTGGCTGAGCATAATCTGTCATGGACATATTTTATGGGAAATCCTTTCATTGGGATCTTTTCTCCTGAGAAGCTTCAGCTTGTCCATGTTTTGCTGCTTTGGAATGTGATTTGGAGAATTGTTCACCCAGCATGTGAAATTGTTTTTACTTGATGACCAATGACAGCCACCTGTGTTGAGGCTGTGAGCAGTCACAAGATTTTATTATGATTCCTTTCCTTGCTAGGCTTCTGATGAAATCCTTTCTCCTATTCTTTTAGTATAGTTTAAGTATGTAATTTTCTTTTAATGTAATATAATATAATAAAATAATAAATCAGCCTTCTGAAACATGGAGTCAAGATTCTCATCTCTTCACTTGTCAGGATTGCTGGCAAATTCAACAATTACCTGCTGGGGAAATAAAGTTCCCCAAGAGAGGAAAGATGTGCCTGTAGCAGCCTTGTTATTTAATCTTCAGTTAAACTATCACACCAGTTTGTGGGCAGTGAACTTTGAGCAATTAAAAGGTTTGCTTGGATGCTGAGGGTTTTTAATGGTGGGTCTGTGCCTGAGCCCCTGGAAGGTGTCTGTGAGGTCACAGCTGAGCTCCCAAATCCATGTGTGTGTGTGTCCCCTGAGCACATGAAGCTGCTTGGTGGAGCTTTATTTGAGGAGCTTGTTTTTCTCACCTGGGTGTGCTTGCCTCAGTCACGTGGGGAGTTTTTTTTCCACACCACTGAGTGGCACCAGGGAGATTTCTGGGATTCCATTCTGCTGGCTTTGCTGTTGTGCAGCATTAGGCATTCCCCCTCCTCCTCCCCTGGTTCAAGGCCAGCCCAGAGCCCAGCTGTGCTCCTTCCTCTCAATCAGCAGCCACAAGGCAACCTTGGTGACACCTTGCTGTTCCCCAGCAGAGGTGTTTTCCCCTGCCCTGTGGGACATGCTCTCCATGGAAAATCAACAGACAGGAACTGAAAGGTTGTTTCTAAGGCTGTGGATGGAGATTTGCGCAAAAAAGGCACAGATGAAGCTTAGACTTTCTTTCCTCCAGGAGAACCCTTGTGCACTGTGGTGCCAATTTCATGTAATTACATGCCTTGGTGTCCTTCTTGCCTTCTCACAGAATTATTGAGGCTGGAGAATCCCTGCCAGCCCATGGAGTCCCAGCTGCGCCCAGTGCCACCTTGTGCCCAGCCCAGAGCACTGAGTGCCACCTCCAGCCCTTCCTGGGACACCTGCAGGGCTGGGCACTGCAAAGTTCCCTTTGGAGCCAAGGCCTGAGCACCCTTTCCATGCAGAAATGGATAATTCAATATAATCCAATTATCTCACTGGGATTATACCACCAAAACACTGGTGAAGAATTAACATTTTTATCACTCTAAACTTGAAAAGAGATAATGTTCTCTCTACGGATAAGAAAGAAAAAGAGTTTAATCTGTTTCCTAAAAGAATCCTGTCTCAAGGGTGCACAACTGTTCCCACATGGAAATAATTTCCCAGAGCCTGTCAGAGCCTGTGGGAAGCAGCTCCTTGGACAAGAATTTGGTGTTGGTGAGGACATTTTCTGTCCCTCTTTGCAGTCATTACTTTGTACCAAAATAGACAATTTTAACCCCAAATTCCAGCCCTAGATCTGTCACAAACAAGACTTGGTGGTACTTCTGGTGCAAGACTTGCCAGGAACTGAAAGAACAGGAGGTGTGGAAGATGGGGACATTTCAGGAAGTTCTGCTTTAAAAAACCAGCCCTGGCTGAATTTACCCCAACCCTGACAACAGGAACCAGTGACTTTCCAATAAATTTAATCCCATTTGGTCACTATCAACACTGGGCTGAATTCCCTGAGTGAACAGGTACAGAGGTGGGGAGAAGCCAGGAAACAGTTCATTCCTGTATCACCTGAATCCTAAAGAAAATCCCAAAGCCAAGGAGAAAACAGGAGGACTAAAAAGAGGTGAGAGCACATTCCTGTGCTCCTCAAGGCTTTCCACCACAATTCATCCCCAGTGACTTGCACAAAAATATGGTGAGAGTCCTGAAGTTTTGGTAGTTAAAGGGCCACCAGATGACAGCAGATCCAAAAACGAGCTGCAGATGTATTTACAGGCAGAAGGCTCTGCAAAGCCTTGCAGAGGTTGCTCCTACCTGACACAAGGCAGCAGAAGCAGCAGCTGTGATTGCTGGAGGCAACACAGCCCTCAAAGGTCACTGGGCACACAGGGACCATGGAAACTGAGACCAAAAAAACTCAAACCAGAATAAAAACTCCCCAAACAACAGGAGAGAACTAACAAAAAGAGGTAAACTACAAACGGAATAGTAGAGATGCCAGGACAGGGACATAGTGTCATTGCATATCAAATGTTGGCCCATTTCTACCATGTCCATCTCACTGAATCACAGAATCCCAGACTTGTTTGGGTTGGAAGGACCTTAAATCCCATCCAGTCCCACCTAGTGCCATGGGCAGAGACACCTTCCACTGTCCCAGGCTGCTCCAAGCCCCAAAGTCCAGCCTGGCCTTGGGCACTGCCAGGGATCCAGGGGC
>JAWWMS010000282.1:4202980-4213995 GCA_035048045.1 Chlorospingus semifuscus
GAATGTGCTCTGGATGTGTGAAACCCACAGAGAGGGTGAATAGAATTTCACTGCCTCCCCCCATGCAGGAGCCCCAAGAAACCTGCAGGAGGGAGCCAGAAACTGTGGAATAACAATGAAAAATTGCTGATGTTGGAAAGGAAAATAAATCCATTGGATTTTTGAAGTACGTAGGACCCACCTGTGGGCCTGGAGAGCAGTGTGGATAGTTGGGTGTCTGGGCAGGTCCAGGAGCTGGATCCATGATCCTTGTGGATCCCTGGAAGAAATTCTGGAGCTCCTCTTGTGTTCTGGTGAGAGATGGGATTCTGTGCTCTTTTAGGGCTGATCTCCATCCCCTCAATCCTGCTGGGACACCATGGTTTGTATTGAGTTATCTCACAGGCCTCCATTTCTGGAAATCCAGTGTTCTGTACAGGCTGAGCTGGGGAAAATCTTCAGTAATCCTGATAAGTTCTGATTTATGTTAATTCATCATTAATTGCAAAACCCATGGTCTGTCCATTGAACACAAATGGGGAACACCTGAGGGCTCCTTTCTCAACCCTGTAGGTAAAACCTCCACCCTCCCTTCTCATGCTGAGAGGCAAAGAGAGGAAGGAGAATTTGATTATTTGGAAAGATAATATTTTGATAATCTGTATGCTTTTAATAATTAGATAATTTAGCAGTCATTAATTCAGAGAAACAAAAAGCAATGAATAATTTACACTTTTTATTTTTGCACTTTTGCAGCAGGTATTTTTGGTTTGCACTGTGAGAGTTAAAAACCCCAAATAATTCAAGTCACTAATTCCTGATCATTTTTGGTTTGCACTGTGAGAGCTAAAAACCCCAAATAATTCAAGTCACCCATTCCTGATAATTTCCCAGACTGTTCCTTTCCTTGTCTCCCGTGCCTTGTCCTCAGCCTAAAGTGCCCTTGAAATAGTAAGGAAGTACAAGTTAAATTTAAACTGATGAAGCTGTGGTTAATCTACCTCAGAGATTCTATTAACACTGTGCAATTAGCAGAGTAACACTATTTAAAAAATCCTTATTTATAGGGCAAGAAAAGTGACCCTATTGATGGCCCTATTTATAGCTCAGAGCAGGCTGTCCTGTGTCCTGGCCAGGGCTGAATTTCATGTCCCAGCTCTTCCTTAGACTGTTATTTTATAGGAATGACAACAGCAGGAGCATCATTTCATGTGGAGATAAACTACCAGGACTTGTGGCAATTTGGGAAATTGGTTGAGGAAAAAAGAACCAATTTTTTATATCCAGACAGAGCAAATTTTTACATCTTTTGGGTTGTGGTGGTGGATGAGAACGCTGAGTGACACAGGAGGCGGCAGTGGGAGCAGGGAGTGGGTGTTCCCTGCAGCTGGAATTTGTTCCCTGCAGCAGGAGGGGTGACACAAGTCACTGAGGCTGCCAAATATTTTCCTTTTCCCAGACAAGCTCTTTGCCTAATCAGATGGAACCACTGAAGCAGCAATTTCCATGCTCTGTGGGTGTCCCCATCTGAAGCAGCTCAGCAAAACTGGCGTTGCAGTTTCAAAAAACAAGTGATGGGAAAAGACCTTAACACATGGAATTCCTGGAGAATTCCAGCCTCACTGACCAGCATCACCCACTGGAATTATCTACAGCAGGAGAACTCTTCCAAATTCCTTGTGGAAGGCTTCCCAAGGCATCCAAAAATTGTTCCAGCTGCCACATCTCATTAACAAAGTCACACCTTGGTGCCATAGGAAGTTATTCCTAAGGGAGTCATAAGCCTAGCTCTAGATTTGCCAATATTCCCAGCAATTTTAGGGCTGATTTAGCTGCTGCAGAGTTTGTAGTTTGGGGGTGAATAATATTGGAAACTTTCATCACAGGGATGAGCCAGGACATCTGGGCAAGTTGGGTTGGAGAAGGGAATTGCTTAAGCTGGGTTTGAGAAGAGAATTGTTTAAGTGGGGTTGGAGAAGAGAATTTTTTAAGTTGGGTTGGAGAAGGGAATTGCTTAAGTTGGGTTGGAGAAGGGAATTGCTAAAGTTGGGTTGGCTCTGGATTTGCCAATTTTCCCAGCAATTTTAGGGCTGATTTAGCTGCTGCAGGGTTTGTATTTTGGGGATGAATAATATTGGAAACTTTCATCACAGGGATGAGCCAGGAGATCTGGGCAAGTTGGGTTGGAGAAGGGAATTGCTGAAGTTGGGTTGGAGAAGAGAAATGCTTAAATTGGGTTGGAGAAGGGAATTGCTTAAGTTGGGCTGGAGAAGGGAATTGTTTAAGCATGACAAGAGGGAATGCTTTGCCTAAAAGGATCTCTGGAATTTATGAAATATGTATAAAATGGCTACAGGGCTGAAGCAGCAGGAGTGGGAAATACCACGAGGGAAGTCAAACTGGAGCTCATGATGGGTCTTTAATTACCAGATGATGTTGGTGCTGCCTTGCTTTTTAATTTCCTTGTGAAACAAGAGGGCTCTTCCAGTCTCAAAAACACCCCAAAGACTCCCAAAAAGTATTACAGCTTTTTTTGCCAATCTAGGAAGATGTGCTTTGCAAAGTGCATTTCCAGCATCCTTTTCTGGCGTAGGAATGAGCAAAATCCTGATCTAACAGTGAAAACAACCTGCAGGAAGCATTTGTTGCATCCCATGGACTTTGTTCCCTCTTGTCCTTGTCCTGAAAATATTTGTAATGAAAAGCATTGGAATTTTTTCCATCTTGCAGTTGTGTTTTTGAATCCCTTCCTTTACTGGAATAATGAATTTCAGTGGGATTTGCTCCTTAATCCTCTTAATCCTTCCCTATGAGGCTGGGCAGGCCCTGGCACAGATTCCCAGAGAAGCTGTGGATGCCTCTGGATCCCTGGCAGTGTCCAAGGCCGGGCTGGACGGGGCTTGGAGCAGCCTGGGATAATGGAAGGTGTCCCTGCCCATGGCACTGGATGGGATTTAAATTTCCTTCCAAAAACTCAAACTTTTCTAGGAATTCTATGGTTCCCATTGGGAGCACCTTTCATTTTGGTCCCTCAAGGAAGAAAACAAAAAAATTGTGTAGTCCTACCTGGTCAGGATTTTTGAAAGAAAGAACTTGGAATTCAGACGTGAAATATTCCAAGGAATTTCCCATTATCATCAAAATTTCAACAGAGGAGATACAATAATCCAGTGGAGAAAATGAAGTGAGAGGGTGACAAGGGTGAGGAAATGAGGTGGCAGCCCTGTGAGGGACCTCAGCAAGGGTCCATGCTCAAGCTCTCTGATGAGTTGGGATTGATTTTTCCAATGTTTTTCCTGCCATGGAGCACAGACCCAACCATGGGCTTATGGAATTGGCTTGGAAACTTCAACAAAATCCACACAGCTTTCATGGGAATTGTGACAAAAAAGGCCAGCTGGATATCCGATCATCTGAGGGAGCCACACAGCTCATTGCAACCCCACCACTTCCTGCTGCTCAAACCTCCACTCTGGGAACACACATTAATATTTTACAGTGCCTCTCAGATGGCTTTTAGGCATTTTTATTTCCAAGTGCTTTTTTTTTTTAATTTATTTACAATTCATGGACTCTCTGTCTTTAGGACTTGCCTTGACCCTACAAGATCAAGGCTGATGTTAATGAAGTTTTTCCTGTGGTGGCACTGCAGGAATTCATCCTCTGGGGAAAAAGTTACTCTGGGAGCTGCTCGATGGTGCTGCCTCCAAATTGTTCTGAGCTTGGCCTTGTCAGAGCTCATCCTGGTGAATTTCCAGGCTCCTTGGAGGTGTTATTAGATTTGTTCCAGAAGTACATTTGGGGAAAAGTTAACAAATATGTGCTGGATTTGATGGATTGGTCCTTTAGGAACTTGTCTGTAAAAGGTCTTCTGATAAAAATGGTGCAGACACGCCTTGAGCATCTGTTCTGTGGATCAGTTGGAATAAAGATGCACAGACAGACTTCACTTGCAGCCCCTTTGTATGGAGAGAAAACAGGAGGGAAAGGCTCCAAACTCATTCCTGACGTTTGGATCATCACTGACACCCTCAGGGACAAGTTGGTGCCACTCTATAATTCTTTTTTTTTTTTTTCACACCTACCTCTTGAAACTGAGAAAGTGTTTGAAAGTGTTTGTGGCTGCTCCTGAACTGTTGGAATATTTACACCGAGGTTGATTCGGGTTCATCTTTTATTTATATGGGATTTTTTTTCCCCTCCATATAATTTATTTATGGTGCCAACAACGTTTTCCTGGAGCTCGGAGATTTAGCAACACTGTGGGTGTTGGGAGGACAAAATTGCCTCATGCAAATGGAGAGAGAGAGGAGCTGATGGATCAGAGCCAGAACAACTCAAAGCCCAGCTGCTGCTGACAGAGACTTACAGAATTACCTGGAATTTACTCCAAATGCTGTTTTTCCAGATTCTTGTCTTCTTCAGCTGCACCTATCAAGAGGATGCATGATTTTTTAAGGCAACATTTTAAATATTTCAACTATTTTCTGCTTTTCCACTTTGCATTTCCCATTTTTGTCTGTGTTTCAAAGCTTGGGTTTGGTTTTTTGTCAGGGAGAGCTGTGAGGTGTCAACAAAGGTTATTGGATCGGCCCTCCTGGCAAGGGAAATGGGAGAAAAATGAAATAAAAAAGTATTATCCTGGCATGACTGACCCCATATAAGCTGAGACGAGCTCTTTCAGTGGAGATTTTAGGGTTTGCTGCTCTGCTGTTTCTCCCAGTCAGAGCAAAGTTTATCCATGGAGAAAATTGGTTATGAGGAGAGAATAGAAAAAACGAAGAGAAAAGGCCACGGGGAGAAAAAAACCCAAGCAGTTTCTGATTGAATTCTGGGACTGAGCTGAGACTTCAACAACGTTGAGATGAGCAATAAAAAAGGGACTCAAGTGAACTTTGATAGCTTGCCCAGTGCTAAATCTGGCTTAAAATTTTTAATAAAAATTAAGGGGTTTAGAGAAAATGTTGTTGCTCCTTTCAGTGACTTTTTCTTCTTTGCTGTTTCACTAGAAAGGATTTATTTGCATTGCCAAAAAAAAAAGGGTATTTTTAACCCTGCCACATTTTCCCAAGCAAACCAAGCCTAAATCACAATTTAGACCTTAGGTGATGTCATATGGCCTTCCAGGATGATGTTGCTGTGTTAATTAATTGCTTAAATACCTGTTTGGGGTGCAATTAGGCATTAACACCCCAATCCTGCTTTTGTCTCACTGTCACCTTCAAGGTTTGGCTTCATCCTGTGGCACATTCCCAGCAGCAGGAAGATAAAACTTGAGGCGCTGAAGGAGCTGAGTTGTTCCTGTTTTCACTGCTAAGCAAGGAATTTGGGGGTTGAAAAGTTACTCCCATTATTAATATGTCCTAATAATAAAAATATTAGTAATGGCCAAATTGGTTAAAAACTACTAACATGAATTTGTGTGAGAGCAAAGGGTTTGTGCCTTCTCTTCCTCATTAATGAATTAATTAATTTGCTTGCAAAAATGATTTCCTTGATTGTAATATTTAAAATATAATGAATTAAGTGGAGTGAAAGACTGGGGAAGTTGGTGTGGGCAGAGGGCATTTCCTGAGCTGTGATTCCCAGCAGAGAATCCCAGGATGGGTCAGTTTGGGAGGGCCCACAGTGGGCACCTGGTGGCACCTCCCTGCTCCAGCAGTGTCAGAGCACAGGGTTGCGTGCACACAGCTCTGGAATAGCCCCAGGAAGGAGAATTCCTCTGGAAAAGCCCTTCCAGCAGCTCCAGATCCAAACCAGATCTCCCATTTATCACCTCCTGCCCCACAGTGATGGGAAAATCCGGCTTTTTCCAACAGGAAAATTGTACCTCCCTTAGTTCTGCTGTAAGTGCGGTCTCCACACATCCATGGCGTGCATTCCATAGGGTCAGGCATCTCCTGAAGGACTCTCTTGGGACTGTCAGTGTGTCTGAGCCACCCAGGGTCCCACTGTTCCCATCCCAGGAACACTGATTATGCCAGCTCGCCCCGTGCCTGGCAGGACACTGCATTTCCCCAGCTGCCCTGGATTTCCCTCACCTGCTCAGTGCCATTCATTCTCTTTGATCCTACAAATCCTCCTTGAGAAAGGGCCATGTTAAACATCCCCTTCTTATGCCTTATGTCAGAAATGTGGCTTTTTCTTTTATTTTTTCAATGTTTCAGTTCATTTTTTTGTCAACTTAGAGCAATTCCTTTTCTTCAGCTCCGTGTTTCATGCCTCAGGAGTGTCAGGAGTGCAGAAGAATTGCAGGATTTTCATTTGTGAGGCTGTGACATTAAGGCAGAGATCAGTCAAGGGACTCTGGCTTGCAGCAGTTCATCTTTTCAAACTCTTCTTCCTTGAAAAAAAGAAAACCTGCATGGGACAGACCCACTGGGAATACTGGAATTGGATAGTAGAAAGCAGCTTTTCACCTGGAATATTTTTGTTTCAAGGCATTCACTGATTTCAGTTAGTAATTTCTGGTTTTTCATGGAATCCCACAAGGGTTTGGGATGGAAGGGATATTAAGGATCATCCTGTGCCACCCCTTGCCATGGTCAGGGCCACCTTCCACTGTCCCAGGCTGCTCCAAGCCCCAAAGTCCACCTGGCCTTGGGCACTGCCAGGGATCCAGGGGCAGCCACAGCTGCTCTGGGCACCCTGTGCCAGGGCCTGCCCACCCTGCCAGGGAACAATTCCTAATTCCCAATATCCAACCTGAATTCCCTCTCTTTCAGTTTGAACCCCCTTTGACGTGTTTTTGGATGCTTTTTCTCTAAAGATGAGAAAGCTGGGATCCAGAAGTGAAAATTTCACATTGGAAGCAGAGGGATTGGCAGGATTCCTAGTTGGAGGACAGGGGTGTGATGGTTGAGGTGCCCCCACCAGCCACATTTACTCTGAAACTTCTACTGGAGGGTGAAAACATTCAGCAGCTATTTCAGTGGGCTGGATAAATAATTTTGGATCTTCTTGGCATTGGTTTCTGCATCTCCAGCATTCCTGAGGCCTGGGCCTGGTGGGTCACCAGCATTGAGATCCAGCCCTGATTGCTACCAAAAAGCTACGCTGGATTTCTTGGCTCCCAGGTGGAATCTCTTCAGGTTCAGTGGTGGATCTGGTGGGACTGGATGATCTTCAGAGTATTTTCCAACCTTGGTGTTTCTGTGATTTTCCTCTCAAAGTGTCCTTTTGTCTTTACAGCTCCTTCAAGCACCTGATCGGGGGCCTGGATGATGTCTCCAACAAAGCCTATGAGGATGCAGAAGCAAAAGCAAAGTAAGTGCTCAGCATCAAGTCTCAAACTTCTGTTTGTTGAATTCCACTGGAATTCCCAAAAAAACCCCTCCTTGTTCTCCATGCAATAATGCCAAACAGTTTAAAAAGAAGAGATTCCTCCTGTGGATGGAGGATTTTTCCTCCTCATATCTCCCTGGTTCTCCCCATGAACATGGAGATGGGTCTCCTCCAAAGCCAGGTGGTCCCAAGGTCCTGCTCAATCACAGTATTTGAATACAGAAATCCTCTTGAAATACTGAGGTGAGAAATATATTGTGAGGTGAGAAACTTCAGATCTTGGAATTGTCGTTGAGGGAATTGTCATTGAGGGAATTGTTGTTGAAGGCATTTCATTTCTTTAGAGAGCTCTGACCTTTCTCAAATACCTTCCAAAGTCAAACATGTTCTGAGACAAAGGATGGGCAGTGGAATTTGTCATTTGAGGATAAAAACTAGAGCTGCCTTGATGTGAAGCAATATATTCATCTGAAGTCCACAATAAATATTCATTCCTTTCAGAAGGGAGCTGTAGACTATTAGATTAAAATATTTTTAAAACCCCCACTTTTTATTAATTCTTGAGCTGCAATTTGACTTTAATCTGTAATCTTTGAGCTCTGATTCTATCCCAATGATTAAAGCTTTTCAAGAGGATCCTGTTCTTCTTTGGGAGATGCTCAATATCAACCAAGCACAATTGAAAGGCAGAAGTTGTTGAAAAGAAAATTAAATTTGCTCTGTACAAAATTTCTTTACTTTTCCTCCCTCTCAATTATTTTGCTTTTATGGGGATTTTTTTCATAGCACATTAAAGCAGGGGGGAAGTGTTTTCTCAAAGTCAAATGCTCTGAGTGACTGCTTAAATTGCAGATTCCAATGGGGTTATACATAGAAACTTCTCATTAAACCACAGGGGTTGGAATGGTGTCTGCTGAAGGTATTGGGCACCTCTGTGGACGGAAAGTGAGAATTCCCAATTAAGTATTGATTAAAAATAACTCTGGGTCTGTTTCAGAAACTAAGATACATCTCAAAAGTCTTCAGTTCATTAGCAAAAATCCTGCAAAATACCCATAGATTATTTCTCTTTTCTTGTGTTTGAGTGATGTTTGAAATATTATATTTAATTAATTTCAAGGTGTTAAAAGGGTTGCATTTTAGATTGGTATAATATTTCCCTGCCTCAGATCAAATGTAAGCTTCCTTCTTATGAAGAGTTCCATTAAAAAGGTTAAATTCCCTAAATTCTTCTTGACCCAATTAAAAAAGTGGGAGACTATCAGCTTCCTTCACCATCCCCCAAAAAAGGGGATTTGGGGCATGGAATGCTTCAGATAGATGATCCCAAACATCCCATGGTCATTAAATTATTATTTTATATTAATTTTTGAGTGTTTCTATTTGGGTTATATTGATTTCCATCAGAGCAGAAGGGAAGAAAACATTATTGGGAATAAAACTGGGGAATTTTGGGTTGGGTCATAAACAATGTCATGGTCACAGAAGGTTTTTGAAGGTGCCACCACAACCCATTAGCACCAAGAAAAATGTGCCCTTCCCACATCTATAATTTTAAGCTCTAATGTTGAGTATTTATTATCCCAGGAATGTTGGGGATGCAGATTGAGGAGATTTTGAGGGTAGTTCAGGGAATTTTAGGATCTGCTGCACAATGAGGGGGAAGCTGCAGTTTGGGACCTCTTTGGAAGAAACTCTTCCTTTTGGAAGCCACTGGGTTTTGACCTTCACATTTTGGAGCTTTCATCTTCTCCAGTCCTTTCCTCCTAATGCCAAGTGTTTCATCCCAATGGAAGGGCAGGGCCCTGCTGAGGGAGGAATTGTTCCCTAAAAGGCTGAACCAATTAATTTTGATAGCAACTGTTTTATCTTTTAAGTCAGAAGCCCGTGCTGGAGCCCTGTCACTGCAGAGTGGGGGTGACAGTGACAATATTGTCACATCTTGAAATTTTGCCTCAAACAAAGCAGGAGGGATCAGTGTTGTCTGCCTGGAAAAACATCCAAGAAAAAGGGATGCCCTATTGAAAAATAGAGTATTGAGCAGTTAAATTCCATATTCCTGTTTGCTGGGCTCCTTGAAAAGCAGCAGAAAGATGGATAGAGGAGGGAAAAATTGTAAAGTTCCTTGGGGACAGAGCCCAGAAGAATTGTGAGCCCTTCCAGAAAATTTCGGTGTTCCAGAGTTACCTCTCAAGGCAAAACTCCTTGGGAGAAAAGTCTCCTTGGCAGCAAGTTTAACCTGGATTTCTTTGCAAGCAGCAGTTAATTAGCTCTAGCTAATTGTCCTTCAAGAACCTATTTTTTCCAAGGGGAGGTTTGTGGTAGGGAAGAACTGGGAACATGAAATGTGGGCAGGTTTGTGAGGCTTTATGCAAATCCCATGGAATGTTTTTGCTCGTCTTTTTTTAGCTCCCATCTCCTTTTCAGAGCTCACTGCCAGCTGGGAAAAGGCCTTGGGATGCCTCCTGTGGATCAAATGGATCAGGATGACCAAGGCCAGCTTGGGCAGGATTGGTGTAGTGGGAGGTGGAAAGGGTTGGAACCGGATTGGCTTTGAGGTCCCTTCCAACCCAAACCATTTTAGGACTGTAAATGCCTACAAAATTAGTGGCACTGGGGTTTTTTTCCCATTTCCATGCTGGAGCACATCCCTGGAGTCACAGAGCTCAGGGCACGGCTGAGAGGATGTTAGGCAGAAGTTACAGGCTTGGAATATCTTTCCATGTATCCATCTGTCCTCCAGGCCTGGAGGAGCTGAGCTATTTATTGAGTTTATTCTTATTTTAAAGGCGTTTTCCTGCTTTTTGTCAGCTTGGGGTTGGCAGTTCCCTTTAATGTCCATCCTTGGTGTTCCCTCTCTTAAATCAGCAATTGCAGACACGTCATCTGTGAGACCAAGATTTTAATTGTGGGCTGTGATTTTAATTATAGGATTGTGCAGACTATAATATGAATTATAATATTCTACTCCTTAAATGTATTCAAATGACTTAATGAATTAATTAACTAATGGATATTATAGTTGCCTCCTAAAAAGGGAAGGAGAGAGGAAAATTTATTTCATGCTCTGAGGAAATGGGAGTCCTGAAGACTCCCAGTGTCCCAGTGCCAGGCCCAGCCACGATGGCATTTAGGGCATGAAGGAGATGCCCAAATCATCAGGATTATCTCAGTGTAGGTTGTTTCCAGATGGAGCCACTCCAGCAGCTTCCATAAATCCAGGAGGACACAGGAGGGTGGCTTCTGCTGCAGCTGGTGGTGCCAAGTGGGGCGAGGTTCAGTGACCCCCTTTGCTCAGGGCACACCAGTCCCTCCTGCTGGGCTCATCCCAACCTGGGAACTCTGGCATTGATCCCGTGCAATTATTGGACCCTTACCAAGGCTGGAGAGGTTCCTGTCCAGCTGGTGGCTCCTTTCCATGGCAGGGCTGTGGCACAGCCACCCCACTAAGGTGTCCCTTGCCACCCAGCTGGGACAGCTGGCACTGCCTGGCTGTGCCCAGCCAAGCACAGCCCCCAGATCACTGTCCCAGTGCTCCCATCACATTCCCTGCTGGCTCCCCGTGCCCATCTCCTGTGGCAGCAGGCTTGGGCTTGATCCCCAGCTGAAGCCTTGGTGCCTTGAGAAGGCTGCCCTAGAGCAGAGGCCAGGCAGAGTTAAAGAATAAAGCAGGGGTTTATTAAAAGGATCTCCTCCATGGATCCACCTTGGGCAGCACAAGAGCCCAGCCAGGGCTGCACCCAAGATGAACC
>JAWWMS010000282.1:4214095-4229022 GCA_035048045.1 Chlorospingus semifuscus
CCCTACTGCTCCTGGACCATCCCTACTGCTTCTGGACCATCCCTACTGCTCCTGGAGCATCCCTACTGCTCCCTGGGCCATCCCTACTGCTCCATGGGCCATCCCTACTGCTTCTGGGCCATCCCTACTGCTCCTGGGCCATCCCTACTGCTCCTGGACCATCCCTACTGCTTCTGGGCCATCCCTACTGCTCCTGGGCCATCCCTACTGCTCCTGGGCCATCCCTACTGCTCCTGAACCATCCCTACTGCCCATGGGCCATCCCCACTGCTCCATGGGCCATCCCTACTGCTCCTGAACCATCCCTACTGCTCCTGAACCATCCCTACTGCTCTTGGTGCATCCCTACTGCCCATGGGCCATCCCTACTGCTCCTGGACTCAGCCCTGCAGAAGGGAGCAGCTATTCAGGAGGTTCTCCATTTCCCCTGTCTGTTTAAATGAAATTTATGACTTTGGCCTAAAAGGAACTATTCCATTACCTAATCCCTGGCTGCAGAAATTGCTGCAGGTGCTGAGGGCAGCGCTGGGCTCTGTGAAGCTCAGCTCAGGAGAAGGGCACACAATTCTTTCAGGCATTGACTGTTCCACTTACAGCACTGATTGGCTGTTAATCTTAAAAGCAATTCATCTTTCTCATGCTTATTGATTAACAAAATATAGAGTCCCTGACAGAGACATTGATGCTGACCTTGGGAATTGCTTTGTGCTTGCCAAACAGGCAAGGTAAGCCCCACTCCCCACAGCTGTCCTGCCAGGAAGCCTCACCTGACTGCCATGCCTCAAGTTTTGGATTTGGAAGAAGAATTTGTGTGGCTGGCACAGCACAGCACGGCCAGGGCAGTTACAGCCCTTTGCTCTATTCCAGGTGAGTATTCCTGGGTACCACCTTGAAATAAATGGAGTTTCCTGCTGTGTCAGAGATGCTTATCTCTAAGGAATGCTGCATTTATTGGAAAAGCTGAGTGGAAAGAGCTCTCATGAATCTGAGAGTGGAGATTAGACTTGTTGCCTTTAGATTAAACCGCTCCTAATTAACCTTCCAATTAACCTCACATCATTCCTTTGAACAAGACCATAAATACAAATGTTACTACATCCCCTTTTATCACAGAAGAGTGTTTGCTAGATGGAATAATGATAGATGGCCATAATCTACAGAGAATTATATTAGCAAGAGTTTCAAGCTCTGCTCTCAGTCCCCAGGAGGAGCAGAGAGGGCACAGCTGCTCCGACAAGCACAAAAAAAAGCACAACATTTTCTCCTCAAACTTTGCAAACAAGCACAAAAAAAGCACAAAATTTTCTCCTCAAAGTTTTGCAAAGTGAACTCTGAGATGCAGAATCACTTGAAAATACTGGCCACATTAGCCAGGTTTAAAGAAAACCTGAGCTGAAAAACTATGCTGTGGAGAAATTAAGGAAACCAAACAAAACCTAACCGACCCAGGATCCATCAGACAGGAATCAATGAATCTGCAACAACAAGGCAATGCTCCAAAGGAAATCAACCTCTTCCTCATGTGAGGAGGAGCAGTTCTGCTCCAGGGGACACTTTTTTAAGTGATTCCCAATATGCTGAAACATCCTTTTCTCCTTCTCCTTACCCAGAACAGCTCCTACCTTTTTGCCTTCTCAAAGACTCTTTTTTCCCTATGTGAAAAGTTCTCTCTGTTAGAGACAATGTTCTGCTGAATGTGCAGGTGGTGACAATGGATATTGTTGAAAAAATGGAAATAACTCCATGTGAACTTTCAGTCTATGAAATTTAACTTTTTCAGTACCAGTTTCCCTGCACTCACTGTTTGGGCTGGGTATCAGTGCCCTTGTATTTAAAGGATTTCGCTGGATTTTATCTCCCCTTGATGAGCAGGTTTCCTGTTGTGGATTCTTTTGCTTCTTTTCTGCCAAGGTTGGGATTAAATCATGAGATGGTATTTCTTGTTGGGACTCAGATGTTTGTTAGTTCTTATCTCTCTTACAGTCTCACAAACCCTGAGTTCTACAGCACTTTACTCTGACAAACTAAAAATGGAGCTCCATCTCTCTCTCTACAAGGCCTTTTAAGGATAAACTGTCCAATTAAGAAATGACACCTGAATTATTTTTACTTTTAACCCAACAACCAACCACCCATGGCCTGCAATGGGGACTTTTTTATCCAATTACACAAAACCACCCAAACCCATGGAGAAGAAGGTGAAGAAGAAGGATCAGCCTCTGCCCTAAAACCTCCATCTTGTTTATATATATTACTATATTCTAAAACCTTTAACTCTAAGTTTTCCACCATGTGATATTACACATTTTTATTTAAACTCCACACCCACAATCCCAGATTATGGCAAGAATTGAATTCTACCATTCATTCAGGTAGAATTGAATTCTATTATTCCATTTTGGAGGCCTTCTCCATGGCGTCAGGTCAAATGCAGTGTTCTCTGGGGGGTCAGTGCCTGGCAACACAGAAAGTCTGAAATTCTCAGCAACCAGGGTTCCAAAATCCTGTGTCACTGGTTACCTCTGGGCAGCTCTCCTGTGCTCATGGTACTCAGCCAGTGACAAACCTGCAGCCCCATGTCATCCCTGAGGGACAATCAGGACAGTGAGCAGGGTGCCACCCAACCCAAGCAAAGCCCAACAGCCTCCAGTGAGCTCCTCCATCCCCTGAGAATTCCCATTCCTCTGCTGGGCCTGAGGGAAACACAGAAAAACTTTCTCTGCCACATTCTTAAGGCAACACCCCCTTGCCAATTTTATTGGCCAAACCAAGAGCCCATCCCCAGTTCTGGTGCTCTTGTGTTGTCAGTACCTTTCTCCAGCAGGACACAGGTCAGGCTCCCTCAGCTCTCCTCTCAGAGATATCCCTGTGGTGCCTTGAGAAGGCTGCCCTAGAACAGAGGCCAGACAGAGCTAAAGAATAAAGCAGGGATTTATTAAAAGGATCTCCTCCATGGATCCACCTTGGGCAGCACAAGAGCCCAGCCAGGGCTGCACCCAAGGTGAACCAAAATGGGCACAAAATGGTCATGGGGTCTGTCACTTTGATCAGTTCTGCTCCATTTGCATCTTGGAGTTAATTGTCCAATTACAGCTTCAGGTTATGAAGTCCCATCCTTCTTGCTTTTCTCTCTTCAGCCCATGTTGTTTGTGCTCTTGGGCCTGAGATTTGGATCATTTGTCCTTGGTCCCTAGCTAGAGCAGGAATTGTTTTGTCTCCCTGCTCTGTGCAAAGAGCTCACCATCCCTTAATGTGAAGCCCAGACCCACACACTAAAGCAGCACAGAGTCTGAAAAATATAAAAGCTAAACCTGAGACATCAGAATAACCAACAAACCTTAAAATATTTCACAGCTTGCCTTGGCCATGCTGTGTATTTGTATTTTAAGCAGGACTAAGAGTTTGTTAGGGTGAGGAGATGACAACTTTGCCTCCTGCTGCCATTTTCTTCCAATCCAAAACACCCATGGAAGGAACTTGGGGAAGAGTTAAAGCATATGGATCCACCTTGGGCAGCACAAGAGCCCAGCCAGGGCTGCACCCAAGGTGAACCAAAATGAGCACAAAATGGACACCTGGTCGTGGGGTCTGTCACTTTGATCAGTTCTGCTCCATTTGCATATTGGAGTTAATTGTCCAATTACAGCTTTAGGTTATGAAGTCCCACCCTTCTCATATTTCTGTCTTCACCATTGTTTATACTTTTTGGCCTAGAGCTTGTAACAGTTGTCCTTGGTCTCAAGTTGGAAAAGGATTGTTTTGTCTAACAACACTGTGAAGAGAACTTGCTAACACTTAATGTGAAGCTCAGAGTTACACACTAAAGCAGCACAGAATCTGAAAAATATCAAAACTAAGACTTAAGGCATCAGCCTGGACTCTGGTGCCTTCATGCTGTTGCTCCAAGCTCTCTGCAGGTTGTTCTGACTGCACTTCTCCCTTGTTTTATTTCCCATCCCAGCTGTATGGCAGCCCTGGGGGAATGTCTGGATACTCACAGCCAAAATTGGCTGCTTTTCCAGGGCTTGAGGGGACAGGGACCTTTATTTAGTGTATGATGCCTTTCCATGTCCTTGCAGCCCCAGAGCCCTTCATCTTTCTGGAGCTGTGTTTTAATGAAGAGCTTCATTAACAGCTGGACTCAGAGGTCTGAGAGCTCTTTTCCAACCTGAATGATTCTATCCAAACCCTTCTGTTTCAATCCCCTTTCCTAGTCCTCTTTTTCAGTCCCTGAGATGTCCTTTTTTTCACCTTACACCCCCTCTCTCACTCCATTTATGCATAAAAAAGCATCCCAGTAGTTCATTGACTTAATTTTGCTGCAGAGGGTGGTTATGAATATTTTTCCCTTTTATATACCTATGGAAATGAATCAATATAAAAGTATAAAGATAATAAATCAATATAAAAGTGCAAAGATATCTATGGAAAAGAAATAAAGGGTAAGAGAAGAAAGAGTAGAGGAAAGATCCCCCATCCAGGAATGAGAGTTGGTTGTTGCAATTTTGATATCTGTGGGTCCAAGTGATGGTCACAGTCTTGATCCACTGAGGATGAGAAAACACTGAGGCTGGATTGGCCATTCAGCTCTGTAAAAAGGAGCAGAAATCAGCTTATTTTCATGGAAACTCCTGTTTTGGTGTGATGGAAAGCCTTGGGAATGCTTTGCCTGCAGTTGCTGCCCCTGCAGGGCTCTGTCCAGCCTGCTGGGTTGGACATCCAGCCAGCCCTGGGGTTGTGTGGCTAAAACAGCCCTGAGTGTTAGAGAAGAATGGTTTTATTTTGTTTATAAATACAACTGAGATAGATTTTAACCCCTGCCAGAAGGGAAATGGGCAGAATTAGTATTCCAAAATGGGAGCTGCCAGTTAATGAGGATGATTTAGTGAGGGTCTGACTTGGTGCTGGGCTGGAAAACTTTGGCTGAAATAATCCACCAATGCATGAAATGCCATTTTTCCTGCAAGAGACAGTATTTGCTGGCTTTGCAGCCTCAGGGAGCTGTGCTGAGGGGCTCCATCCCCCTCTGTGTCCCTTGTTCCCTGAATTAGGGACCATCTGGGAAGCAGCTTTTGCCTCGGCTATCCGTGGTGCCAGACTGGGGAGAAATCCTGTGGGATGTGCAAAAAGCTGGCAAAAAGCTCCTCAGGGCTATAAAAAGCAGAGGTTGCAGTCATCTCTTTTAAGCTGTGTAAATAATTAAAACCCTTCTCCTCTCTGGTGAGGGCTGTGTGGAAGCAACAACTGATCATTGATACCTGCTCAGTTTGTGTGAGCTGCAACATTTAATATTCAGAAAAACTGAGATTTTAGGTGGCAATATTTGGCCTCTAATATGGAAGAGCTTTTTCTCTTCCTGCTGGAGAGTTTTGCTTTTCCCAGCATTCAGCCTTAAATAATTTGTCATTCCATCCTGAAGCCACTGCTAGTTTGTATCCAGCTCTGTCACATTTTCCTGATTGCTGTAATAAATAGGGCTGGAATTAGAAAACATCTCAGAAATCATTTGAAAATGTGAGAGCCCAGCAAGAGAGCACGCAGGGTGATGTCCCTAAGTGAAGGTAAATGCTAAATATGACTTTGTTTATTGAGGGGGACTTGCTGTTTGTTTGCAGACTTGAATTATTCACACAGAGACCACACCAGGCAGACTTGGTGGCTGCTTCCCTCTGGAGAAAGAGCACTGGGAATGCTCTGTCACCCACCAGGGATTTGTGGATGACCTTTTGAGAGCCAGGTTGTTTTATTTAGGTAATAATCTCTGTGCTCTCCCCTTGCTCTGCTGACCTTTGGATGTGATAATGGCATGTCAGATGGTGTGGAAAAGTCAGGGCCTCTGAAGGAGGCTGCTATTCCAACAGCTGGCTGCATTTCTTTATGGAAATGGGACTGTCCTCTTTGTTTTATGGAATTAGAGCTGTCCTGAGGAAGGAAAACTGCAGCAGAAATCAATCATCCCTAGGATAACAAATCCCAGAGGGAGCAGAAATGCAATGTGGACACCTCCATTCCAGCTGCATGTGGTGGAAACATTTGATGTTCTGGGCCTTGGAAATATCAACCATTCCTGTGGCGTGGATGGGAATCCTTCTCCCAGGAGCTGCTGGGAATACTCTGCTAATCCCAGAGCTCTGTGCAGTGCTGGCTTGGTGCTTTAACCAGAAACCTTGGCCAGTTTTGGGGGGATTGAGGCAAAGGCAGCATTAAAACATTTCCATGCACCCCTGGTGGTGTAAATTGGTTGTCCAGCACATTTTGGAGCTGTCCTGAGGGTTTATCTAAACAGCTTTTAAGGATTACACCACTGGAAGTTGGGATATTTCTGTCCCGCTGTTATCTGCCGACTTAAATAACAGGGAGGCACTTGAACAAAATATGTAATCCAAATAAAAGTGAGTGATTCTGCTGCTACAGGGAAACAGTGATTTTGGAACTTCTGGAAACAGGTGTGAGATCATTTGTGCCTTTCCCAGAGCTGCAGTTCTGTGTTAGTCCAGCTCTGCTTGGCTGTGTCTCAGCAGCTCCTAGGAGCTCAGACCTCACTTTTATATCCAAGAGTTTGTAAGGGGAAGGAAAGAAGGAGATGTAGAGCCAGTGAGAGATGAAGGGCAGGTATGTTGCTGGTGCTAGTACCCAGGGAAGGTCTGGCAGGAAAAGATTTGGGACGCAGAGGGAAGCACCAGGGCTGGAGGTGGGACAGCGTTGTCTCCCTGATGTCAAATTATCTTGGCAAAGACATTGCCAGATAAAGAAGTTTCTTCCCCTTCACCCAAAAAACTTCCCAGGCTAGGATCTATGGGAGTAGCTCCAAGGTTTGGGAATGCTGGTTGTTTTAACTCAGGGAGAGGGGAAGGAGTAGAGGGTGGAGGTTCCTGTTTCAAAATGAGTGAATATTCATTGTTCTCCCTGCTAGCATCAGTGAGTGTGGTACCCAGAAACTGCCCAGCAAATTCAGCTGACCCCAGGACAGAAATTGTGTCACACTGGGAGATGAAATTCAATCACCCAACTGTGAAATGGAAGAATTTAATCCCACTTTAAGTGAAAAACACAGTGTAGCTTTAACTCTAAAGCTGCTGCAGACATCTCCATCTCACCAAAACAGCTGAGCTGCCCTTTTTCATCTTCTTTGTAGAAAACAATCACTCTTCCTGAGGGCTCAAATTGCTGTCCATACACAGCTTCCAGTGTAAATGCAGTCCCTATTCCACTCAGGATTTCTACTCTCATCTCCTCCTTACCTGGAGAGGGACTGGGGACAAGGGATGGAGGGACAGGACACAGGGAATGGCTTCAAAATGATAGAGTGGAAATTTAGATGGGATATTGGGAATTAGGAATTGTTCCCTAGCAGGGTGGGCAGGCCCTGGCACAGGGTGCCCCTGGATCCCTGGAAGTGCCCAAGGCCAGGCTGGAAAAACCTGGGACAGTGGAAGGTGTCCCTGCCCATGACAGGGGTGGCACCGGATGATCCTTAACATCCCTTCCATCCAAACCATTCTGAGATTCAAGGAAAGAATTCTAGGTCTGTGCCTTTCCTTCTTCCAGCTGTGGGACTATTATGACTATTATTATTACTATTACTATTACTATTACTATTACTATTACTACTATTATTATTATTGTTACTATTACTATTATTATTTTTTTCTCATGTGCTTTTTGCAGCGCTTGGAATGTCAGAATGGTTTAGGTTGAAAGGGACCTTAAAGCCCATACAGTTCCATGGGCTGGGACACCTTCCACCAATCCCAGGTTGCTCCAAGTCCATCCAGCCTGGCCTTGGAGCAGATTTAGGGCATCCTAAACCCCTCATGAGGCAGTGCACTTGGTTTTCCTGGCTGTGCTCTGCTCCACTTACATTGATTTGCCCTCTGTTGCAGTTACTCCATTTTCTCAGTGTCTCACTCAACGCTCCATGAAATGATTTGAGAAGTGCTGAGCTCTAAATCTTTAAATCATCTGGAAAAAAAAAAAAAAAAAGTGAAGAAAAAAGAAAGGAAAGACAGTTGTCATGATTTAGCTGATCCCACAGTTTCTGCAGAGGTATAACAAGATGAAACATCAGAAGTATAGATAAGATGACATTGTGAATATGTGTGAGAGCTCAGTGCCTGTAAACCTTGAAAGAGGAGATGAAAGCCTGATCTGGCCCATTATGTTGGACATTAATGTAAAACTGCCTGGAGGTTTTTAATGGGGCTTTTGTTATTAAATTTCTGATGCGAGTTAAAAGCCCCTCATTCATGGCGGTGTTTAAAATTCATTTTAGTGATGGCAGTGAGGTGTTCCTGACTCTGTCTGCTCAGCAAAGCAGCACAGGGAGATATGCTTGAGCCCTGTCTTTGCTATCTCTTGGTTTCCTGTCATTTTCTGTACAATTGTTGGGTTGCTCTGTAGAAAACATCAAATAACATCATTTATTGATCACAGAGCGAGGGATTAGAGTGATACCATGAGCATCAAAGTGTGCAATTGGAATCTGCTCAGCTGTTGATGATCTGTGTTAAACAACTGTGCCATACCTCCCTTCAGAGCTCCAGGTCCTGATCTGAGTCTGTCACAGACAGGTAGAGAAATTATAAAAGGAAAAGCCTCATAAAATTAAGCTAAATTAATAGCTGGCCTGTCACTTCTAAGTGCAGCTAAGTAGTTTGCAAGTTCCCATGTAAAAATAATCTGGGGAATGAGAGCTTGTTAACACAACAATCTATTCCTAAGGTGTAAAATAAGTGCATCTGTATAAACAATAAGATCTGTTTCATAAGAATCAGTAGAGAAAATATGTAAACTAACAGAAATACAGAAGTTTGATAGATATGCAAAATACCACGTACCAGCCAATGTGGATGTATTATCAACAAATAAGATTTGACACAGAGCCTTCTGATAGTCCTATAAAATATGAGCCACACAATAACAATCTGGCTTTTCCTTCATGAAGATAATGCAGTCTTGGCTAACTTATTACAACATTAGTCTTGGATTAAATCTCAGTGCTGGGTGCATTTCCATCCCAAGATGCTTCCTTAGCAAGGTGCATTCCTCACACAGGGATCCTTATTGTGGAAACCCAGGGCTCCTGTGCAGGAGTGATCTCATTCCTCTTGGAGGGCAGCATGGAATCCCCATGGCTCAGAACTCTTTGAGGAGCCCCAAATGGGAGCAGGGCTGGCAGCAGCCCAGGCCAGGGCTGGGACTCTTGGAACACACAGGGAAATTGCCAGGGAGTCCCTGCAGACGCTGGCTTGGCACAAAACTAAAAATCTCCACTCTGAAACATCAGCTGTGCCCTTAAATTCCCCCACTTCCAGCTTCCCACTTCCAAAGCTACAGTTCAGCTTTGAAAGCTGTTTTACCAACCCCACTGCTCCAAATCAGCTGCTTTAATAAGGATGCAGGAGCTGAGTTGTCATATTTTGCATCTGGGTCAGATTCAGACAGGAAAATATTTAAGAGTTGAGCAAGTGCTTAGTGAGGACGTGACCTCCTGCTTGGGAAAACAGCAGATCCAGGAGAAAATGCTGCTCCAAGGCTTTTGCTCCCTGCTGCTCACATGTGCCCTTGCTAAGTATTGAAGCTGACATTTAGAGCAAAAAGGATTTGCTCTCATGTTTTATGGTTGCAGAGGGTAAAGTCCTGCAGGAGTGAGCCTTGCACCGGTCACAGATCACACTCAGCACTTCCCAAAGTCCCCTGAGAATTAAATATATTCATACTAAACATGAATATTAAATAATAAAATTAAATATATTATATTTAGCTGGTTTTTCTTGCAACCAGCTAAAACTGGTCATTTGAACTTCCTTTCACTGAGTTTGGGAAATGCAGCAGCAAAATGAAGAATATTTCCTCCTGTTTCTATTTGTGTTTCAACCTCTCCATTGTTTCTCAGGCAGGCAGGTTTTTATCAGTGCCTTGTTATCCAACTCCTTGGAAATGGAGAAACCACTCAGACTTCTCAGGAGAGGCCGGGGAGGGTAAAGGCTGGGAACAAGTAGTGCTGTACCTTCCCTTTGCTGGTGGGTTGCTGATGGTTTGAGGTGGGAGTCTCTCCACTCAAGTGTCCTTTTATTTGCATGGCTTCAAGCATTTTGCAAATTGTTTTAAACACAGCTGGGGGAAAGAAATTCAAATATTTCTTTGACCTGCAGCATCTCCTGTGCTGTTATACGGAGGAGGTGAGAATAAGAGAGCTGAGCTTGGGGGGTGCCAGGGGCTGCATTGCTCAGAAACTCAACAGGAGCTGCTCCAGTGAATTCTCCTTTTGAGTCAGTGAGTGTTGGATGGCACAGCCTGGCTTGGAAATGAAAATAATTGCAAACAACTCAGCTGTTTGAAAGTTTTCCTAATTTTCCCCAAGTTTCAGTGGATGGCATTGCTTAGAAAAAGAACATTTCTAGCAGAGGGCATCACTCCTTCTGCTGCAGGGGCTCAGGAGAGGCTGATCTGTGCCACCCCTTTGGAGAAGGCACAACAGGGATGCCAAAGGATTTGTAAATGGCATTGAAAGTGTCTCTAGAAAAAAAAAGGACTCAATTAAATTTTATTATGGCCTTCTAAAAACTCTCCAGGGCTTGGAATAGATAATAGTCCCAGCAATATTTCTCTCCCATTTCCAGTGTTCTTGTTGGGAAGAATTCTACTGTCATGTTGGACTCAAATTGATAATTTCAAAGTGATAATTTTCAATCAACTTGATAATTTTCCTGAAGTCCTTCAATTTAAAAAAACCCTCTCACTGTTAAAAAATAAAATTATCCAGGACCACTTTCAAGACACATCCAAAAGCATCCAACCTGCTCTTTCCTCAGAAACCCATTTTTACAGTTCTTTGTACACAGAACTTCAATCCTTGTGCCAATACTCATTTACAATTATGAACTCCACCTGAGAAGGTCTAAATTAGTGGGTTTTGCCCCATTCCCACATTGCAAAGCTCCAGTGTTGAGGGATGAGAATCCAGAGTGACTTGGGGTGATTTGGGGGAGTCAGGATCAGACCTATAAACAAGGAGATCAGGTTTTGCTGCTTCCAAAATTGAATAATCCAGAAAACAGCCCAACTTCAGCAAGTGGGATCAAACTCTTCAAGCTAGGGTGATTGAGGGAGTCAGGATCAGACCTGTGAATGAGGAACTCGGGTTTTGCTGCCTCTAAAACTGAATAATCCAGAAAATAGCTCAGTTTCCAAAAGTGGGATCAACCTCTTCAAACTGGGGTGATTTGGGCAGTCAGGATCAAACCTATAAACGAGGAGCTCAGGTTTTGCTGCCTCCAAAACTGAATAATCCAGAAAATAGCTCAGTTTCCAGAAGTGGGACCCTTCCCAGTGAGTCTGGGCATTATCATTTGTGTGCCATCTCTTTATTTGATAAGGTGCAGCTTTATCTGGCTCTGCCATTAGAAAAGCCCAGTGCCCATTAGTGATATTTATTTGTCTAATAAAACACAACATTGCCAGCTTGGACCTGTTCATTTGTATTTTACACTTCTGCTCTTTACTCTCAGTTTCTATGGGAACCTGGGCTGTTACAGCAGTGGGGAATAAAGAGATGAGGAGAAGTCTTGGAAAACACAACTCTGTTTCTCCTCTGAATTGGCAGGCACAAACACTCAGCTTAGATCCAAATAAACTGGGAAAGGAGCAATCAAGGCAGGAGAGTTGATAATCATCAAGTCCCTCCTTGCTGAAACATTTTCTACTTGGAAAATCCAGGTGTGATGCTGAAAAGCTGGGATTGAGGAGGAGATAACAGGTTGTGGTGCTTGACTTTATGGCTATTTTAGTGCAGAGTGCTCCAGTGCAACTGAAAATTTTATCAAAGCCCTCTCTTTGGTGTAATTAATTACAGCTGATGAGGTGGAAATGGGGTTCATGTAAAATTTTGTACATGAAAATAAGAAGCACACTGCAGGTCACCCATTCCAGGGGATCCTTCAGGATCTGCTGCTTCTCTCAGTGGTTAATGCAGATGAGCTGGAAATAATTAGGAAAATCCCCTAAAGGACATTGCTTGCAGCACCATGATGGGAATTCTGGACAAGATGCTGGGCTCAATGATCTGACAAGTCTTTTCCAACATAAATGATTCTGTGTTTGCACTTCAGCCTGACGGGGAAGGATGTGAGTGCAATGCTCTGAATGCAGAGTGTCAACGAGGTGAAGATGAATTTTACATCTTCCAAGAGGTCTGTGTTTAAAATCCAGCAGATTTGGTGAGGATATAAACAACAAAAAGGCTTTGAAACAATTGGCCCAGAGCAGCTGTGGCTGCCCCTGGATCCCTGGAAATGTCCAAGGCCAGGTTGGAGCAGCTTGGGACAGTGGAAGGTGTCCCTGTCTATGGCAGGGGTGGCACTGGATGGGCTTTAAAGTGTCTTCCAACCCATTCTGTGATTCTGGGATTTCAGCAGAGTCACTTACTCAATAGCAGCAGAGGCTCTGATGTTGGAGGCTCCTTTTTCCACAGCCCTTGGGCTGCAATTGGCTCATCCTTCCATCCCTGAATCCAGGGGAGGGGTTTGGAGCCCGGGCACCTTTGGAAATACCACAGCTGAAGCCTCAAAATCCACTCTGCTTAAAAATAAACAGAGAACCACATGTTTTGTGCCTTAATAAGCTAAAACATTGGCACCTACTTAAAAAGGCAGTTTTGATTTAGTCCTGAGGGATGCAGACACTCCTAATCCCCATGTATAGCTTACAAAGGAGCTCTGCCCCCCCCTGCCTTGCCTGGTGTTAATCAGGCTGAGGTGCCTGACAGGAAAATCTCACAGAATTAAGTTTGTTTGGCACAGAGCTGAGTTCAGGCCTCTCCTGATTCGTTTTCAGTCAAAGGGAAGCTCATCTGAAAGCTCCACTGCTAATTCCAGGAAAGGAAGGAGGCATTAAGGCTCTCCTGGGAGTTTCAAGTGACAGCAGAGCCATTAGCAGAGGGGAAGTGCAGGAAGATGATCTTTATCAGAAACCACATATTTGGCTGTAGAGCTCAACCCCAGCAATCACTGTTTACCCCTTGGTTAAGGATTGTTTTATTACATTTAAAAAAGAAATGTTTCTGGGTTTCTCATCCTTTCAGTGAGCAGCAGGTAGAGTTTGGGTGTTCACTAAAGATGCTGACAGAGTAAAAACTACTTGTAAAGGAAAAGATGATCCCCTTTGAAGATAGAAATGGACTTTTGGAAAGGTTTTGTTTAGACTGGAGAAGTCTAAACTAAGGTTTTGTTTAAACTGGAGAAGTCACTGGAGAACTGAAGGCCTTTATAAAAAGTCTCCATTTTTCTTGGGAATATCTTCAGGCACTGGAAAGCCATAATTAGAGCTTCTCTCCAGGCTGAATAATCCAAACTGTGCCAGCCTTTCCTTCCAGCAGAGCTGCTCCATCCCTCTGCTCATCCTGGTGCCTGTTCTGGACTTGCTCCAACAGCTCAAATCCTTGCTGTGATCTGAGTTTTGTCTGGAATGCTCACACAAAGGGATCATCCCCTTGGGAGGGCTGAGATTCCTGCTGGGAAAGCACAAGGAGGGTGGGTTTGGTGTGCAACATTCTGCTCCTTCTTGAAAAACCTTTCCAGGAGCTCCTGTGAACCCACCAGAATATTCCAGGGAATATCACCACATGTTTGCTCTGCTTCTTCACATGCCTCTTGTTCTCCTGAGGAGAAAAATGAGGCTTTGACCTGATCCCAGACATCCCACAGGTGATCTGCCCCAGGGCACATCTCCAGTGTATCTTCATTTTCCACATCAGGAAATAGATCTGAAGAGAGTAAATTAATTAACCAAAATTCCTAAAAAAACAGGTCTGATATCATCCTGCCCTCTCCCATCTTCTGGGAACAACTGGCACAGAAGGAGCCCAGGTGGGAAGAACTTCACCTGCAGAATTATTTCCCCTGTAAGGAGCTAACACTGGGTCTTTATAGCATAGAATTAGGCTGAAAAATCAGGTATTTAATGTGGAAGAGTTCCTAGAGCAGGGCATGTTCAGCATGATCCCAGATATTAAACAGTCAGATAGTCCAAAACCCCCTGGATTTTAGTGAAATGATGTCTCCCTTTACTAAATACATCTTGAAAATGGTGAATTGTGGGCAATTTTCAGGCTGGAGAGTCCCAGCTTGCTCAGCCATGACTCCTGTGGTGCTGTAGTTTGTATAAAGCTAAATTTTGTTTTCCTGCTGCTTTCCTGGTGATCCCTGACATTCAATCCTTCTTCTAGCTGATCAGCATGGAGCTGATGCTTTCCTGTGGTTATCTGGAGGGGAATTGTCATCCCAGAGCCTGGTTTTGGCATTGGGAGTTTGGGTTATTTTTTTCTATCTCTGTTTGATTTCATCTTTATTCGGAAAGCACTGAGGTGCTTCTGCCAGGCTCTTCCCAAGGTCCTTCTTCTGCAGCTCATTTTGGTTCACTCTGTTTCTATTCTGCTGCTCTGAGTGGCTGAGTGTTCACAGAAGCTTTTAGGAGCCTTTATTCATCTGAATTTTGACTCCATCAAGCAGCAGCAGCCCCAGCCTCAGCGTTACAGGTGGTGGCCTCCTGCTCTCCAGAGCAGTTCTTTCTCCATGAAAAAACCTCTCCTTTAGTCTCCTGGCAGCTTTGTGTCTTCAATGGCCTTTGCTGGGGAACATTCTGAGAGAACTTTTGGAAACCACACAAAATCTCTTGAGCAGACCAACCTTAAGTGTGACCCTTTCAGGAACCTCCATATGTCCCATTGTGGGAGACAGTAAATCAATTTTACTCTACTCTTGGTGAGAGTTTTCACTGAGAAAGATACAGGCAATACAAGCCAGAGGTCCCCAGGTCAGCTCTGCAAGATTGTCACAGAATCCCAGGGATAACTGAGGCTGGAAAATCCCTGCCAGCCCATGGAGTCCCAGCTGTGCCCAGTGCCCACCTTGTCCCCAGCCCAGAGCACT
>JAWWMS010000282.1:4260971-4280953 GCA_035048045.1 Chlorospingus semifuscus
GGGTCTGGAAATGGTGGGAAAAGGGGAAGGGTTTGGTCCTGAAGGGTCTGGAAATGGTGGGAAAAGGGGAAGGGTTTGGTCCTGAAGGGTCTGGAAATGGTGGGAAAAGGGGAAGGGTTTGGTCCTGAAGGGTCTGGAAATGGTGGGAAAAGGGGAAGGGTTTAGCCCTGAAGGGTCTGGAAATGGTGGGAAAAGGGGAAGGGTTTGGCCCTGAATGATGGGAAAAGGGGAAGAGTTTGGCCATGAAGGGTCTGGAAATGCTGGGAAAAGGGGGAGGGATATGCACTCAGCTCTGGAGGTTTGATCCTGAAGTGTCTGGAAATGGTGGAAAAGGGGGAAGAGTTTGGCCCTGAATGGTCTGGAAATGGTGGAAAAAGGGGAAGGGTTTGCACTGAGCTCTGGAGGTTTGATCCTGAAGGATCTGGAAATGATGGGAAAAGGGGAAGAGTTTGGCCCTGAAGGGTCTGAAAATGGTGGGAAAAGGGGAAGGGTTTGGCCTTGAATAGTCTGGAAATGATAGGAAAAGGGGAAGGTTTTGGCCCTGAATGATGGGAAAAGGGGAAGAGTTTGGTCCTGAAGGGTCTGGAAATGATGGGAAACGGGGAAGGGTTTGGTCCTGAAGGGTCTGGAAATGATGGGAAAAGGGGAAGGTTTTGGCCCTGAAGGGTCTGGAAATGGTGGGAAAAGGGGAAGGGTTTGCACTCAGCTGGGGAGGTTCCTCACTGCTGGAAAGGAGCAGGCAGATCGGGCACCATCCATCCCTTCCCATATTTAATTTGGGATATCACTGCTGCTCTTGGCTTCCGGGAGCTCCCTCACCTCACCCCAGGAGATCCATCCCCTCCACCTGCCCATCCTTCACACACAGCCCCCCCATCCATGGAGAGCCAGTTAATCCCCACTGGAATCAGGAATCACACAAAGATAAGCCAGGGAATGCTGCTCAGAGCCTCCTGCCTCGGGCTGTGATGGGAAGAAGAGCTTTAGCATGGAAAACTTCTTTTTGGTGCTTCCCAGAATTCCAGAGCTCCTTGAGAAATGGTTAGGATCATGGGAAGCAAAGCATTCCTGGTTGGCATCTACCTTGTCTCATCTGGGTTTATTTTATTAGACTTCAATGCTGTTTTAAAGACAAATTTTTATGAAAGACAGGTTTTTAATCTTTTTTTCCTTCCCTGTGCCCTCTGAAGTCCCCCTTTCTCAGGCCCAGACCCCATGAAGACCTATAACATCATATTAAGGGGAATAGACATGATTGAATTTCCAAAGAAGATTGCCAAAAATGCTGCTAACTTAATTAAAAAACTATGCAGGTAAGTGGATGTAAGAATAGACCAAAAAGCCTTGATGTTGTTTGCAAATTAATGAGCTGGGCAGAGGGATTTAGGATTTGTTCTTCTTTTTACAGGGACAATCCATCAGAAAGATTAGGGAACTTGAAAAATGGAGTGAAAGATATCCAAAAGCACAAGTAAGTGTCTTCTCCAGCAGCCAGCTCCAGAAAGAGGCATTTCAAACACCTCAATTTTCCCCTAAAAGCCACTTCCTATCCATCATGTAAATTCATCTTCCCTTTTGGTCCCATGGGAGGGGTTACATGAAGTCTTAGGAGTTTATTGGGATAAGAACCATTCCAGGAGGAATTTCTCCCATCCATCTGTACTGGATCATCTCTTGTCCCATCTCCAAACAGCAGGAATGGATTGGATGGATATTTTTGTGGGAAGGCTCAGGGTTCATCCACCCACCTTGAGCAAACCTGAGGAAAACCACAAGTGGGACATCCTTGAGCATGAAGTTGGGAGTTAACCCAATTCCACAGGGAAAAAAGGTCTCCTTTGGGATAGATCCACCCTCTGGAAGGGAAGGAGCAGCTTCCAGGACACCTGCAGCAAGGAATGGTTCCCATCTGAGCGTTGGCAATTTCCACTTGGGTGGTGTCACTGCACACTCTTCCTTCTTGGTCCCCAAAAAAGATGACAGGAAAAATTCCAAAGGGATTTGAAGGCAAAGTCTGTGGGAGATGAAACCTGTTGTTCAAGCAATTTTCTGTTCTTTTTGTGCTACACCTGTCTAACTGTTGGATTCTTCCTTCCCTTCAGATGGTTTGAAGGCTTTAACTGGGAAGGGTTACGGAAAGGGACACTGACACCTCCCATAATCCCAAGTGTAAGTTTTCCTATCGTTGTTTTCTCCTCCATGGGCAATTTCTGTGATGCTGTGAGCTTTGGGCAGTAGTACACTGGGTTAAGTGGGAATAATGTGCTTTATTTCTTCTGGAGATGCTTGAAAATTCAATTTAGGCCCATTCCCAGCTGAGCTTGCTCTCCAGGCAGGCTCCTCCCTGGGAAGGCAGTGTGAGGAGGGCACAGCCATGGAGAAATCCCCTTAGCAGCAGGGGATTGAGGCAGCATCTCCCACTCCAGCACATTTTCCTTTCTCTCACCTGCTCCACTTGTTTCTGCATCTCCTTTCCCCCTTTCCATGGAGAGCTGCCCCTTCCACCCCTTCTCTCTGCTGCATCCTCTCCCCTTCTGCTTTATTCTCATTTCCTTTGCAAAGGCAAGTGGGATTTGGATGCCATCTTCCTTTTCTTTCACATTAACCTTCCCTTCTGTGCTGTCTTTTGTGCCTGTGCCCCTCTGTGCCCTGCATCCATGTCCTACATGAAAAGCTGTTGATGTTTAACCGGGAGCAGGCGCGGAGGGACAGCTCCGCTCGTTTTCCTTTGCACCAAAGCCTTTCCTTTGATGTCTTTGTGAGCTCTCTGCCCTCAAAGCCCCGCTGCAAAGGGAAACCAAACAGGATTAGCTGACAGAAATTACCTCGGCCCCTTCTGTCCTGCAGCCTCCCCTCCTTGTTCCAGCCTAATCCCTCTGGATCACCGGGACAATGCCATTAATGGGGGTTTAATTGCACCCCATTGCTCCATCCTGCAGCTCCTGCAGCAGGGGCAGGCCCAGCTCAGGGGCTGAGTCTGCCATCCCAAAGTTTGCTTAGGGAAAGAGCAGGAGGGTTTCCATCCCCCTCTTTTAACCCTGTGGGATGCAGGAGTTGCTGGAGCCAGTGGGGAAAGCAGGACTTGGCAAATCTCTCCCATAACAACTCAGAAATGTTTTAGAGATCAAAGCTCGGCTTGGTTGGGTTTTTTTCTTTTAAGCTCAAGCTATGAGCGTGGTTTGGGTTGGAAGGGACCTTTGAGATCATCCAGTTCCATTACCTTCAATGGCATCTTCCACTATCCCAGGTTGCTCCAAGCCCGGCCTTGACTATTTTTAATGCCAATTCATTCATCAGCAGGATCACATTGCAAGTCAGGCAATAAAGTCAAGTTTGCTCCTTACAGCTGCAATTCCTGCTTTAGGAATGCAGGATGTCCATGTAGCCTGAAAAAAAAACCAGGATGTCTTCCTAATTGGTTTTGGTGGATTTTTAGTTTAGTAGGAGCATTTCCAATCCTGCTCTTACCCCATCTGGCAAGGCTGACTGGAATAGATGGGAGCCTCCTTCCCTCCTCCAGGCTGGCCCTAATCCTGCTTCAACCCAGCTCACCTTTCCCTGAGCTCTTGGTTTGCTTAGGGAAAGAGCAGGAGGGTTTCCCATCCCCCTTTTAGACCTGTGGGATGCAGGAGCTGCTGGAGCCAGTGGGGAAAGCAGGACTTGGCAAATCTCTCCTGTAACAACTCAGAAATGTGTTAGAGATCAAAGCTGGGTTTGATTGGGTTTTTTTTCTCTTAAGCTCAAGCTACGATCCTGGGATGGTTTGGGTTGGAAGGGACCTTTGAGCTCATCCAGTTCCATCACCTTCCATGACATCTTCCACTTCCATTATCCCAGGTTGCTCCAAGCCTGGCCTTGGCCTATTTTTAGTGCCAATTCATTCATTGGCAAGATCATATTTCATGTCAGGCAATAAAGTCAAGTTTGCTCCTCCACATCAAGCTGCAATTCCTGCTTTAGGAATGCAGGATATCCATGTAGCCTGAAAAACACCCAGTATGTTTTCCTAACTGGTTTTGGTGAATTTTTACTTTAGGAGGAGCATTTCCAATCCTGCTCGTACCCCACCTGGCAAGGCTGACTGGAATGGATGGGAACATCCTTCCCTCTTCCAGGCTGGCCCTAATCCTGGTTCAACCCAGCTCATCCTTTCCCGGAGTTCTTGGGAGTAGCATTTCCTCCAGACCTGCTCCTGAGATCCTCTCCAAACCCATCAACTGTGAATTTTTCTCAATCCCACTCCAGCTCGTTTTCTGCAAGTTCTTTTGGCAAAGTCCCAACTGCCACTCTGAAAAGGGACCCAAAATACAGCTCTAGTGGCAGACATCCATTTTTCCTTCAACCCACCTCTCCTTGTTAGCTGGGAAAGAGCCAGCAGGACCAAACTTACAGATCAGTTAATTTTTCTTCTTTTAAAAAAGGCTTTTCCCAGCTCTTAAACTCTCATTTCTTACGTGGCTCTGCCAGTGAGGCAATCAAAGAGCTCTTGTTCCACGGGATTTTTGGAAAGATCCCAATTTGCAACCTGCTGCTAGGACACTGCTGAGCCTTGATATCACAGCTGGAATCTGTGATTTTACCTCTCCTTAAAAGCTCAGGACTCTGCCAAAGATGAGCTGAGCAAGCAAAGGGTGAAGGAGCCCCAACAAAGTCAACAGATCCAGATAATCTGAAAGAAATTAAGATTTTGTAGGGTGGGGTTTTTGTTCCAAAATGAGTTCCATAATCCTGATTTGCCCCAAAAAGTGTTCAGCAGCAGGAAAATGCTGATGCAGTTGGGCAGCACATTAAATGTAGGGCTGGAGTTGGAGCTCCTGTCCTTTCCCAAGGCCTGCAGCAGCATCCAACATCAAATGGGAATCTCAGGAGGGTTAATAAGGCCAAGTGGGTTGGGGCAACCCCTGAGATCAATCCAGGCTGGATACTGGGAAAAAAATATTCCTGGCAGGGTGGGCAGGCCCTGGCACAGGGTGCCCAGAGCAGCTGTGGCTGCCCCTGTATCCCTGGAAATGCCCAACGTTGGACTTTGGGGTTTGGAAAAACCTGGGACAGTGGAATGTGTGGGACTTTAAGGCACTTTAAGGTCCCTTCCTACCCAAACCAAACCATTCCATAATTCTGGGATTTAATGACTGTCAGTTGTCCCCTGGCTCAGGCTCTTCCCAAATGAAATGACTGAAAACAGCAGCAAGTGTTTTCCTGCTCTGGGTAAAGCTTAAAGTATTAAATTTCTAGTAAGACTCATTGATTTGGGCTGGAGAGTTGCTGGTTTCCTCTTAAATTGTTTATTTTTTTTTATTGTCTTGACTTTATCAAGTCCTCACTGTGAGAAAGTTTCCTTTGCTGTCACAAAGCAGGAAAACCATAAATTCTATAGCCAGGGTAGATTTCAAATGTTGTGATTTCCAAAAAAGAAATGGGCTTGTCCTTCATCCTGGGAAGATGGGTTTCTCTGGAAGGATCCAATGTAGGAAACTCCAAGGCAGCAGGGCTCAGCATCCTGGAGCCATGGATGGCAAATCCTGGGCTCTTTTCCCAAGCCTGGTGTGATAACCTTGTGGCAATGGATAGGAAAACTCAGGAGAGCAGGGGAGCTGGGGGAAATCCCTGGGAAGGCAGCACTTCCCTGCCTTGCTGGGGATTCTCTGGGATGCCCATGGCTGTGGGATGCAGAGGGAATGCCAGCCCTGGGATGAACATCCCCTTCTCCTTGCTCTTCCCCCCGCAGGTCGCGTCTCCCACGGACACGAGCAACTTTGACAGCTTCCCAGAGGACAGTGACGAGCCACCCCCTGATGACAACTCAGGATGGGACATAGATTTTTAATGTTCTTTCTCTTACCTGCTTCTGCCTTGCTGAGGACAGCTTTTCCTGGGACGTGGCTGCCAGCGGAACGGGAAGACCGGAACGGGGGAGGATTCGTGCTCGGGGTCACCACGATGCCTTGATTGATGCTGCTCCAGTAACTCCAGTGGCATTAGGACTTCTTGCTTAGTGACAATAGTGCTCTCCATGTTTTCTGTTGGAACGTGACCTGGCTTGGGCACGGTGGTCCTGGCACAGAGCCTTGCTCCGGCACAGAACTCCTCTTCTGTGGCCACAGAGATCCTGGCCCACTCTTGATTTGCAGAGTGACAGATCTGTAGAGTAAGAGGCACCTAAATTCCAGCTGCTTTTTCCCTAGGATCAGTAGTAACTTATGAAGTGCTGCAGCTACTCCAGTGCAGGATTTGGGCTATTCCCACCCTCTGAGCTCCACGGGGCAGCGCTGGAGCCCAGGAGGAGCACGGGCAAAGCGCTCCCGTCAAAGCAGTGGGGAATGTGTCCTTTTCCTTCCCTAGCAGTATTCCTGACGAGACTGAATGTTCCCTTTCCTCCTTGTTTTGGAAACATTTTAGCTCAGCCTGGTCAAACAAAAGCACAACTGCTGCAGATGCTGTCGAGGCAGAGGTTGGGTCGCTTCCCTCACGTGGCAGCACCACCTTTGAGCTTCAGTTCTCCTTTCCCTTGGTACCAACGCATACGCGGAAAGAGAAAATCATGGAATGAATCCATTGTGCATCCACTGATCTGTTCTACATCTATTGATCCACTGTACATCCACTGATCTGTTCTACATCTATTGATCCACTGTACATCCATTGATCCATTTCACATCCATTGATCCATTTCACAGCGCTCCAATCACGGTCCTGAACAAAGCAACAGCAGCCCACCAGTCTGATTAAGTATAAAATTGAGGATAATTTGGATCTTTTTGGGCTCAAAGGGAAAAAAACATGAGACCTGTGATGTCCTCTCAAGGTGCCACATCCATCCCTCACCTCAGGGGAAGAAACTTGTCCCTGACCCTTCCTGTCAGGAATATGTAGCAGAGGCTCCGTTCTCCCTTTTGGTGATTCCATGTCTCCATGTCTGCATCTCTTCCATGTTTAAAGAATCTCATTAAAATAGGAATCCTGGCTCTGGTGGAACACTGCCAGTAATCCTGATGCCTCTCCAGGCTAAGGATCTCCACAGGAAAGTCAGTGGGATTCCATGGGAAGTGGATGTTGGAAGATCCCTTTGAGCTCTCCAGCATGCCAGGTCCATGTGACTGTGTTTAACACAGGGATGACCAAATCCATATGGAAAAAAGAACTAGAGAAAACAATATTATCAGGACATGCTTTTCCCTCACTTCTACTGCTTTTCCTTTGCTTGAATTGCCTCCTCTGGTTTATAGGATGCAGCAGAGGGATCCTGTCCTGGGTGCCCATTTGTTGCATACACACAGGACTGAAAGTTTATCCCATTATCCAACAGGAAACGTCAGCTTTAGGTCTCTCTGGGAGACCTGGCCCCAAAAAATCACAGAATCATGGAATGATGGAATGGTTTGGGTTGGAAGGGACCTTAAAGGTCCTCTCATCCCAGCCCCTGCCATGGGTGAGCAGGTGCTGCCTCCTTTCAATCTCAGCTGCCAAGAGCTGGCCGTGGAAAGATCAAGTCTTGCTGACAAGGACTTTCCCCACATTTTACATGGAAAAATCTGTTTGAGCAGTGAAAAATTCCTTCCTTGATGCTGAGTCCCAACTCTTTTGCATGTTTTTCATTAAAGGATGTAATCAGAAGGGTATTTTGACAGCGTGGGCCGTGGCTGCTGTTCAGCATGAGCTGGGCTGTGTGACACCTTTGAAACCAGTCTGTGGCTCTGGAATTCCCTGTGTTTCCCAAAGGGTGAGGCCACACCTCTGGCACAGTCACTTCTGCTGTTCTTTAACCATTAAAACTTGGTTTGCCTTCAAAATCACAGGGAAAAGGCAGCACCTGCTGGCTTTTCCACTTTTCTCCAAGGGATGGACAGCACTGAGAGCCAAGGCTGAGCACGAGGGCTAAAACATTCACCAGGCATCTTAAACAGGCCTAACAGCCAAAGGCTTCCCTCCTCACATCCCCCTGGGCTTTCACTCCATGGGGACAGCTTCCTGTAGGAGCTTGTCCCAGGATGGTGGCACCTGATGCAATTGTCAGGCAAGGAGGACAAAGCACCACAAGGATTTGGGGATCAGCCTGAAAAAGTGACAGGAGGGAGGGTCTGGAATGGGCTGAGCAGTTGGGGTTTCTTTTTCCTGTCCCTTTTTTTCCTTGTGCCAGGCATGGGAATTGACACCTGCAGCGTGCACTGTGCTGAATCTGAGTTTATTTTGATATCAAACACCTCACTCGACTTCCATGGCCTCCCTCTCCTGAGCATTAACACTTTGCATATGTATATGATAAGCCTTCAGTTATGATAATATATTTAAGTTGCTTTATATATATATCTCTATATATCCACAACAAGGGGCTGCCTCTGTGTTTCCACCTCCTGTCCTTATTTGTTTGTCTCCTTTCCTGATCTATGGGATGACAGCGTTTTTAGGGAAGGGGGAATTGGCTCCCATGTTTCCAGAGGGGGCTTTGAGTGGTGGTGTGGCTTCTCCTGGAGCTGCACTGCCCACAGCAAACTCTTCTTCTCCAACAACAGGACCACGAGCAGATATTTCTGTAAATAGGTATTTTCGTGTCGATGTTTTGTGGGTCACACAGGACTTTCTGTTCTTTTCCAGTTCCATGGCATTATTCCTTCATTTCCTTATTTGTAATGTAATGTTTTTAGGTCGAGGTAGACTTGAATTAATGTCATATTTGTCAGTATGATTAAACTTTCTGTCAGCTGTCCTGTTCACCCACCCGTCCCATAGTTCTAGAACGTCACTGGCTATCTGGCATTGTTGCAAGTGCCTTAAATCCATGGCATCTTATTGAGAAAAAGAAAAAAAAGAGACAAATTTGGTGTTATGCTGCATGACAAAGACAAACACACCTCAAACCGTCGTCCTTTCTTAGCTTGCTGCGTTTTACAGTTCTTTCTGCTACCGATTTCTAAGCCTTTATTATCTGATCTCGATGAATTCCAGAAATGATGACGTCGTTCTCTGATTTCTGTTCAATGTACCAGAGCTGTGTATCTGTTAATGAGATACAGAGTCATTTCTGTGAAATGTATAAATGTGATGTGCGGGTCAAATTAATCTCTGACATCCTAGCAGTCCGTAGACAGGTATTCCTGTTTTGCTAAGCTCTGCAGATCCCACCCATCCGTGCTGTCCCACAGAGTCCTCCCTGGGGAATCTCCCACATGGGAAAAATCCACCCTGGCAGCATTTTCCTGACCTAAAACCCCGGTGCAAAGACGAGGCTCCTTTGCACCACTCAACCAAACAGGATCTGTGCTTTTCCCTGCATCCACGGGGATGAGCCCTGGAAGCTCCTCCACAGATCCCCAGCCCTGACACCGAGACTTGGGCGCTTTTAGGGCTTTCTCAGAAAAAGGGGAAATTCCCATTTGGAGTTGCCTCTGCCCCCAAGTCCAGATTTATGCTTGTTTTACCCCAGCCCTTTGTTTTATACTCTGATTTTCTCTCCTTCCATGGCAGAGGTTTTGTTTGTCGGGCCGATGTCGGCCATCGGCCGCTTGCACTCTTTGGATGTTGACTGAGGAACTTTTTGGGTTTGTTTTGTTTTGTTTTGTTTTTTCATAAACTTCCATGGCTTTTGTTTCGCTCTGTACTCCCCCTGCAGCTGTAATTGCCGAGTGCCTGTTGTATACTTTATAGAGTTGAAATAAAAATAATTACTTTTGAGCGGCTGTCAGTGGGTTTCTTCCAGAGCAGGAGCTGAGTTTGGGAGAGATCTTGTGGATGGTGGTGAAATGTGGGGTTACAAGGGTTCTGCTCCCACAGTTCCCACACAGAGAAGCTGTGGCTGGATCCCTGGAAGTGCCCAAGGCCAGGTTGGACAGGGCTTGGAACACCCTGGGATAGTAGAAGGTGTCCCTGCCCATGGCAGTGGGTGGCACTGGATGGGCTTTGATGTCCCTTCCAACTCCAAATCATTCTGTGATTTGATGATGACACACAGGTTAGCAAAAGCTGGGAGAAAGGAGCAACAAAACATCCTCTCAGGAGAGGAATAAATGTGGCAACAGCCCAAGGAGGAGCTGGCAATCGTCACCAATCGTTCTGCGGGATGCAGCAATCACAGGTCGGAGTTAATAATGCAATAAAAACCTCAGGGTGACGTGGCCCTCACCTGAAACCGCCAGGGGAGCACCGAGATTTCGGGGCGAGGCGTGGCTCTCGTTATTCCAGGCTAAAAATAGGGAAGGCAGGAGGGGTGGCCGGGCTGTGCCGGGGGTGTCGCCCGGCCGTGACTCAGCCGCTGCTGACGGCACCTGCCCGCCGTGCTCCCGAAACCTTCCCAGGCAATTATTAGCCCGGCTTGAGCCATCCGGGGCTGGAACAGCTGATAGTGGATACCGGGACAGCGATACCGAGAGGGGGGGGGGCGTTCACTGCAGGAATTGCCGCGTCCGGGATCCCCCACCCCGCGGATTTGGGGGGCGCTGCTCCGGCTCTTCGTATTCTCATTTAAACCAAGCAGAGAAAATAAATAACCGGGAGCCGGGAAAAGCCGGGTTAATTAACGGGGGTTAATTAATTTGAGTTAATTACCGGAGCGGGGAGTGGGGGCGCGGTGGCGCGGTGGGGCCGCCAGGGGGCGCCCTGGGGCCGCTCTGCCCCGGTTGGGGGGAATGGGGGGGGAGGATGGAGGGAATGGGGAGGGAAAAATGGGAATGGGGGGGGGGAATTGGGAAAGGAGAGGGGGGCGACGCCTTTGATCTCCCCGCATCAAAGGGCCCGCAGCTCCCCCTCACCGCCCCGGCTGGGCTCAGGGGAGCAGGGGGAGGACAGCGAGAGTCCCGCCGTGTGTCCCCCCCCGCTCCATCGCCGTGTCCCCGCACAGCGCCCGGCGCGGGGGGATGGATGCGGAGCAGCCCCTCTCCTTTCCTTTCCTGCCCCGCTCCTTTCCTGCCCCTCTCCTTTCCTGCAAGGCTGCGCTGGCGCCAGGAAGGACGCGGGGGAGGCGGCGGGGAGAGGGGGGAGACTCAGAGCAGACCAAAGGACCGACTCTGCCATCGGGGGAGGGCGGCCGGGGGGGCTCTGCGCACCCACAGCGGCTCCCACCCACCACGGATGGGGGCTTGCACAAGGGGGAGCGTCCCCCCCGTCCCTCCTGCCCGTCCCCTCCGTCGGGCGCGCCCGGCTGGAGACAGCGGCGGCGTCGGGGAGTGCGGAGCATCTGGCCGGGACCCGGGGGAGGAGGGATGCTGCTGGATGGGATGGGATGGAGGGGGGTCTGCCCTCGCCCTTGCGAAACCCCCTCCGACCAATGTGGGAGCCCTCGGGGCGGGGTGGGGGCGGCTTTGGGGGCTCACGGGCACAGCCTCCCCCCCGGGAACGCTTTGAAATCGCAGCCGGCGGGCCCCCCGCCCCGAGGGGGCGGGCAGGAGGCAGCCCCGGGGGTATAAAGGCGGCGCAGGAGCGCAGGAGCCGCTGCTGGCGGCTCGCTGCTGCTGCTGCTGCTCGGGGACTCTGCGGGCACGGAGGGCACGGCGGGCACCACGATGCGGGGGCTGGTGGCGCTGCTGGCGGCGCTGAGCTGCGCGGCCCCGGCGGGGCGGGCGGCGGCGCCCGGGGCTGCCCTGAGCTCCAATGCCATCAAGGGACCCCCCCCGGGAGGGGCGGCGGAGACCAGCGCCGCCCCCGCACCCCCGTTCGACGGCAGCAATAAGGCACCGCCGGCCGCCACACGACAGGTAGGGGAGAGCATGGATGGAGGGGGACACGCAGCGGGGATGGAGGGGGACACACAGCGGGGATGGAGCGGCGGGACAGCGGGGATGGAGGGGGACACACCCTGGGAGTGGAGATGGGGACACACACCGGGATGGAGCGACGGGACACTGGGGATGGAGGGAGACACACACCGGGGGATGGAGGGGAACAGACAACGGGGATGGAGAGTGGGATACAGACGGGGAATAGAGCGACAGACACCGGGGGATAGAGGGGGAGACACAGCAGGGATGGAGCGGCGGGACCGCAGAGATGGAGAGGGACACACAACGGGAGTGGAGTGGGAGACACAGCGGGAATAGAGGGACACACACCGGGGATGGATGGAGACAGACACCAGGAGTAGAGGGGGACAGACACCGGAGATGGAGCGGCGGGACAGCAGGAATGGAGATGGGGACACAGACTGGGAAGAAGGGGACACACACCGAGGGATGGGGATGGGGACACTCAGCAGGGGATGGAGGGGGAAAGACACCGAGGGATGGAGGGGGACACACCCCAGGAATAGACACACACCGGAGATGGAGCGGCGGGACACTGGGAATGGAGGGGGACACACACCGAGGGATGGAGAGGGACACACATCGGGGGATGGAGGGGACCCGTCGGGGATGGAGTTGAGGGACACATTTGGAATGAAGAGTGGGACGTCGGGGATGAGGACACCACACCGGGAATTGGAGTAGGGGACACAAGCGATGGAGGGGACACCACGGGTGGAAGGGACAGAAGAGCGGGGACACAGCATGGATGGATGGACGGATGGATGGATGGATGGATGGATGGATGGATGGATGGATGGATGGATGGATGGATGGATGGATGGGCTGCCCAGGGCATGGAGGGACACTCCGGGGATGGAGAGGGGGACACCAGCGATGGAGGAGAGGCACGCACCGGGTGATGGGGACACAGACACACCGGATGGAGCGGGGACACCTCGGGCATGGAGGAGACACCGGGGATGGAGGGGACACCGGGGACGGAGGCTGTGAGCGACACACGGGGGATGGATGGAGCGGTCGCGCCGGGGATTGCAGAGGGAACACCCCGGCGATGGAGAGGGGTGACACTCGGGGATGGCATCACCCCGCTGATCCCCCGCCCCCTCTGTGCCCCCCAGCCTTTCCCGTGCGCCGAGGACGAGGAGTGCGGCCCCGAGGAGTTCTGCGGGAGCGCGGCCCGAGGCGGGGGAGCCCCGCTGTGCCTGGGCTGCCGGCGGCGCCGCAAGCGCTGCCTGCGCGATGCCATGTGCTGCCCCGGCATGAGCTGCAGCAACGGTGAGGGCTCGGCACACCCGGGCAGGGGCTGGGGCTGGGGCTGGGGAGGGTCCCAGGCGTGGCTGACAGCCCCAATGTCCCCGCTGTCCCCGCAGGGCTCTGCACGCCCCTGGAGCCGCCGCACGGAGCGGCCGAGCCGGACGAGACGGGCACCGAGGCGCTGCCCCGACGGACGCCCGCTCCCGCCTGGCTCCCCACGGCCAAAGGTGAGGTGTCCATGTCCCGGCTGCTGGCACCCTTCTGGCCCGCCTGAGGCTGCGTCCTGCCCTGCTGTGCCCTGGGCATCAATCCGGGCTGCCCCTTGCCCGGAGATCGGTCCGGGATGCTCATCCTTCCCAGCTGTCCCCTTTGGGATCACGCCAGGATTTCTCCCCTTCCCTCCTGTCCCCTTTGGGATCACTCCTGGATGCCTCCCTTCCCACCTGTCCCCTTTGGGATCACTCTGGGATTTCTCTCTTTCCCTCCTGTCCCCTTTGGGATCGCTCCGGGATGCCCCCAGCCCCACTAATTCCAGAAGCCAAACCCGGGATGCCCATCCTTCCCTCCTGTCCCCTTTGGGATTACTCCTAGATGCCTCCCTTTCCTTCCTATCCCCTTCGGGATTGCTCCTGGATGCCTTCTTTCCCTCCCGTCCCCTTTGGGATCACTCTGGGATGCCCCCAGCCCTACTAACTCCAGAAACCAAACCCAGGATGCCCATCCTTCCCTACTGCCCCCTTTGGGATCCCTCTGGGAAGCCTCCTTCCCCTCCTGTCCCCTTTGGGATCACGTGAGATGCCTCCCTTCCTTCTTGTCCCTTTGGGATCGCTCCTGGATGCCCATCCTTCCCTTCTGCCCCCTTTGGGATCACTCCTGGATTTCTCCTTTCCTTCCTATCCCTTTTGGGATTGCTCCGGGATGTCCCCATCCCCACTAACACCAGAAGCCAAACCCGGCATGCCCACCCTGCCCCACGAGCGATGCCCCTCGGTGTCCCCCCGGCTGAGCGTCCCCTGTGTGTCCCCCCGCAGGAGAGGAGGGCGATTTCTGCCTGCGCTCGTCGGACTGCGCGGCCGGGCTGTGCTGCGCCCGCCACTTCTGGTCCAAGATCTGCAAGCCGGTGCTGCGGGAGGGCCAGGTGTGCACCCGGCACCGCCGGAAAGGCTCGCACGGCCTCGAGATCTTCCAGCGCTGCCAGTGCGCCGAGGGGCTGGCGTGCCGCGGGCAGCGGGAGCACGGCCCGGCCGACACCTCCCGCCTGCACACCTGCCAGCGCCACTGACGGACACACGGACGGACAGACGGACACCTGCCAGCGCCACTGACGGACACACGGACGGACAGATGGACACCTGCCAGCGCCACTGACGGACACACGGGCACTCGGCACTCGGACAGGTGCCTGCGCCGCTGACACACACACGGACACACGGACGGACAGGTGCTGGCGGTGCTGAGCCACACACGGACAGACAAACGGACACCTGCCAGCGCCACTGACCCACAGACGGACAGACGGACAGACAGATGGACAGGTGCCGGCGGCGCTGAGCAACACGCGGACGGACACACGGACAGGTGCCAGTGGCGCTGAGCCACACACGGACGGACAGACGGACACGCGGACAGACAGACGGACACGTGCCAGCGGCACTGAGCGACACACGGACAGACGGGCAGACAGACGGACAGGTACCGGCGGCACTGAGCAGCAACACACAGACAGACAGACGGGCAGACAGACGGACAGGTACCGGCAGCACTGAGCAGCAACACACGGACAGACAGACGGACAGACAGACGGACAGGTACCGGCAGCACTGAGCAGCAGCACACGGACAGACAGACGGGCAGACAGACGGACGGGTGCCGGCGGCACTGAGCAACACACGGACGGGACAGACGGACGGGTGCTGGTGGCTCTGAGCCACACACGGGCAGACAGACGGACACGTGCTGGTGGCGCTGAGTGACACACAGACAGACACACGGACAGGCAGACAGGTGCCGGCGGCGCTGAGCGACACACGGAGAGACGGACAGATGGACAGACGGACACGCGCCGGCGGCACTGAGGGACACACGGACAGGCAGACAGACAGGTGCCGGCGGCACTGAGCGACACACGGACGGGACAGACGGACGCGCAGTGAGCGACACACGGACGGGACAGACAGACGGACGCGACAGGCTCCGGCGCGGCCGGAGCGAAGGCTGTTTCTCAAGGGAACTTCTCCTCAGCGACTCCTTGCAGTACGTTACTGTGTTGTGAATACTCGAGCTGGCACTTAGCTGTACACAGCGCCGGGGCTCCCAGGGACTGCCCTTCAGCGAGCTGTTACCTTGTGCGCTCCCCGCGCTCCGGCCGCGGCTGCGGCTTTGGGCGCACTGGGCTTTTCCGGGACGCCCCCGAGTGCGTGCGAGCGAATAAACTCTGTAAATTCACCCCGAGATGCCTCCAGCCCTGCCCGGGGAGGAGAGATGGGGCGGGGGGTCCATCCCCAGCATCCCACGGGAATGGGATGGGTTGGCGCTGGAATGGTTGGAATTCCTTTTTAGGGATTCCCTGGTGGCCACTGGTGCCCTCTGGAGGAGAGGGAGCGCGGTCGGGGCTCTGGAAGGGCACTGGCAGCAGGATCCCTGTCCCTGCTTCTGGGAGGGAGGAGGGAGTGAGGGATCACTCCCGGACCGACCGCGGGCGCTGCCCATCTCGACCTTGCTCCATGCACAATAAAGATTTATTTTTCCCTTCATTTTATGGTTGTTCCTGCGGCTCTTCAGCATTTTGGGGTGGCTTGGAGGGAGGGAAAGCTGCGAGCACACGTTTTTCCCCACCCCTATTTCAGGTGAGTGGGGAGCCTGGGGCTGCAGCTGCATCCCTGCAACCTGGGGAAGGGGTTTGGGGTGCAAAACTTTCCCTGGACACCCCAAAAGCGCTTTGCACCCAATCCCAAACCCAGCACAGTAACGTATAGGGGAGCATCCCTCAAATGCTGCCTGCTCGTGGGTGTTTGGTGCCTTTGGGGTTGGTGCTGCTTCTTTGGGGCAATAAATTCCCTGGAGAACGTGGGGTTGTGGAATAGCAGCCCCACTGCAGCTCTGGCAGTGCTGGGTGGTGTTAAACCAAGGAAATATAAAGGAGGGAGAACAGCCCCAGGGAAAGATCATTCCCAGCTTCCTTCCAGCTCTGGAACTGGCTGAGAACAGCCCAAACTGCCCCAGACTGGAGGGTAAAGCACTGATGGTCCTTAAACCACCTGAACCCACCCTTAAAGCCTCTCTGGAGCAGCTTTTAATGGAGTCACAGCACGAACTGAGGGTTGAAGCAGCCACTGAAAGACTTCCTGACTCACAGGCTGGAGTTTAGGGCTTGAATCATCATTCCAGGATGTGAAAACTAAAAATAAAAAAGAAAATAAATAAATAAATAAAAGTGGTTTAAAGTACTTTTAAAAATCGTGCTTAAAAAGATTGCACAACATACATAATAATATAATTATTTAATTATCATAATAGTGTTATGCCCACTAAGAGTCAGTGGCACTGGGACCTGGCAAAGAAAAGCACCAGGAACTGTTCAGATGGGTTCAAATTTGCCATGAACAGTGTCATATTTTATCCCTAGCACATATAAACCACTGTCATTAGGGTCAGGGCTTTTTCTCCAGAGAGTGAGAGGGACCAGCACAGCTTTGACACCCCTGAGGGCAGGGAAAAATACCCTTGTGGGGCATTAAACACCATTTCTTGTCCTCTTGGGGACATCTTTGTCCTCCACCCTCTTTTGTTTTGTTCAGGTTGGCCATCTCCCCACTTGTTCTTGCTTCTTGTGCCTTGATATTCTTAATTTCTCAGCCTGGAGAAGGAAAAAAGAGCATTTTTAGCAGCCATTCTGAGGCAAGAGGAGCTCAGGTCAGCCCTGGTTGCATCTGTGTCCCGTGGTCTATGCCCAGCAAGATGGATGCTACCAGAGACATCTCCAGAATCATTAATTTCATGGATAGATTCTACAAAAACAATGGTTTTGATGGGTTTTATTCCATCCTCTCCCCCCTCACCACGTCTGCAGTCAGGATCTCTCTTCTCATTCCTGCCCCTTTTGGACTTTCTTTAGGTAAATCCAAGAAATTTGATTCAGTAACATCCCTTAGGAAAAAAAAATAATGAGAATATGACCCTGTGCCTGTTAAGATTAAACAAAAGCTGTTCTTGAAGGGAAGGATTTCAGCCTTCCCTTGGCCCTGAGCATGGTTCTGTCCCCAAAACCTGAACCCACTCAAGGTCTGCACCATCCTGGGAAATCAAACACTGCTCCAGCAGCTGAGGAATGGGGATAAACAGCCCCTGAGCCCTGGAAATGTGGTCATAGGGAGAAGCAAAGGCTGCTGTGTCGCCCTTTCCCATGGAAATGTGGGTGGGTGACAGTGGCATTCCCTGGGGAATGGGCAGGTGACATCACCAAGGTCCCTCCTGGATCCTTCCCCACAGTGACAGATTCTCCTTATCAAAAACGCCTGAGTGAATTCCTTGCCAGCCCCAAACCAACCCAATAACAACAACAACAATAATTAAAAAAAAGGCCTGTGGGAAGTAGAAAATATAAAACTTGGGGAAAAAATGGAATGTGTGGAGCCTCTGAGTCTGGACTGGTTGGTGTGTCCTGTCTGGGTCTCCTGCTCTGATCCACAGGGAAGGCAGGGAGAAACTCCAGCCTTCAGCTCCTGACGCACAAAGCAGTGACCCCAACTGGGAAAGGCATCTCAGGATGCACTTCCACACCAGTCCAATTGAATTTTTTCCTACCAAAAATGTAGGAAAGCCCCCTTTTTTCCTAAGCAAGAGGAGAGTCAATAAAAGCAGCAGGTTTTGGTGGATGGAGAGCTTTGGCACCTCTGGTGTACTCCCTGCTCCTGCTTTCAGGGCTGGAAGAGCTTCAACAAAGCTCTGTGAGGTCCAATATTAATATTTATAATCATAGAAATCTGTAAAGGAGCTTAATGATGCTGGCTGAGCCCAACCTCTCTGTCCCCAGGCTTGGTGGGACCAACACTTTCATTCCCTCAGTGCTCCTGCTCAACCCCAGCATTGTCCCAGAGCATTTGTGGGGTTTTTAGAGGAGGTTTATTCAGGCAAGGTGATTTTCCTCAGTCAAGGCAAGGCAATATTGAAATATTACAGTGGCTTCTGCTGGACAGGGACACCTTCCACTGTCCCAGGCTGCTCCAGCCCCAAAGTCCAGCCTGGCCTTGGGCACTGCCAGGGATCCAGGGGCAGCCACCGCTGCTCTGGGCACCCTGTGCAGGGCACAATTCCTTCCCAATATCCCATCCAGCCCTGCCAGCTGTCAGTTTGAAGCCATTCCCACTGGTGCTGTCACTCCAAAATCCCTCTCCAGCTCTCCTGGAGCCCCTTTAGGTGCTAGAAGCAGCTCTGCGGTCTTTCAGCCCTTTCTGGACTCTTCCTCTGCAGCTCTCAGCTAAAAATCCTAAAGCATCCCAGGATTCCAGTGGCTGCATAAACAGGGATGCTTTGGAGGGGAAATTGGATCCCTCCAAGGTTTTCCTGAACTAATTTTCCTGAACCTGGACCTGAGGGGTTCAGGAATCCCTCCAAGGTTTTCCTGAACTGATTTTCCTGCACTGTGGATCATCAGAAGTCCCCCTCTCTGCTGCACGCGGGGACAGTCTGGCACAAAGGAATTAAACATCCAAGGAGGGAGGCTGGGACAATGATTGCTGTCATTTGGGGAGATTTCAGGGAAGCAAATCCCATTTCCTTCTCATTTTCTTCCTAAGTTCTTTCAGGAACCACTTCCACCCCAAGCTGTTGCAGAGAAACTCGAGAAACTCCCTTTTGTTTTTTAATAATTGTTTAGAGCCGATGCTCACACCCTCCTCTCTCCCACTGATCTTTAGGTGGCATTTAAAACTAAAAACGCTAAAAACGCTCGTGTGAGGAATAAAACCTCACACGGAGCAAGAAAGGGTTACAAAACCCCTTAAATCTCCCCGCAGGCATTAAAAGGGAAAAATCCCTGTTGTTTTATCCCCTCCTCTCCTGACACAGAGCAGAATCCTGCCCCTCTCGGCTCGGGAAGATGAAACACAGGCAGCAGGTGGAAACATTTGTGGCTGTAAGGCAACACGCAAAGCTTTGGGGTGGTTTGGGGCTTGTTTTCCCCTTTATTTGGGGCCGCCTTGTTTTTGGGAGGGGGGAGTTCCCCCACCTGCTGGAGCTGCTCTTTGTCCCGAGCCTTTCAACTGCGGGCAAACCTTGATCTCCCTCGGGAGGGGAAGCGGAGCATCCAGGTGGTCCAGGTGTGGGATCCCCATGCCCTGCGCTCCTTCAAACGCATCCCCCCTAATCCAAAGGGATGTTTATTCCTTTTTTTTCCCTTCTTTTTTTCCCTCCTCTCTCAAGCGGCTTTGCTTCCCCTCCCTCAGCGCCGGACTTGTGTCCCTAATTAACACCTTAAGAGGGGTTGAGGATAACTGGGATATTTAGGAGGGCACTTGTGGGCAGAGCCCCTAATCCAGCGCGGCGGAGGGAGGGGACCCATTAGCAGGTGATTTTTGGGAGAATTGGGATCATCAGCATTTAAATGGGCACGGCCTGATGAAAGGCTTGGCTTGGCTGCCGGGGAGATGTGAGCTCCGGGAGGGATTTCCCCAAATCCCAGGTGTGGGGTGAGGAAAGGGAAACGGCTGTGGGGAGATGGATGGATGGATGGATGGATGGATGGATGGATGGATGGATGGATGGATGGATGGATGGATGATGGATGGACGGACGGATGGATGGATGGATGGATGGATGGATGGATGGATGGATGGACAGATGGATGGACGGATGGAAGGGTGGGTGGATGATGGATGGATGGATGATGGATGGATGATGGATGGATGGATGGATGATGGATGATGGATGGATGGATGGATGGATGGATGGATGATGGATGGATGGATGGATGGATGGATGATGGATGGATGGATGGAT
>JAWWMS010000282.1:4292306-4313770 GCA_035048045.1 Chlorospingus semifuscus
TATTCTATTTTCAGTCTCATGAGAAGGGTGAGACAATACAGATGTTATAATTCATGTCATCACAATTAGAAGCTAACTCTTTCTTAATTACAAAGCACTCTAAGTGTTTCTTGGCTTATCAGCTTTTTGTTACACTATGTTGTAGATATCTTAAAACTAATCATCTAAAATTACTCTTAGTGGGTATTACTACAATGCTTTTTCATAGTTTTATTTTTTAAAGTATCTAGTGTTATTTGCAAGGCTACAGCAAGGTTGATAGACTTATTAAAGTTGATAGCCTTGGTTGGGAAAAAATGCAAATTATTTTGTTGCACACAACAGGACTGAGATTGATGTCCAGAAATATAGACAAACATTCATATTTTGGGGTGGAAATCTTGGAAAACAAAGCTTTTGCTCCATCTGATATGGATTGGATGCCCAAGGGGAGGACTGGAAAGCTCCCATCCCAATCCTGACCACCAGCACAAGCCCATCCATCATTCTCCTGGAGCTCCCAGGATGCAGCGTGGGTCCTCATCCTGTTCTCCTGCAGAATTTCCAGCCCAAAATGTGTCTCCTGCTGAAATCCTGCTGCGTTAACTCCTCTGACAAACCCCAAAGTGGCTGGATACAGGAACATCCCTACTCAAGCTTTGCCAGCCAAGCTCCAGCCCTCTCCAATCATTCTCAATCCCAATTTACTGAAAACTGGAATCTGGAGTTAAACACAGCAGGAGGCAAATGACACAGGGTGGGAGCTGGCTTGGGTTGATCCCTGTTTGGGTTTGGAATAACTTTCCCTGTTTATTTGGGAATTGTGGCAGGATTTCTGGGGGTCATGTGTGCCTGGCAGCTCCTGGGAATTGCTCAATATTTTTCAGGATCAACTCTCTGGTAGTGGGTTCCCAGTTCTGCAGGGTGCACATGGAATATCTAGGGATGCATGGAAATGAGAGGTTATGGATGAACAGATTCTCCTCCAGGATCATTTCATTAAATCTTGATGGGCACCCAAACTGAATCTCATAATGGAATTTGAGGTATTGGGGTCCCAACCCCGTTACTGGGGATCCCAGTGGGGAAAGACTTGGCCACCACCCCAAAACATTTCAGTTCTGCCTGGATGGGTCATGGAGCATCCCAAAACCTCATCCTGTGTTGGCTCCTTGTGCTTTTTAATGTGAGTTTAGAGGTGTAAGGAGGAGATTTGGGCTTCCCAGAGTGAATCCCAGTATAAGGGAGTGGTTTAGGTGGGAAGGGACCTTAAATCCCATCCTATTCCACCTCCATGCCATGGGCAGGGACACTTTCCACTGTCCCAGGCTGCTCCAAGCCCCAATGTCCAACCCGACCTTGGGCACTCCCAGGGATCCAGAGGCAGCCACAGCTGGGGTTTCAGCTATGAAATTCTCTAGATTTACACTTATTGCCTTTTTTTCCTTCCCAAATTTCTCCCATGCTGCACCACTACCTGACACAGGTAATTTTCCTTAAGAGACACCATCCAAGCTCATTTTAGTTTGGGACACATGGCGGTGGGGGAAGGGTTGGCCATTCCAAGATGGGGTTTGGAGTATCCAGCCATGCCCATGGATCTGTGGTGTTCATGCACTTTCCAAATTAGGGATAGGGGGGAAAGGCTTTTAAAAGAAAATTCTACAGGAGGAGAGTGGGGCACAGGCACCCCAAGTGTGCTTGGAAAATGAACCCCATGGATTTGATAAAACTCCCAACTCAAAGTGCAAGTTCCCTGATACTGAACAGTGAAGGTGGGATTCTGCCTCAGGTACAGAAAAATCCATGATCTGCTGTCAGAAACACAAATTAAATTCCCAAAGGAGTTGTTAAACCCTCAGATCAGTCCCAAGCTCCCAATATTTATGGAGAGGAGCTTAAATGTCCCACCACAACCACCAAAACCTCATTCCCCACAAGATACCCACTTCTTTATTTATTAATATTTTGTTGTGTAATGTGGCCTGAGACATTCACTGCCCTCATATTTCAGGTGGTGCCTTTTTTTGTTCTGACCATTCCAGGATTTTTCCTGAGACCCAACAGCCAGCAAAATATGTTTGGTTTGTTGTTTTTTTTTTTTTTTTGTTCTTTCCATAAATATCCTCTGTGCATGGCTCCTGATGTGATGAAGTGATGGATGTGAAGCTCGTTGGCATTTCCAAAGTCACGCTCCAGATTCCTGCTTCAATCTGACCCCAAACAGATCATGAGGATGAGCTGAGCTCTGCTCTTAAGCATCACTCAACTGGTGCTTGAGCTGCTGAGCTCATTTATAATTTTGTCACCAATTTCTAAAACTGGAGGAGTCAGAAAATGATGGATGGCCTTGAGGAAGACCAGGAGAAAAACCAGTCCAGGACTTTTTAATGCCCAATTCCCATCACAGCTGCTGCAATTTGTTTGTTCCTAGAGCAAGAAGCACCTGGAAATTTCTGTGTAGAGAATAAAAGATTAAAAAATAACACAGGCAGTCTCCCGGCTGTAATTTAGCAAATTACAGCAAAAATAAAAGTAATATTTGAGTAAAGGAAGCTGGAAGGGGGAACATGCAGTGGGTCAGGACAGTTCTGGGTGCTGTGAGTAGGAATAAAATGATGTTAATAATAAACAGCTCCACTGCTCTTTTAAAGGACTTATTTCTCCAACACATGCAGAAAGTTAAAGTTACAACTCTGTGAAATTTCTGCTGGCTGCCTCATCTGTTTATCATTGACTCCCTGGATGCTCGTGGTAAGAATTCCGGCTTTTGGAATAATGTTTGTGGTAGGTGGTCCCTTCAAAGCTGCTCCTTCACACTCAGCCAGTTTGATTTGCTGGGGGAGACTTTGCTCATGCAAAGTTTTCCTTCAACTGCATCCAGCGCCGTGATGAGCCAGTGCAAGAGAAACTACTGTGCTGTGATTCCTCTCTCAAGCCACTCAGGCACTTTGAAGTGGAATTTTTTTCTTCATTTTTGGGGCCAGAGAAGTTGTTAGGGTTTTTTCCACCCTCCCCTCCCCTTTCCTCCATTCCCAAGGGAAAAATAAAACATTTACACACATGCTGGTGGTCTATATTTATCAACAGAAAATCTAAATATAGCACTGTTTTTACACCCATTGCTGGGGCTAACCCAGCCATGAAATAAACACACTTTCTGCTTTCTAAAATTACATTTTAATAAAAGCTTTACAATTATTATGGCCATTATTATGGAATCAAGGCAGAAATGGAACTGCTTTCCCTCTGTGTGTTCATCTAAAGGAGGGAGCTTCACATTCTCTCCAATAAACTGCATGGACACTTTCCATCAAAAAGGGATAGAATTAAAAAAAACAAGGCTGCAAAACAAGAATTAAAAAAAAACCAAAAAAACCTGCAAAACAAGAATTTACCCTTTTTTAAAAGAAATACCAATATCATAAATCAGCACAGCCACTGTCACACCAGCAGACACTGATGTGAGGTGTAGCCGAGCTCACATTGTGGAAGAGATGAGTGTGAGTGCAAGTACAAAAAGTCAGACAAAATCTTTGAAAAATTACCCAATCAGTTTAGAAACCTTTTTACCAATAGTAAAAGAAAAAGGAAAAAGGAACATTTTTGTCTGGGTTAATGTTGCACTGGTCTTGAGGCAAAAAATGCTCACAAATAAAACACTAGTGGGGACTGTTGTGTTTATTTTGCTTTTACTAAATTGTAGAAATCCATGAGACTCCAGGCAGTTTGCTAATTCTAAAAGTCCATGAGACTCCAGGCAGTGAATATTCCAAGAGAAGCTAAAAAAGAGGAAGATGGGAAGGAAAAATTCCGAGGTGAAAATGGGCAGAAAAAAATGCAAGGGAGAAGATGGGCAGGAAAAATGCCAATGTGAAGATGGACAGGAAAAATGCAAGGGGGAAGATAAGAAGCAAAAATGCCAAGGGAAAACCTGGGATAAACATATGGACAGGGTTTCCCTTGAGATCCATTTCTCCCACAATTGATGAGCAACTGGAAGAGGCATCACTGGAGAGCAGTGACTCTTTAATTACAAATCAATGGATGCTGTAGGTGATGGATCCAATGTTTTAAATGCTGATTTTGAAAAATTATTGCTTCTATATTGATTTCTAAAATATTTTAAAATTGGTTTTCCTTGTCTTTGGTTAAACCACCCAGAGCCAGCAGTCCATTCCTCAGCCCCTGTGAGCAGCAGCTCCTTCCCAACTCCTCATCCTGGAAAGGCAATGGCAGGAGAGGTTCAGCTTCCTTGGAGAGCCTTGTGTGCTCCAGAGAGCCCAGAGAAGGAGGCCCTAAATCAACCTCTAAATCAGGCCCTAAGTCAGTGTCTAAATCAGCCTCTATATCTGGCCCTAAATCGGCCTCTAAATCAGCCCCTAAATCATTCCCTAAGTCAGGCCTTAAATCAACCTCTAAATCACCCCTAAATCAGGCCCCAAATCAGCCCCTAAATCAGCCCCTAAATCAACATCTAAATCAGGCCCTAAAACAAGCCCTAAATCAGGTCTTAAATCAGCCTCTAAATCAACATCTAAATCAACATCTGAATAAACCCCTAAATCAGACCCTAAACCAGGCCCTAAATCACCTCCTAAATCAGGCCCTAAATCAGCTTCTAAATAATTCCCTAAGTCAGGCCTTAAATCAACCTCTAAATCACCCCTAAATCAAGCCCTAATTTAGGCCCTAAATCGGCTTCTAAATCAACATCTAAATCAGCCCTAAATCAGGTCCTAAACCAGCCCCTAAATCAGCTTCTAAATCAACATCTAAATAAACCCTTAAGTCAGCCCCTAAATCTGGCCCTAAATCAGGTCCTAAATCAGATCCTAAATCAACATCTAAATCAGCCCTAAATCTGGCCCTATATCATGCCCTAAATCAGGCCTAAATCAAGCCCTAAATTAGGCCCTAAATCAGATCCTAAGTCAGCCCCTAAACCAGCCCCTAAATTAGGCCCTAAATCAGCCCCTAAATTGGGCCTTAAATCAACATCTAAATCAGACCCTAAATTAGTCTCTAAATCAGGCCCTAAATCAGCTTCTAAAGCAGGCCCTAAATCAGCTTCTAAATCAGCCCTAAATTGGGCCCTAAATCAACAGCTAAATCAGCCCTAAATGAGCCCCTAAACCAGCCCCTAAATCAGGCCCTAAATCAGCCCTTAAATCCCCCCTCCCTGTGGGACTTCCTGACATGAGCAGCACGCAGGAAGATGTGGAGAGTGAGTGACAGTCCCCCTCAGCAGCTCCCCATGGAGCTGGGATTTAAGGACTTGACCCCAAAAAATGACATTCAAGATGTCCCAGACAAAAAAATGAGACACTGTCCTTCATGGTGTCCTTGTCAGAGGGCGTTGGGATTATCTGCCCATGGCCTGGAGTTGGAATCGGATGAGAATTTTAAGGTCCCTTCCAGGACAAATAATTCTGTGATTCTGTGTTTATAAAGTCCTCTGTGATTCTATGATTATGAAATTCTGTATTATTCTAATTAAATCTCATTATTCTCAAGGTTTTAATTTCATATTCCCTGCTCCTGGCAGCTGGAATTCACGCTGATTTTTGCATCCTCCAGCTGGCAACAGCTGGAGAATTCCTTGAGAGCAGCACTTGATGATGGGCAAGGCTGGGAGCAATGCTGGGGTGGTGTGGCTACTCCAAATATTAAATTTTACTGTAATTTTACTATACATTTTGCTTCTTTCCCTTTTAAAACCATGTTGCTTTCCCCCCTGCTACAGCCCCCACATCCCCCATCCCTGGCACCCAAATTTGTGAGCTCTTTCCCAGCAATTTTAGTCTGGAAAGAAAGCAGGAGAAGGAGAAAAAATTAGGAAATTCTTCCCTGTAGAGCCATTCCCTGTGGAAAAGCTGCTCTGTGTCCTGGGATTGCTTTCAGCTGAACCACAGACTGAAATTACATTGTTCAAATTGTTCAGAAAAGTGATAGAAAAACAAACCTCAGTTTCTTGGTGGCTCTGTTTAAGCTTTGGCTGTGCTTCCACTGGGCAGCTATGGGTGAAAAAAACCTTTTTTTCTCCAAATGAGAAAAATCCTGTGTTTAAAACCAGCAGTGGGCAGAAAACACTTCTGGGGTGTGGGTGAACCTGCATGTGGACACTCAGCTCCCATTTCCAGCAAAATCCCTGGAGGAGAATCCCCTTTATTCCTTGGGAATGGTTTCTCAAGGCCAGGTATGTTCCTCTGAAGTTGCTTTCCAGGCAGCAGCTGTCCAGCATCCTTATCCCATAGGCAGCACCTGAGTTGGGATGGGCTTTTCTTCATCCTGAGCATGGGGAATTGGCAGATTTGGGGTGGATGTCCCCCCCAGTGCCATGCTGGCTTTTCCTGCTCGGGCGTTAAAGGGATAACACTGCTGAGGGCTTTGAAGATGAAGGAGCAGCCTGGACAAACAGGGTCAGATAAACACAGGCTTCATCTCTGAGAGGAACCATGGCCAGAGTGCTCCCAGCTATTTTTCCCAGTGTCTCCACATATTGGAGGAAGCCCACCTCTCCTTCCCCCCTTCCCAAGGCAATCATCCCATTTGATACATCCCTGCAGGATGCTGCTGGGAGCACACACGGGTTAATTGAGCAGGTATGTTCCTCTGAATTTTCCTAGGAAGTTCCTTTCCAGGCAGCACCTGAGTGGGCTGGGCTTTTTCCTTCTCCTGGGCACAGGGAATTGGCATATATGGGGGGTGGATGTCCCCCCCCAGGCAGGTCTCCACCCCAGTGCCATGTCCCCACCCCAGTGCCTTGCTGGCCTTTCCCGCTCGGACGTTAATGGGATAATGCTGCCGAGGGCTTTGAAGATGAAGGAGCAGCCTGGACAAACAGGACCAGATAAACACAGGCTTCATCTCCAAGCAGCACCATGCCCAGAGTGCTCCCAACTATTTTTCCCAGTGTCTCCACACACTGGAGGAAGCTCAGGTCACCGCTGAGCTGTCCTTCCCCCCTTCCCAAGGCAATCCATCCCATTTGATGCATCCCTGCAGGATGCTGCTGGGAGCACACCTGGGTTAATTGAGCAGCATTAACCCAAGTCAAACTATAACCCGCTGGGTAAACATTTCCCTATTGTTTCTGAGGATTACCGTGCTGGGAAGTCATTAATAACCTGGAAGTACATTCCATTTATCTTTGTTTATTAGCTGCTTTTGGCAGACTCCAGGAGCGTCCCCCTGCTCTGACATCAGCCCAGCTCCAGCCCCTGTAAAGTCAACAATCTGATTTGGTCATTAATCTCCCACTTCAAAAGGGCAGGCAGGAGGTGCAGGAGGAAGATCTCACATCTGCTCTTCCACTTGCTGCTTTGGCAGGGCTGGCTCCAGATAAAAGCCTGGTCTAGGATCCCCCTGCACTGCCTGACCTCACCAGCATCCCCAAAAACCCTCCAGGAATTCATTTCACCCCTCATTTGCACCTCCAGGCAAAGGGGAAGTAGTTCCTCATGTAGTTCCTGGAGGTGTGGAACATCCCCTGAGGAATAAGACCTGGAGATGTTCCACACCTCCAGGAACTACACGAGGTGACCAAACCCCATCCCAAATACCCTAATGGGTACTTCCAAGCATCCATCCAGCTCATTTTTGAGCTAAAGAGAATGAACCTCACTCCAAATTCCAGGGTCCTGGTGGCTCCAGAGCCCACCATCGAATCCATGGCTGCAGAGGAAGCCCAAGCTCACTGCAGACCTGCCAGGAGCAAGGCAGGAACTCAGAGGGGAAGGTCCACCAGCAGAAAGGCATCAACTCCTCCAGTTTAGTGTGCAGTCATTCCTACATCCCTTATCCAGCCTTTTGAACGGATCTGAATCCAAAATTCCACCAGACTTGCTGAAGCAACAAATCAGAATTAGAAAACCCACTGGATTTGCTGGAGGAACAAATCAGAGTTAGAAAGTCCACTGGATTTGCTGGAGGAACCAGTCAGAATTAGAAAACCCACCGGACCTGCTGAAGGAACAATTTGGCATGTTGGAAATGCTTAACCCCCTTATTATTGTGGGAGGGAAGAAAACACTGGCAAAACAATTTATTCTTCACTAATTACATTTTTTCCCTGCTGCCACACATCCAGGACAGGAGTTGCTGCAAGGAGGGCAGCAGGAGAAGGCCATGAGTGAAGAATTCCTTGTGGTTAAAGGCACCTTGGAGCCACCACTGCCAAAGCAAACCCAGCATTGTTTTTCCTGGGCAAGGTTTGCTCCTCGTGCTCCAAATGTTTGCTTCCCAAATCATTTCTTCAAACCACAAATGTAAAATTTTCCCTTCCACATCCAGAGCTTTTCACTTGCCCTGGGAAATTCTCCAGCTTCTCTTCTGTGGGAAAACCTTCATTAAAGTGAAAGTTTTGTTAAACTTCATTAAAATTTAATGAAATTTCCTGGTTTCACCAGGATATTCTTCTGTTTTACCTCTCTGGGTAAAAAGGAAGATGCCAGCCTCTCTTCTATATCACCTACAAGGACACTTGCTTTCATTTGTCATTTTAAAAGAGAGGGGTTTTATTTTATATTTTATTTTATTTTATTTTATTTTATTTTATTTTATTTTATTTTATTTTATTTTATTTTTTATTTTAATTTAATTTAATTTGATTTAATTTTTTATCTTTTTTTTATTTTTAAATTTTTTAAATTTTATTTTATGCTCTCCAGCCCTCCAAGAGAGGTGATGTAAGGCTGGGTGGGTGGGATGAGATCTCTCCTTCCTCTCCTCTTGTTCCTGCTTTTTCCCTGGATGCTCTCCTGATATTGGAGATTAGATCCCAACCCCTCCAGGCAAGGAGGAACTTCAACTTGCATCTCCCACATCCTAAAGGGATGCTTTAATCACTGGGATGCTGCATAAGGAGAGGGAGGGAGAGGGAAGATAGGACCTTTTATTTTGCTTTCTTTAGGGCAAAACCCAGCAGCGGTTTCAAGACCTCCTGAGCCCTCCAGGTGACGAAACTGCCTGAAAAGATACCTTGATTTCCCTGGACTTGCAAAATTTTCTGACTTCATCTATTCCTCTCCACATCCCCTGTCTTGGACCTGGCTGTGTGGTCAAGGAAGATCCAGCTCTCCAAATATCCCTGGAAGTGCCCAAGGCCATGTTGGATGGGGCTTGGAGCACTCTGGGATAATAGAAAGTGTCCCTGCCCATGGCAGGGGATGGGATGAGATGGGATTTAAGGTCCCTTCCCACCCAGACCACCCTGGGATTCTGTGATCATCTCATTTCATATATAAATACAAATAAATGTATCAAATATCTAGAAATATTTATAATACGTCACATTCTGTGAGTGATTTCTGATGTCACTTTGTATTGTCTGAAGCTGCTGTGTATGACACAGTGGTGTTGCTCATGGGGATGTGCTCCAGAACATGTCCAAGGAGAAATTAAAATGCTATTTTAATTAAAAATGCTCTAATTTGATCGTGTAAATGGTCACTGCACACAGACCTGCCTTGATTTGTTCTACAAAACAAGCCTCTGTGGCTTTGGAGGGCATTTTTGGAGGATCTGCTCCACTGCATGTCCAAGGAGAAATTAAAACGCTATTTTAATTAAAATTTATTTAATTTGATCGTGTAAATGATCACTGCACAAAGACCTGCCTTGGTGTGTCCTACAAAACAAGCCTCCGTGGCTTTGGAGGGCATTTTTGGGGAAACCCAAGAAATATCCCTTCCATCATGGTCGATATTATAGCTCAATATTAAATATTCTTTAAAATGATGAATGCATTTGTGCTTGGGATGGTTTTCCTGCTTTTATTAGAAACTCAGGCAATGGGGAAAAAAGACAAAAAAGAAAAATCAAATTGCTGCGTGTCATCTTCATCCTGTCCGAGCAAACCTTCCCTCTCGGGGATGGTTTTTTGGGAGATGCCCGCGGGCAGCACACGGAGCCTCCCAGGGCGGTAGCTTAACCATTAAGCCGAGCTTAAGGCTCGGTGCCTAAGGTGAGGGCACGAAGAAAGGAACGCCAGAGCTTTGATCTGGGCCAGGTGTTAATTTGGGAGATTTGGGAGCTGTTAGGAAGCCGGGGGCAGCGCATCCCGCGGGTTTATCAGGGCCGGGATTAGTTAGGCTGAGGACAAACAAGCTCTGCCGGGACAAACAGGGCAGCTGCCACATGAAAGTGCCACCAAGAGGTGGCCGTCCCTTAATGGGAGCACTGGTTTTAATGGGGACTTTCATCTCGGCGGCGCTCCTGAAAGCAACGGGGGTTGGAAAAAACAGGAGGAAAAAGCGGATTTGGAGCCGGGAGAAATCACCTGCTGCTCGGGCAAACACCGGGGATGGGCCCTTGGGGCTGTGCTGGGGGATAAAACACCGAGTTTGTTTCCAAAGGGTGGCAGCAAGGGAAGGAAAAGAAAAATAAGAGAAGTAGATGTGATTTTCCCAAAATCTATTTATCCAAATCCCAGATTCTCCAATAGATCCTGTTCCCTTTCCTACACACCTGACTCATTCTACCCTTGAGGACCTCTGTGGTTGCATCCACCACTACCAAACCTTGAAAATGATAAAAACTACATCCAAGAATTTCACTTTTAAACAAATGCCCTGTTTGTTTAAGAGGTTGTGGGATGTCATTTTTACAATGAAGGAAAATGCTGGTCCCTGAGGGCAGGATTAATATTGGAATCTGTGAGCTTAACACCTTATGGTTTGTCTCCCTGATGTGGTTTAAAACAACAGATCTTCAATTAAAGAAAAAAAGATCACTTGAAAATCCTTTAAAAATAAGCATAACCCATATTTCACCTTTCTTATGTTGAGGGCAAATGTAAGAACCAACAGAATCACTGCTGGTTGCACATTTTCAATCAAACAATATCCAAATAATACTGAGGAGGAAATCCCTCAGTAACTATTTTGAAGGAGTCACCACTGAAGACCCGACATCCACATTTTATTGCTTGTGGAAACACCCATAAGGCACAAAATTTCTTGCAGCCCAAAGATTTCTCCAGCTGTTTTTGTTTTCCTTCAGCACCAACCATTTTACCCCCATCCCACAGCACTGGATTGCGACAGGCTGGGAGTGGGAGAGGCAGCACGGTGAATGTGACACCTCCCAAAGGTGTCACAGATAAGGTGGGGGGTGCTGGTGGCTCCCAGTGCCACCTGGGCTGGGAAGGAGCACCTCTGCCCTCTCCTGGGTCTCCACAGCCTGACGCGTCCTCCACAAGGGTTTCAACCCTTCTGGCCATTCAAAACCACCCCTCGAGGTGGTTTGAGGAGGACAGAAGCTACAAAGATGTGGAAATGAGATGGTGCAGGTCCAAACCTGGGCACTGAACCTCAGCAGAGCTTGGGGCTCACTGCCTTTATCGGGGGGATTCTAAAAAGGGGATTTGGGGCAATTTGGAAGCCCCTCTAAACAAACACATCCCTTTCCTTTGGATCATCCTTCCCTTTGGCTCATCCTCATCTTATTCTCACTTGTGGTCCAGGCTTCCTTCTTTTATTTCCCTGGCTGCCTCTAATTTGTGGCCATCCAACAACCACTGCTTGAGTCCTGCTGGGCTCCTGGACAGAAGCTACTCCCTGCCACCACAGCCATCCCAGGAAAATCGGGATGGGGATGGAATATTTGCCCTCTGATTGTTTAACAGCATCTGAGAATTCCAGCAATTCCCATGAGACCCCGAGGAATGCAGAGCCAGAGGAGGAAGAGCCCTGTGCCAGAACCGACTCCTTTTCATTTCTTTTGGGCTGTGGAGAGTGGAGCCAAGGAAGAGCTGGGATAAAGAAGCCCATGGTGGTTTTAATTAGCTGCAAGCCTGGAATGTGGGGGCTGATTGTATTTGTTTAATGAGGAATAAATTTGGAATGGTGTGGGTGGGTGCAGGAGATGATCCAGGAGCCTCTAATAATGCACGGGAAATATAAAGAATGTCCCTGCAGCATAGAATCACAGAATCACAGAATCATGAGGTTGGAAGAGACCTCTAAGATCATCAAGTTCAACCTATGCCCTAACACCTTAACTAGACTATAGCACCAAGTGCCATGTCCAGTCTTTTTTTAAACACATCCAGCATGGTCACATCCCTGCTGGGCTCTTCCCAAGGGATATCTCTGTGGAAGGCTTGGGACTGGCTCCTTGGGCTTGTTCCCAGTGTGCCAGGGAAGGAGATGTCTTGAAAGACAGCCCTGGCTGTGGTTGTGTTTGCAGGGAGTCACATCTGGAGCAGGATCGGGTCCTTTGCCTGGAGAGATGCTGCACAAAGCTCTTGGGCCAGAAGCAGAGAATGGGATAAACGTGGCACAAGCAGCCCTCAGGGAAAGAAATCAGTCCTGGGAACACCCTCATTCCCATATGCCAGCTGCTCCCTGCTGGTCAGTACAAGGCTCCTAACTCAAAGGACCATAAGTCATGGCTTTTTGGTGGTGGTTTGATCTCAAATTAATGTGAGCAGGAAGGGCCCTGCCCATCTCTCACTGTTGCTACAGAGGACAGCAAAGCCCAGGCAACCAAGAGCAAAGGATGGGGACATCTGGGTTCAGCCCATATCTGTTTCCAGATATCTGGGGTGTGATCAGCAATAATCAAACCTTCTTTTTGAGCTGTCCCAGGGGACCAGTCCCTCCCTCCTGTGTGGAGCACAGTTAGGTTGTGTCCCTTTCCCCCAGACCAGCATGGAGAGTGGATAATGGCTTGGTTTAAGGACGTGTCAGAGCTGGGATGCTGCCCCAGGGTGTTTCTAGGGTCTGCTGGAGTTGGTGGAAGCTTTCTTTGTAGTTGTGGTTGGTCAGTGGGGGAATACACACAGGGTGGAACGCTACACCTGGAATTTCAGCAGGAGGAGCAACAGCAGCCTTGCTGGTCATGCTGCCCTCTCTGCCCAGCTGCTCTGGCCTTGGAACACCTCAAACCCCTTGGACACATCAGTGGGGAGGCAGGGCTTGCATGGCTTGACTGGGAGCCACCTCCAAAGTGTTCTTGGTACAGCTCTGATGCAAAGAGCCCTGATGGAGAGTCATGAAAACACCCTGGAAAACATGCTCTGTGGGAATTGAAGTGCACAAGAACTTTGAACTGGAATAAAATTTGATGAAATATGTCCTGAGATGGGTAATGGAGCTGGGGAAGGGGCTGGAGCCCCAGGAGGGGCTGAGTGAGCTGGCAAGGGGCTCAGCCTGGAGCAAAGGAGGCTCAGGGGGGCCCTTGTGGCTCTGCACAACTCCCTGACAGCAGCTGCGGTAAGGCAGTGACCAGTCTCTTCTCACAGGGAACAAACTGAGAAGGAAACAGCCTCAAGTAGTGCCAGAGGAGGTTCAGATTAGATATTATGGAAAATTTCCTCACCAAAAGGATTTTCAAGCACTGGAATGGGCTGCTCATGGTGTCACCATCCCTGAAGTGTCCAAAAGGGGTGTGGGTGTGGAACTGGGGACATGGTTCAGTGGTGCTGAGTGAGCAGCTGGACTCAATAATCTCAAGGGCCTTTTCCAACATTAAATGTTGTGTGAAAGTGTTTTTCCCACACAAATGCACACCAGGTTTAGGGAAGGTTTCTAAAGCTTGGTTACTGACAGGAGGTTCTTTTACCTGCCAGAGGACACAGCAACAGTTTGCATAAAATAGACCTAAAACCTTGACTTCCCTCTTCCCACTCCAGCCTGTTTTATCCCCAAGCCCACAGGGCATCCACATGGATATGATTCCTCAGGTTTTATCTTTTATATTTTTCAGATTCTGTGGTGCTTTAGTGTGTAGTTCTGAGCTTCACATTAAGGGATGATGAGCTCTCTGCATAGAGTAGGGAGACAAAACAATTCCTTCTCTAGCTGGGGACCAAGGACGAATGATCCAAATCTCAGGCCCAAGAGCACAAACAATGGTGAATTGAAGAGAGAAAAACAAGCAGGATGGGACTTCATAATCTAAAGCTGTAATTGGACAGTTAACTCCAATTTGCAAATGGAGCAGAACTTATAAAAGTGACAGACCCCATGACCAGGTGTCCATTTTGTGACCATTTTGGTTCATCTTGGGTGCAGCCCTGGCTGGGCTCTTTTGCTGCCCAAGGTGGATCCATGGAGGAGATCCTTTTAATAAATCCCTGCTTTATTCTTTAACTCTGTTCTAGGTCAGCTTTCTCAAGGCATCAGAGAAACTGCAGCTCCTGTGATCAGGAATGGTCCAAGCTCCCTACCAGGACTTGTTGCTGTCATCCCCATGCTGATGACAGCAACAAGTCCTGGTAGGGAGCTTGGACCATTCCTGGTCACAGGAGGTGCAGTTTCCAGTGGGATGGGAGCCTGGAGCACCAGATTTTCACCTGGAAGCTGAAAATCCCCACTGAAAATCCCCAGTGTGCCCCATCCTTGCTGAGGTAACCCATGGATTCCCTCAGCGCCGCGCACTGAGGATCTCGGAGCAACCAAAGGCCTCATCTTGCTGGAAGATGCAACAACTGTGCTTGCACCTCCAGCATCCCTTCCCTGCCTCTCTCTGGGCTGCTGTGAGCCCCCAGGCTGCAGCCCCAGCCACAGGGAGGGAGCTGCTCCTTTATTACCCTTTTCCTTTCTGGCGCAGCAGCCGAGGCCAAGGCGGAGCGGCGTCCACGGCCGGGCCTCTGTGGGAGCGCCGGCATCTGGAGCTGCAGCTCCTGGCGTCCTTTGACGAGCACAGCCAGGCAGCTGCCGAGCACATGGCAGCAGGGAAGGAGCTGCTCTTGCTTCCAGGGATGCTCTGATGAAGCCTCAGCAGCTCCCTCCTGGCTGGGGCGGCTTCCTGGAGCCTCTGGGAGCTGCAAGTTCAGGGAGAGGAGAGGAGGCAGCTCCCAGGCTGAGGGTGAAGCTCATGGGAGAGTTGTGTTGTCTTTAAAAGTCACCGAAAGAGATGGGGGTGTTTAGGTATGGGGGTTGTTATCCAAGGAGTTCAAGCATCACAGAGTCAAAGCATGGTTTGGGCCGGAAGTGCCCATCCAGTGCCACCCCTGCCATGGGTAGGGACACCTGCCATTGTCCCAGGCTGCTCCAAGACCTGTCCAACCTGGCCTTGGACAATTCCAGCTTCTCTGGGCACCCTGTGCCAGGGCCTGCTCACCCTCCCAGGGAACAATTCCTTCCCAATATCTCATCTAACCCTGCCCTCTGTCAGTCTGAACCCATTCCCCCTTATCCTGGCACTATATTCCCATATAAAAAGTCCCTCTCCATCTCTCTTCTAGGCCTCCTTCAGGTACTGAAAGTCTGCAAAAATTCTTCAAACACCTGAAAAATGTCAGGGCTGAACTTTCCTAGCAGAGATTCCACACTCAGCCTCCTAGGAAATAACCCTGCAGCTTCTGACTGTTTGCTGTCAGTTGGGATACCTGTACCAGTGAACCTCCATTTGCTGGCTGAGCACAATATTTTTATTCCTTCACCCCCTGAATTTTCTCCTTACAACTTGGGACATTGTTTTGGCACATAAAGAATTTGGTCCCAAAGAAAAGTTAAGATCTTTCTGGAGATGGAATTATGATGCAGCATAAAAATGATCTTTTCTTATCTCTTCCTGATTTAGGGCAGGAGGCCACCCCTGTTCCCCAAAACAGCATCCAGACATGTGTCACATCCTCCATCCACTCCCTCCCACCGGGCACAAATTAAATTCTTCCTCTGGGAGAAGCTCTGGAGTGGGGAATTCTGATGGAAAAGCAAGGTGTGCTTAGAGGGAGGTTTGGATTTGCTGAGGTTTGAGCTTTGTATGTTTAGCGGGGCTGGGAACACATTAATGTGCATTTTCCCCTTTCCTTGGCCATTTTTCCCTGCCTTCTGCTTTCCCTCTTCCCCAGCCCTGGAAGGACACAACCTAGTGTGGGAAGTGGAGCAGGAGGTGAACAGAAATTCCCTGTTCTCCTCCCACTTGTGCCCATGCTCATCGGGAATTCCCCAGAATTTACACCCAACCTCCAGCCCTGCACAGGGCCAGCATGGCCCAGCTTTGGGGTGATGGGGAAAACATCACCTCTGGCTCTGCATCCTGCCAAGGGAAAAGTGGAATTCATCCATGTTCTCCCTTGGGGGCAAAGCTGTGTTTTCCCTGGGGAAAAAGCCACTTTTTCCCTGGGAGCAGCGGGGAAATTTTGCAGAGCACAGCTAAGCCTGCGCGGCAGCCACTGCAGGATGTGGGGTTTGCTCTGCCAAGAAAAATTAAATAATAAATAGGAGGAGGGAAAGCCTGCAGCCTGCTCTCACTTTCACTGATTTAATTCCAATGGTGCTAATTTTGGGAACGCCAGCCCTGCCTTGCACAAGTTCCTCACCCTCACAGAGTGGCAGACAGCGCTCTGTTCTGCTGCCCTTCCACCTTTCCACCATGGACTGGGGGGGAACCAACACCCCCATTCCCAAATTTTTAACACCCCAAGCCAGAGGAGTTTGGGAGAAGTGCTAGAATGGATGTAAACAGGGAATTACACCCTTCCAGCTGCACGTGGGGTTATAATTACCCGGGAATGCAGCTCGGCCGCTGGTGCATCAGATGCGCCACGCTGTCGCCAAATTTGCAGATGTTCAGCCTTACTTTTATTAAGCATGACAATGCCCAGCAGGATCTATTTTCCCTGATTATCCTCAAATGGAGAGGAATATTAAAAGGCAGGATAATTAAAAATAGATGCCTAAACAAAAGGATGTGTCTACAATTCTTTTTCGTAGCGCTTTGAAATAGTTCGAATTTCTCGGCTGGCTCATGTGTACAGGGAAGCCAAAGGATGTCTTAAATTCAGACATATGTCTTCATTCTGTTTAATGTGCCAGAACAAAAACAGAGCTCGAGACCACCATGAATTGATTTGGAAGCGACGGCTCCTCGTCCTGCTCTGCCAGACTCCAGGGCAGATTTTGCAGTGAGGATATAATAGCTTCCTACAAGATAAGGGGGGGGGAAAAAAGAAGGAGAAGGAATATGTGCTGAATTTGGTGTTGAGAGTGTTGCATGGGGAGTGTCCCCAGAAATAAACTCTATAATTTTTAATAATATTTTTAATATGAATTGATTTGGAGTGATGGCTCCTCGTCCTGCTCTGCCAGACTCCAGGGCAGATTTTCCAGTGAGGATATAATAGCTTCCTACAAGAAAATGGGGGGAAAAAAAAGAGGGAGAAGGAGCCTATGTGCTGAATTTGGTGTTGGGGATGTTGCATGGGGAGTGTCCCCAGAAATAAACTCCATAAATTTTAACAATATTTTTAATATGAATTTATTTGGAGCGATGGCTCCTCTTCCCACTCTGGGACTCCAGGGCAGATTTTACAGCGAGGATATAATAGCTTCTTACAAGAAAATGGGGGGAAAAAAAGAGGAAGAAGGAGCCTATCTTCTGAATTTGGTGTTGGGGATGTTGCATGGGGACTGAGCCCAGAAATAAACTCTGTATTATTTTTTAAAGCCCAAGTGCAGGGGTGTTTTCCAGGAAGGTTTTGCAAGAAAGATTTCCTTAAATCCCTGTGACATTTAAGGCAGACTTTGAAATAAGCAGCCTGCCCTGGGTTTCTTTGAAGGATGAGGGTTCAAGGAGAGCAAACAACCTGATTTGGAGGAGATTCAGCCTGTCAGATGGCAAACTAAGGGTGCCCAGAGAAGCTGTGGCTGCCTCATTCCCTGGAAGTATCCAAGGCCAGGCTGGATGGGACTTGGAGCAGCCTGGGATAGTGGAAGGGGATGGAATGGGATGAGCTTTAAGGTCCCCTCAAATCCAAACTGTGCCATGATTCTGTGATTCTGACGTAGCACAACTGAGAGCTGGAAAATTCAGGAATTAGTAAATTCCTCAGGCCAGGAAATGCATCTCACACACACAAAAAAGGCAAAAGGCACAGGTTAAACTTTCCAAATGTGCACAGCTTCAGGATGAAGTAGACAGAGGCATAGGGTGAGATGCTGGGAGTGACCAGTGTAGGGTGGGAGTGATGCTCTCAGACCCAGAGACATGGCAGGGACAGCTGGGAAGATGAGGAATGAGGCTCCAGAGGATGGGATTTGGGAAAGCTGTGGCTCAGTGGGTGGTGCTGGATGCTGCTCCCTGTGGAAGGAGAGGCAAAGCTCTGCCTCCACCTCCACCCGAGAACAGCCACCCCCATCCAAACCCAAAGCCAAGAATTCAACCTCTGCTCCGTCTCTACACGCTCCCCAATGTCTGGACACCCAGCCACGACTTCTAACTGGATGTTTTGGGGCTAGGAGAGAAGGAAATTTGAGAGAGTGAAAAAGAAAAACCCAAATCCCAAAGCCATCAATCCAGCACAGCCTTGTGGGGATTGGGAGTGCCTGGCAACATCCCAAAGGTCAGGCTGGAATGGGCCAAGCTCAGCATGGACAAGGCTCAGCCATCATTTCCTAGGGCTTTAGGATAGGATTGTTTCCTGGGAAGAGATGGGAACTGTGATTTTACCCCCAAATGCAGCTTTGCAAAACCAAAGATTTGCAAATCCTTGTTCGAGTTTCATGTTATTTTTTCATCCAACTTTGTGTGGATGAGCTGATGTGTTCCATGGTTCCCTCACCCCAGGGAAGCCGAGGGATTTAGCACTGGCTGCAAAAAGTTAAAACCAGCTCAAAAATGCCTAAAGGTGAACCCCAAACACTGATCTGGAAAATCCCAAGCCTCCTGCCTGATCTAAAGGTATCTAAATATTCCAGGCACCTTGGCTGTGGTCTGAAATCTCTCCAGACATTGGGGCTTAGGCTCAGGGTCTGTATTTCATCCAGAAACTGATGGCAAACATTCCAGGAGCCTCAGGGAAGGGACTGGGATGATCCTGTCTCCCAAAACTACCCCAGAATTGCCAAATTTAGCCAAGCACTTGACTTGTTTTCCACTCTCATCTGCAAAGTGGGTTTTATGTGGTGGGTTTTAGGCAGGGCAGTTTCTCATAGAGACAAAACTTGGGCAAGTGGTGGCTGTGGCAGCAGTGCAGCCTCAAATCCCATTTTTTCCTTTGGAAGTGCCCAGTGCTGTTCCCCCCTGGAGGACACCAGTGCCTGTGGGCTGTGTTTTCTGGCTCTGCTTCAATCTGGAAGAGTGCAGCAGCTCCCATATCAGTGGGGTTGTATTAATCTCAGTTTGTGGTTGCCAGTGTTTTCAAGAATCCTACAAAACATCCCAGCAGCAATGGGAATTAAAAGCAGTTTAATGACTTCCCGCTGGCTGGGAATGTCCAGAACTCCTGCAGACTCCTTGGGCTGGGGATGCCCAAAAATGGATTTGCAAATGTATCCACTGCTTGTTTTCTCTCTTCTCCCCACACAGAAATAACCTCTGCTCACCCTTGCAGATGCTTTGGGGCATTGCAGGATCCCATAAAAGCAGGAAGGGAGGTTTGGGAAGCTGGGAATTGCCAGGAAGGTGATGCTGCTCCTGAGAGGAGCAGCAACTGGAACTGCTCCTGCTTCTCCCATGGCAGAGTTGGGTGGGATGATCAGGGTTCCCCCCTCCCAGGAACAGAAGAATTGAGGAGAACAAAAAAATGAGTTATTCCAGGAGAAATTATAGATTAAGGAGCCAGATTTCCTCTCCATAAATCTCATCAAAACACAAGCTCTGTCTTCCCAACACTGCTCTCACTCCGAGCAGTTTCCTGGGATCATAAGGGGCTTCTCCAAAATGCTCCTAGGATGTTCTGGATGGAGGTGCTGCAGAATTATCCCTGCCCTCTCCCATGCCTGGTAAAGCCCTAGGAGTGCAGGTGTGGGTCCAGACTCTCAATTCACAAATGGTCCCTGACCCTCTGGGACACCTCAGTCCCAAATGTGTCCCTGAAGGGCCAGGTGAGCATGAAGTGCTGGTTAAAAAACCCTGGTTAATGTTCTAAAACTCAGTTTTCAGATCTCATTTTAGGATCTCTGGCACTAAGGTTTGGATAGTTGTTCTCTCCACCCCCCCCTTGTGCCTCTTGCAACCAAGAAATAAATAACTTGTAAATAAATTGGGCAAGACTGTCCCAAAGTGTCAGGGATGGGGGTCATCCTCCCATCCCCACCTTCACCCCACAGGACCCAGCAGTCCCCTCAGACCAGTCCTATTTGGCACAAAGAAAAATCCATGGATTTCCTCAACAATTTTTAGTCACTCTGTTTGTATACACTCAATAAAAGAGATCAAGGAGAGAAAATAACCCCCAACCCAAACGAACCACAGCCCTCCAAGCTTTGTTTTCTCCCACACTCGTTAAGTGCTAAACCAACATCTGGATGCTCTATAAATGTGTTCTTTAAGGAGAGAGAGTGTTTATTTGCAGTGTCCTCGTCCCTGTGGCAGAGGGGCTTGGTGACGTGGGGCTCAGTGGCAGCTCCTTGCATTGAAGTGACTCTTTTGTAGTCTCAGTGTCTGTGCCACTGCCAGGGCCAGCAATCACCACATTAAAAATGCTTGTCAGGCTCATTAAGGGGCTCTGCCTTGCAGCATCCGGCGGGGAGCTCGCTTGGAGCCTGATTTAAAGGCAGGATTGCCTTGCTCAGACAGAGAGGGAGCCTGTGGGATCACCAACATTGTTATCCCTCTCCCTTTCCCTTCAGTGGCCAGCATGGATTTGCTCCACGAGGAGGGAGGGATGTTTGAGGCATTTCTGACTCAGTGATGAGGGTGAAATGCTGTGGCTGCTCCAGGAGTGGCCAGCATGCTGCAGGGTTGGGCTTTGGGCTCTTTGTCACAATGTGGTGGCATCTCTGTGGGGACCGTCACACCTCACCATTGGTGTGGGATGAGGAGATGCAGAGCACAGCCCTGCAGGAGGGATGTGGGTTTATGTCTCCCAAAAAGATCTGGGAAAACCCTGGAGACTTTAGACAGTAATTCATGATCTGACTCAGGTGTTTATTATTCCTTATCAGTCTCACAACCATAAGTTCTGCAGCAAGGCACAAAATGGCCAACAATCTCTTGTTCCAAGGTATTTTAAGAATAAACTATCCAGTTAAGAGCTGACACCTGGATTATTTTCCCTTTTAACTCAATAACTGATCCCACAGAGCTGCAATGGGGACTTTTCTGCCCAGTTACAAAATGCCACCCAAACCCATGGAGAAGGAGGAAGAAGAAGCATGAAGAAGAAACTCAGGATGACACCCTGCTGGGAAGCCAGGTCTGCTCATCCTCTGCAGCCATCCCAGCTCTGCAATTCCCAGCCAGAGCCATCACAGGTGGGATGACCTGGAGGAAAAAGGGTTGGGGAAGCCAGGTGTTAACTGGCAACATCTCCTGACTCTGTGGTGATACCAGTTGCTGGGGTGCCAGTTGTGGGTTTCTCTGGGTCTGAATTGAAGGCACTTGAGACAGTAGTTCCTGTTCAGACTCAGGTGTTTATTATTTCTTATCAGTGAAACAGTCTCACTACTGTGAGTTCAGCAGCTTTGCATTAGAAGGCACAAAATGGCAACAATCTCTTGTTCCAAGAGCTTTAAGACTAAACTATCCAATTAAGAGCTGACACCTGGATTATTTTCCCTTTTAACCCAATAACTGATCCCACAGAG